>WOVY01000679.1:0-307126 GCA_013436015.1 Rhipicephalus annulatus
TCCTCACCCATCCGCGATACCCTGGGTTATTTTGTGGCACGGACAAGACGAACGTCGAGGAGTGGCTGAAGCTATACGGAGGGGGGGGGGG
Organism: Rhipicephalus annulatus; assembly: GCA_013436015.1. Classification (NCBI taxonomy): domain Eukaryota; kingdom Metazoa; phylum Arthropoda; class Arachnida; order Ixodida; family Ixodidae; genus Rhipicephalus; species Rhipicephalus annulatus. Next base: position 92 of record WOVY01000679.1, read on the forward strand.
TGAGCAACAGCTACAGGTGGTACCTGACCCTCATGCTTGGGAACCTGGTCTTCTATTTCAAGGGAAACTGCACGGCAATAGTATGAGACGCATAAAGCTGATCTCATGAGTTGGGGACGTGTGTAGTCAGAACAAGCATAGTCTGTTTTGACAGACCGATCAGTCGTCAGCTAGCAGCAATCGAAGAACTTGCGGGTTGCGCTCAAACTTCGACAAAGTTCTATGCAGTCTGTATACAAGGTTTGCTATCTCTGCCACAAAGCTGTCACTGGGATAATTGAGGCAGACAGGATTGGCCACATCCTAAAAGGTATATTTCCGACGATGCATCTATTCTCTATGTGCAAAGATTGTCTGAACGGCCAGTATTGCTGCTGCCCAAGCAGCGACAGGCATCGCCTTCTCATATGAGCGAGCTTTCTCTTTGCCGCCACACAGAAGATATTTATATATATATATAATATATATATATATATATATATATATAGATATATATAATATATATATATATATATATATATATGTATATATATATTGCAACAATGCCTTCACGCGCCTTTATTAGGCGTGGAAGATATGGCCAAGTCAGTCATCTCCGAGGGCACAGAACCGACTCAAAATTCATCCCCACTAACGAAGAAGATGAAGGACAGTATATGATGATGGTTTTGTACAGCGATGAAGATGAAGAAGCGTGCTTAAAATGCCCACACTAAATCCCGCGCATGAGACCGGCCATCCTGGCCACAACCAATAGATGCGGAGAACGCCTTGCGAAATGTTTTTATATGCGATACACACACTGTCTCGGTACCCGGCAGCGCCGGTCGCTTGGAGAAATCCCAGGTTCAGCGCAATAATTAACGGGCGAGTTCTGCTCTAAGAATGTGTATGGGCCGAGGAACTGAAACTGAAATTAGTCCAGTCCATGAAATGTCCATTTCCTATTCTTGATTTCAGCTATGATATCCTTAACCCCTGTTTGTTCCCTAATCCACTCTGCTCTCTTCTTGTCTCTTAAGGTTACACCTACCATTTTTTTCCATTCCTCACTGTGTCGTCCTCAATTTAAGCTGAACACTCATTGTAAGTATCCAAGTTTCTGCTCCATAGCTAAGCGACGGCAAGATACAGCTTTATATACCTTTAATCTTGAGGGATAGTGGCAATCTACCTGTCATAATTTGAGAGTGCTTGCCAAATGTGCTCCACCCCATTTTTATTATTCTTCCAGTTACTTCAATCTCGTGGTTTGGCTCGAGGTTATTACTGAACTAAGTAGACATAGTCTTTACAATTTCAAGTGCACTGGTACCTATCTCGAAGCGCTGCTCTTTTCCGAGGTTGTTGTACATTACTTTCATTTTCTGCAGATTGATTTTAAGACCCACCTTTCAGATCTCCTGTCTAACTCCCCGTAATCATGAGTTGCAAATCGTCCCCTGAGTTACTCAGCGATGCATAGTCATCGGCGAAGCGCAGGTTTACTAAGGCCACTCTCCATTAACTCTTATTCCTAACTATTCCTATTCTAGGCTTCTAAAAACCTCCTGTAAGCACGCGGTAAATAGCACTGAACAGATGTGTTCCCTTGCCTCACACCCTTCTTGATTTGTATTCTGTTGCTTTCTTTATGAAGCACTATGGAAGCAGTTGCTCCCCTGTACATTTCTTCCAGGATGTTTATGTATACTTATCGACGCCCTCATTCCGCAGTGACTGAATGCCGGTGATATTTATACTGAATGAAACGCTTTCTCGTAGTCTAGAATGGCTATGGATAGTGGTTGGTTATATTCTGAGCTTTTCTCTATTACCTGATCGATAGCATGAATGTGGGCGATTGTTGAGTAGCCGTCCGAAAATCCTGCTTGTTTTTTGGGTGTGTGATGATGTGGATTGTGTGGCCCGTGACGGGGCGAAGAGGGAACGGCAGTTGCTCTGCGGTACGCCTTGGAGGCGAAGACGAGAAAAAGGAAGCGCGAGCGGGGGTGCGGCTCGGGCAGTTGGAGCGTGACACGGTTCGAACGGCAGCTGCTGGTCGGCGGTTCGGGTCGCGCGACATCGCTTAAACCAGGCGTCCGGCAGCCTTGCGGGACCTGGTGAGCTGGCTTCCTGCTTCGGGCTGCGTCACTCAACCAGGTGTCCGGCAGCCTTGCGGACCTGGTGAGCTGGCTTCCCGCTCTGTGGACGGCGCTGACACGGGGACCGGCAGCATAGTCTGTTCGTGGCCTGAGGTCCTGGGGCCCGAGTGGTGGCACGAGGTGGGGCCGCGGCTCATGTTGGCGACGGGCCATTAACCTGCACTGCAGTGGCCTGGTGATCTACCAGCCTGCAGCACCACCATCACCACCACCGCCACCACCTCACCACGGTCAAGGCAGCGTGACTGCACAAGGAACACCGGTGACGACCGACTCACCGCAGCGCCAACAGTCATAACGGCGAGTGGGACAGTTCGTGTGCCGAGGCGCGTAGGACGTTTGGCATGTAAATAAGGAACGCTATAGTGTGGTGTGTGTGAATTGTAAGAGTTATCGGTTGTGTTAAAGTCTGTATTGTGTGTACAGAGTCACCTGACTGCCGGTTGATTTATTCCGGATCCTGGGCCCACATTACACCATAACAAACTTGGCGAGCCTGCCAGGATCCCGCCAGTAACATCTCGAACGCGGAAATCGCCAGTCAGGTGTGTGCACGCAGCACAAGACGAGAGACATGGATCTCGATAAGTTAGCGGCTGTTGTAGCAGCTCAGTAGGCTTGTCTGGCGCGGAACTTTGCGAATGGATTGAGCGAGAGAGTTAGTTAGGCAGAGAGATGAGCACGCAGCTGAGAGAGAAGAGGCCAAAGAGCAGCCGAGAGACAACGGTTAGCGGACGAGAGGCAACGGTTAGTAGACGAGAGGCAGCTGCAAATCCTCCAACTTAAGCTCCAGCTTCAGGAAAGTGCTCAAAGTCAGCCATCTGCGGCGGCAGCACTGGCCCCCATTGGCAAAACCGTCATGCCTGAATCCACAGAAGTTACTACCGCTATTTGACGAGCGACGCGATGACCTGCACGCGTATTTGCAGAGGTTTGAACGCGTGGCTACTGGGCAAGAATGGCCAAGAGAGAAATTGGGAGTAGCCGTAAGCATGTGCTTAACTGGTGAGGCACTCACTGTCATTGGTCGAATGACTGCTGACGAGGCCTCGACTATGATAAAGTGAAAAAAAGCCCTACTTCGGCGCTTCAGATTCAGGCACAAGGATATAAAGACAAATTTTGGAAAGCCCGGCCTGAGATGGCGAAAACAGGGAAACAACTAGCAACAAGGATCTCGAGCTATTTTGCTACTGGATTGAGATGGCTGATGTGCCCAAAACATTTGAGGGTCTTCGTGACCATGTTATAGCCGAGCAATTCTTGCGTTGCTGTAATCCGAAGCTGGCCATCTTCCTGAAAGAGAGGAATGCAAAACCCTTACATCCCTTTCAGAGTGCACCGACCACTTTCTCGAAGCACAGGGAGTCAATATTGTTGGTAAAATTGCAGATGATACAAAGGAGGCAAATAAACCCGGTGCTAGTCACAGTACAAACAGCCGAGTTGCTTTCTGTGTCACCGCAAAGGACATAGCGCTCCGGATTGTCGTGCGGTTCCGAAAGAGTCTGTGAAATGCAAAACATGTGGGCGGTTGGCCCCAAAGCCACCGATCGCAAGGATCAGATCAAAGACAAGTCGGTGTCTTGTGCCATGATAGAACAGAAAAAACACGGATTACTTCCCTATGGCCAAGTCCAAGGATGAGACATGCGCTGCTGAATGCCCCAAGAAGTGCGAGAACCAACCCATGTTCTTAGTCGACAACATGCCAGTGGTCGAAGGACGGGTGCTTGGACAACGCGCACGTGTCTTACGAGACACAGGGAGCAACACGACCATCGTCCGACGCGAGTTCGTGCCGGATCGATGCCTGACCGGAAGACGGCAAGAGTTATGCTTTTGGATGGAAAGGCCAAGGAACTACCGGAAGCAAACATACAGATACACACGCCCTACTTCGTTGGTGATGTAAACACTTTATGCATGACTAACCCTTTTGTACGACCTCGTGCTCGGCAATATTCCAGGAGTAAAAGGACCACAGGAGCCAGATACTACCTGGGAGTACTCTGACGCCCTGTTCCCTGAATCGACTGGTTCGAGCAAAATCCCGGCATGCTGAGAAAAGTCAACCTTGCTTTCTGCCGTCGTCCGGACGCAGGGGAAGACGGAGAGTATGATGAAAATTCCGCTAGTTGGTTCGCTAGAAGTGACCCGAGTGCAGCTAACTGAGAGCCAAAAAGACGACCCAAGTCTGAAGAGTTGCTTCAGCAAGATTGGGAAGGAGTTTCACTCCAATAAAGACACGACGTACCCCTTTTCTGAAGAGGCTGGTCTACTGTATCGACATTACCGCCCTTTCTACGGGGAGGACCTTTAAGCAAGTAGTCGTGCCAAGGACACTTCGACAACACATTTTGAAGGTTGCACACGAGGGCATTATGGCTGGTCACCCAAGGCGTGCGACGTACCACAGACCGTATCCTTGGGGATTTTTACTGGCCAGGTATGCATGAAGAAATCAGACGGTTTGTCAAGTCGTGCGACGTCTGCCAGAGGACAACGCCGAAAGGGAAAGTCGGAGTCGCTCCGTTGGGCAACATGCCTCTCATACGGACACCATTCCAAAGAGTCGCCATTGACCTGATCGGACCGTTATCTCCTCGATCAGATAAGGGAAACCGCTGTGCTTACCCTCATTGACTTCGCTACTCGCTATCCTGACGCAGTGGCCCTACCCAGCATCGACGCTGTCAGTATTGCAGAAGCCCTCCTTGAAATATTTTCCCGAGTGGGCCTGCCTCGAGAGGTTGTTTACCGATCAAGGTAGAAGTTTCACGGTCGGAACTCATGAAAATAAGTGGGCCGACTACTAACTGTAAGTTTTTTCGTACCACCCCATATCATGCCATGGCCAATGAATTGGTCGAAAAATTTGAACGGTACGCTGAAGGCCATGCTCAAAAGGGTGTGTCAGGAGAAGCCGCGGTCATGGGATCGCTACATTGCTCCTCTTCTCTTCGCTTATCGCGAAGTACCGCAAGCCAGCTTGGGCTTTTCACCATTTGAGTTAATCTACGGAAGACATGTGCGTGGACCTTTGAGTGTTTTAAGAGAGCTGTGGACGAACGGGAGCATTGAGGATGAAGTGCGAACAACGTACACTTATCTTGTGGAACTTCGAAACAGACTCGAACACACCTGTAAGCTCGCTCATGAAAAGCTTGGTAAAGCACGTGAAAAGCAAAATCTTCATTACGACCGTAAGACCCGCCACAGAAGGCTACGGCCCGGTGACAAGGTTTTACTTCTCCTTCCTACAGACACCAATAAGCTTCTCATGCAGTGGAAGGGCCCGTTTAATGTCGCTGAAGCCAAGAATGATGTTGATTATGCAATTGACTTAGGGCAGAGCATCAAGGTCTTCCACGTGAATATGCTGAAGAAGTATGAGAAAAGAGAAATAACGTCTCCTCATCAGGTGGCTGCAGTGAATACTACAAGTGCAAACACCTGGGGAAGAGGCGAACAGTGAGAGCAACGACTCTGAGGATACCATCCCCTCTCTCAGTCTATGCCAAACACAAACGGCATCAGACATCAAGATATCGCCCAAACTGCAGACAGACCAACTTCAACAAGTTCTAAAATTGTGCGAAGAGTTTGCAGACATATTTTCGGACCTTCCCAGCAAGACACAACTTGTCGAATGCTCTCTTGACCTCGTCATCGAAAAGCCAGTTCACGTGCCCCAGTACCAGATTCCTCTAGCGCTGCGTGAGAACGTCGAAAAAGAGGTACAGGAGATGCTTCGAATGGGCATAATCGAGAAATCAAAGTCGCCATATCATGCGCCGATCGTTGTCGTCAAGAAGCCCGACAACACCATACGGTTGTGCATTGACTTTAGGGAGCTGAACAAGACCTTGGTTTTCGACAGTGAGCCAATTCCGAGAATTGATGTTATTCTAGCTCTTGTGGGGAAACAGAAATTTTTCTCGAAATTCGATTTCACGAAGGGCTATTGGCAAGTGCCCATGGCTCCAGGCAGTCGTGAAAAGACGGCATTTTCAAGCATGTCGGGGCTCTACCACTTCAAATACATGCTTTTAGGGGCGAAGCTCCTTAGGGCGTGGGCTGTGCGTCCCCTGTAGCCTGTATGTAGCCACCTCTAGTTTAGTTCTTGCAGTGTTCACTAGATGGCGGTACCGTCCCCTGTATGTAGCCACCTCTAGTTTAGTTCTTGCAGTGTTCACTAGATGGCGGTACCGTCTCCTGTATGTAGCCACCTCTCGTTTAGTTCTTGTAGTGTTTACTAGATGGTGGTACTTGTAGCTGATGATGAAAAGATGCAAGATGTTATAAACTAGAAAGCGGTACTTGTAGTTGATGAAAGACGCGAGATCTTATAAAATAGGAATGATGTCACATATGGCGCATGTCATTGGTTGAAGGCAATCGTTTGATTTAGTGCGGCGACGTACGCTAGGGGGAGCGTTGTAATAAATCTGTTCGCTGTTGGCGCGCGCTCGGAGTCGCCGGATGGATAAGGCTGCACAGCGGAGAGAGCGCAAGGCGGCAGCAGCGCGCGCTCGCAGACAGAATCCCGATGTGCGAACGCGCGAGGCAAGGGACATCGCAAGCCATCCATCGTCTAAGAACAAATAAAGTTGATTTGTGTATATGCACACACAGCGTTTCTCACGTCTTTACATGATGATCGACTGGGCGAATTACACGGAAGATTCACAGTTTACCGATGAATCCCTCCGGAGCTTCGCCCATTCATCATCATTCACACCGTGAATATGCCGTAATTTTTTTGGGGATTAAGACCGCCCCAGCGATATTTGCACGCCTTATGAGGACAATTCTAGGCAATTTGCCGAATGTGCATCATTATTTTGACGATGTGGTCATTGCTACTAGCACATGGCATGAACGTATGGAAGCCTTACGACTTGTCTTCGAAAGAATCCGCAATGCAAACCTCACAATCAAACCGAGCAAGTGTGAGAACGGAGAGCGTACCATTACATTCCTCGGACATCGCATTGGCGAGGCGAAGGTAGAACCAATGCTGAAAACGCTGGACAAGATCCTAGCCTCCAAGCGCCCCACGACGAAGAAAGCTGTACAATCCTTTCTCGGTCTTACGGGCTATTACAGGCAGTTCATTCCGAACTACGCAGAGATTTCCAAGCCCTTGACTGACCTTAGCAAGAAAGGCCAACATCACATTGTATCGTGGGGACCGACGCAAGAAAAAGCATTCACCGCGCTGAAAGACAAGGTTGCCGCAAGTCACATACTGCAAACACCGGATCTTTCGAAGCCTTTCGTGCTCCGTACTGATGCCTCAAGCACAAGCATCGGCGCAGTGCTTCTGCAAAACAGTGGGGACGATATTTTACATCCGGTTGCTTATGCTAGTCGCAATCTGCTGCCTAGAGAGGCCCGCTATTCCACAATAGAGCGTGAATGCTTAGCGCTCGTGTGGGCTGTTCAGAAGTTCCACATTTACTTATGCGGCAGACCCTTCATTATTCAGTGCGACTACCAGCCACTCCGGTACTTGCAGTCAGCCAAACACGTCAATAATCGAGTGTTACGATGGAGCTTACTAATGCAAGAGTACAGCTTTACCGTAGAATACATAAAAGGCTCAGACAATGCTGGAGCGGACTACTTAAGTCGCATCTGAATTGCTCTAATCTTTCTCCACTTGTGTATTTTTCATGTGTGTTTTTTATTCATTACGTGCTGTGTGGATCACAACCATTCGGATTCGTGTGAACTTGTTCCCACTTTACTAACGCGCCTGCACTTTTGCTTACTCACCACCTGGCGTGGAGTGGAATAGTTGCTCACAACTATCTTAAGTGGGGGGTGGCTTGATGATGTGGATTGCGTGGCCCGTGACGGGGCGAAGAGGGAACGGCAGTTCTGCTCTGCGGTATGCCTTGGAGGCGAAGACGAGAAAAAGGAAGCGCGAGTGGGGCGTGCGGCTCGGGCAGTTGGAGCGTGACACGGTGCGAACGGCAGCTGCTGGTCGGCGGTTCGGGTCGCGACATCGCTTAACCAGGCGTCCGGCAGCCTTGCGGACCTGGTGAGCTGGCTTCCTGCTTCCGGCTGCGTCACTCAACCAGGTGTCCGGCAGCCTTGCGGACCTGGTGAGCTGGCTTCCCGCTCTGTGGACGGCGCTGACACGGGGACCGGCAGCATAGTCTGTTCGTGGCCTGAGGTCCTGGGGCCCGAGTGGTGGCACGAAGTGGCCGCGGCTCATGTTGGCGACGGGCCATTAACCTGCACTGCAGTGGCCTGGTAATCTACCAGCCTGCAGCACCACCATCACCACCACCACCACCTCCTCACCACGGTCAAGGCAGCGTGACTGCACAAGGAACACCGGTGACGACCGACCTGGCCGCAGCGACAACAGTCATAACGGTGAGTGGGACAGTTCGTGTGCCGAGGCGCGTAGGACGTTTGGCATGTAAATAAGGAACGCTATAGTGTGTTGTGTGTGAATTGTAAGAGTTATCGGTTGTGTTAAAGTCTGTGTTGTGTGTACAGAGTCACCTGACTACCCGTTGATTTATTCCGGATTCTTGGCCCACATTACACCATAACAGGGTGAATAAACTCTAATGTTTTCTTTACTCTTTAGCAATTACCTTTGTAAATAGCTTGTATACAACAGAGAGCAAGCTCATCGGCCTGTAATTCTTCAAGTCCTTGTCATCTCCTTTCTTATGTATTAGGATGATGTTGGCGTTCTTCCAGGACTCTGGTACTCATCCCGTCAGGAGACACCTCGTAAACAGGATGGCTAGTTTTTCTAACACAATCTGTCCTCCATCTTTCAGCAGATCTGATGGTACCTGATTATCACCAGCAGCTTTGCCTCTTTGCATGCTCTCCAAAGCTTTTCTGACTTCTTTTACCATTACTGGTGTGGTGTCATCTGGGTTACTGCTAGTTCTTATAGTAATAAAGGTAATAAAAGGTAATAGTGAAGTCGTATTCTCGCTGACGTATATTCAATCGACCAAGGCGTCCTGACAAATTCTTGAGTGTGGAAAGCCAACATAGGGCATGATGGTCTGTAACTATGGTAAAATGATGGCCATGTAGATAAAGTCGAAATTTCTGCAGCGACCACACGACAGCTAAACACTCCACTTTAGTAATGGTGTAACTCTTCTACGCGCTCGTCAAGACTTGCATACGCTTGCATACGCAACGTCCCTTTCACGTGATGATCCATCGCGTTGCAGTAGAATACCTCCAATTCTGTGACTGTTAGCATCAGTACGCATGAGTGTTTCATCGAAATGGCGAAGTACTCGTTTAGTTGTTAGGGTGATTTTCAGATGGCTAAACGTGGATTCGCAGGCAGGAGACCACTCAAACCGAACACTGGAATCGAGTAACTTGAGCGAAGAAGTCTCGCATGAATCGGTGGAAGTATGAAGCCAGGCCAAGAGAACAGTGCAAGTCCTTGGTCCTTTCAGGACGAGGAAAATGAAGAACGGCCAATATTTTATCGGGATCAGGACGAATGCCATCGTTTCTCACAATGGGGCCTAATACCTTAATTGTCTTGCTGGCAAAACAGCAATTTTTTGTGTTCAGCTGAAGGCCAGCCGTACCCAGGCACAAGAGGACTTCGTCTAAACGGTGTAAGTGTTGAGAGAAGGTTGACGAGAAATTAATGATGTCGTCCAAATAGCACAGACAAGCTTTCCACTTCATGCCACGCAAAATAGTGAATCATGCGTTCGAATGTTGCAGGTGCGTTGCAGAGGCTGAAGGGCATTACATTGAACACGTAAAGTTCGTCTGGTGTCGATATCGCCGTCTTTTTTTTATTGTCTTCACGCATCAGTATCTGCCAGTATCCAGATTGTACATCGAGACTCGAGAAGTATTGAGCTCCCTGTAGGAAATCCAAGGCGTCATTCATACGTGGCAGAGGGTATACATCCTTGCGCGTAATCTTGTTTAGCACCCGGCAAACTATGCAGAAGCGCACAGAACCGTCTTTTTTGGAACTAAGACGACAGTTGATGACGAAGGGCTTGCAGAGGGGCGTATTATGTTCTGTCTCAAGATGTCGTCAACGTTTTCTTCAATAACCTTCCGCTCAGCTACTGATACGCGATATGGCCGATGACGAACGATTGACGTGCCCTCAGTCTCTATACGATGCGTGGTGACGCACATCTGTGGCAATACGGGTGAATTGACGTCAAACAAAGCTTCGTGTTTAGTCAGCAAGGCAAGAAGTTGTTGGGTCTTCGAAGGGGTCAGGTCGGAGCTGATGGTAGTTTTGAGGGAGGAGGTGGATGGGAAACGTGCAACAGGGAGATCTTCAGGAGAAGCGTCTTAAAAAGTTACCACGGAGAAAGGCTCCGGTGTTGTGAAGCAAGCGAACTTTAAGCCTTTCGGAACCAGAACTTTTTTCGGGCGTCAGGTTTGTTGCGCAAACGATTGCGAAGCCATCGTCGAAACGTATCATATCTTATGTGAAAGCTTTTCTTCTAATGACGCAGCGTACGGAGGGTCGTATGAGCGCATCGCCGTAGTAAATGACATCAGACAGAAGTGTAACGATTCCCTGACTGTGCGGAGGTAGCTCAGTGTCTTCTGCAGCACAAAAACGAAGGGATGCGTCATCTGCGTGAAGCGAATAGGCGGTATCGCTAATGTGTAGGACGCGTTGCCGGCAGCAGATGGACACGAACGCCGTTAAAAGAAAGTCCCATCCTAATATTAGCGGTTGAGTACACGAACTAAGCACTGCAAATTGCACATAATGGAGATGTCTATCAATGTACACACAAACAGTGCACATGGCGGGAGGTCGCATGGCGTCCCCTTGAGCAGCGAACAACGTAGGTCCATCGTAGGGCGTAGTACCTTTGCGTAGACGCGCACACAAATCTATGTGAATGACCGAGAAACTAGCGCCACTGTCTATTAATGCTTCCACTTCTACGCCTCCCACGAAACAGATATCATATTCTGAGAATGTTCTGGCGGAACTTATTTTTACTTCGCTGAATGAAGCTTTTCCCCCCGAAGCTGCGTAATTTAGTTTTCTGGGCGACGGTCGTCGAACTGTGAGGCTGCTCTAAGTGCGACGTAGAGCGACGGAGAGGGGACGGTGAGCGATGCCTGGCACCTTGGTGGTGAGGAGCCATTTCAGGAGTTACTGATGGCGAGGAAGAGTGACCGTGAAGCGTAGCGTAAGGACGGTGCTGGAAAGTGGTTCCTATGGCATAGTCATCCCGCTCGTAGGTGTGAACCCCACGGCGCTCGTCTCGCTCACGCTCGCGACAGACACGTGTGATGTGTCCACGATATCCGCAATAGTAGTAAGTACGTCTCGTCGGGCGCCATGATTGATAGTAGGGCTGGTTGTTTGGGGTGGGGACTATGAAATTCAGGTGTGCTGGCGCCGGTCGTGCATAGTAAGGCTGGCTTTGCGTGCAGGGCGCCAGGGACGCCAGATGGTCTGGCGTCGTCGTTGGCCGTATCAGTGGAACGAAGGCTAGAGTAAATGGGACAACTTGCGCATAAGACAGTGGGGCTTTAGAGACGAGAGGTTCTGTGTAGGCATTACCAGTCATAGCCGCCAGCTCCTCCTTGACGACGTCCCGTAAATTTGTACTGCGGGTGTCAGAAGGAAACTGACGTGCTGGAAAACCGAGCGACTGCCGTTCCTCTCGTATCATAGTGTGAATCAAGGCTCGTAACAATGGGTCGACAATAGGGTTGTCAGGGATGCCTGCAGAAGAGTTGTTCAGCTCCTACTGTGTATATTCGAGCTCAACCAGGCACTGACACATAGCTACAATGTCAGCAATGGTACTTGGGTCCTTCACTACCAAAGCATTGAACGCAACAAGCCCTATGCCTTTGAGCAGATGGCGCACTTTGTCTGTCTCGGTCATGCAGGCGTTGGCGCATCGACAGAGAGAGAGAACATCCTCAATATACAAGGTATAAGACTCGCCTAATTGTTGTTTGCGACCATCAAGCTTAGCTATCACAGCGGCCTACAGAGGTTAGAGCATCGAACGTGAGTTTCACGGTGTTTAGAGCATCGAACGCGTTATTCGAAGGTCGTAGGTTCGATTCCTGCTCACGGCTGGTTATTTTTTCACCAACTTTTCTGTCTTCTTATTTACATTCCATTGGTTCTAATAACTTCCCCTGTACATTCCTTGGCATTACTGACTGTTAGATCTCATTATTATTGTGTCAAAACACGGAAAAACGAGCCCTTAGGTATATACTTCTTTCCCTTATTCATTAACGAGGGTCTCGTACGGGCAGACTTGGTGTCATTAGGTTGTATACGAGGGACTATTAATTAGCTGCCCGCTCGTAATAAGTTCACGTGCTATGTGACACCAAACATGTGCATAAAAGAGTGTTTAACACTCGTCGCTTGGCTTATAGATGGCGCTGACTGACACACCTACTTCTAAATTCACATATAAACCCAAAAAAGTGGATGGAGGGAAGGTCGCTGTAATAGCTCAGTGGCTAGAGCATCGAACGCGTTTTTTGAAGGTCGTAAGTTCGACTCCTGCCCACGGCTGGTTATTTTTTCACCCACTTTTCTTTCTTCTTATTTACATTCCATTGGTTCTAATAACTTCCCCTGTACATTCCTTGGCAATACTCTCTGTTAGATCTCATTATTATTGTGTCGAAACACGGAAAAACGAGCCCTTAAGTATACAATTCTTTCCTATATATATATATATATATATATATATATATATATATATATATATATTGTGGTGAAGCCTTCGAACAGTGGGTCGTCCTCTCCAGTGCCTTCTAGTGGGTTGCCCTTTTTAGCAAGAAGAAGAGCAGCTCGTGCAGAGAGTCGGTACCCGCATTGACTGTCACTGTCAAGCATCGTCGACAACCGTCCGCCAATAAACGTCTCAACAATTTGGTGGAGAGTGCTGGGCCCTTCTAACACCTTCGGTTAGCATTTGATGCTCCTGGAGCTACGATCCCGCACCGTGCCTTCTACCATGCACCAAGACGCCGCACAGCAAACGCTTCCTCCTGCGCCGACGCCATGTTCCGGTGTTCCCCGCATCCGGGACCCTCCTGTCTTCACCGGCGCGGATGGCACCGACGTCGAGGACTGGCTTGCTATGTACGAACGCGTCAGCGTCCCCAATCATTGGGACGAGGCAGGAAAACTCGGCAACCTGGTTTTCTACCTCGCGGGTGTGGCCGGCATGTGGTACAACAACCACGCATCCGATTTCCCCACTTGGTCCGCTTTTAAAACCGCCGTCGTCGACGTGTTCGGCCGTCCTGCCGTTCGTAAGCTCCAAGCCGAACAGCGGTTACGTGAACGAGCACAGCAGACCGGTGAGTCCTTCACAAGCTACATAGAGGACATTCTTGACTTGTGCAAGAAAGTGGACGCGAGCATGTCAGAGGCCGACAGAATTACCCATGTTCTAAAAGGCATCGCCGACGATGCCTTCACCATGCTCCTGGCCAAGAACCCTCGCACTGTGGCAGAGATCATTACACTTTGCCAAAGTTACGAGGAGCTGCGACGGCAGCGCTCGATGACCCGTCGACCACCCTCACGTGACGCTGATCTCTCGGCCTTGTCAACACTTCCGGACCACACCGCCTTGCTTGCTGAAATCAAGTCATTCGTGCGTGAAGAAGTTGCCCGCCAGGTCTCTTTACTGGCCTTTGCTTCCCCGCAACGTACTGAACAGTCGTCAAGCACACTTCTGCCTCCCCTCCGCCGAGCCATTCAGCAGGAAATCGCGGAGGTCGTTCCAGAATATCACCAGCCGCCTCCAGTATCTACACCACTCAGTTACGCCCAAGTTGTCGCCAGGCCACCCCCACCGATTCCTGTGACTGGCCCTCTTGGTTACACCGAAACCATCGCCAGACCCCAGGCCTTCGGAGAAACTGTGCCGCCTACATATACCGACGTCATCCACGTGCCCCGTGTGCCGCCCACTATGCAGTTATATCAGCAGCCGGCTCGCCCATCGCGTTCTTCGACATGGATGGGACCCGCGAACCGATGGCGCACTGCGGACAATCGCCCCATCTGCTTTGCTTGTGGTTGCGTCGGGCACGTAGCACGCTACTGCAAACGTGTGCAGCGACCGCAAGTCGCCTCCAATTTTCCCAGCCAATCGAGCCGCTTTTATGACCAACCGCCACCTACGTCACCGTCGTCCCGCCCCGCTCCATCTACCCGCCGCTCACATTCTCCGCGACGTCGCTCACTGTCACCGATGCGGCCACGTCCACTAGAGGGTGACCAGGAAAACTAGTCGTCGCAGTCCACGAGGCAAGGGCTGCGACGCTGTCGAACTGCGGAAGCCCTCAGGAAAGACCATCGAACGTGATAGACGTGCTTGTGGATGGTGTTCGTGCATCTGCCCTTGTAGATACTGGAGCCGCCGTATCCGTGATGGACGCAAAGCTTAGCCGATTACTGCGCAAAGTGACCACGCCACTTTCCGGGCTCTCCCTCCGTACAGCCAGCGCCCAAAGCATTCACCCTACAGCGATGTGTACAGCCCGCCTCATGATTCAGGACGTGATGTATGCCGTTGAATTCATCATAATTCCTTCATGCTCTCACGACGTCATCCTAGGATGGGATTTTCTCTCCCGCCACGACGCCGTCATTCATTGCGCACCAGCAGAAATAGAGCTAACACCATTCTCTTCTTTGACGCCGGCCGACAGTCCATCTACTGCAAGCAAATTACTCGTCAGGGACGACACGCAAGTGCCTGCAAACTCGTCCACGGCGGTGTCGGCGTACTGTGCAAGTCTTTCAGACACCGCTGCACTCCTCTCACCATTTCATCGTGTTTTCACCAGAAAAAGGTTTGCTGGTTCCTTTCGCGACCGTGCAAGTAACTCGCGGCAGCACCACTATTTTTGTTCTGAACTCATCCCCGTACAGTGTTACGTTGGTGCGAGGGGAATGTCTCGGCAGCGTGGAACCCATCGAAGACGCACAAGTCATGGATCAACCTGATGACACGCACTGCCGAAGTTCCAATACGCTTAGTGCTGTTTCTACATCTGTTTCATCATCCGCTGATGTATTTGGTCCTTCCATTGCTGACAACCTTACGCCGGTCCAGCGCTCCCAGCTTCTGGCCCTGTTGGAAGAATTCCGCTCTTCTTTCGATGTCTCTCAACCTTCTCTCGGCCGCACATCCACTGTTACGCATCGCATTGACACAGGCGCACAACCACCACTACGGCAACGTCCATATCGCGTATCTCCCACAGAACGCCGTGTAATCAACGAGAAAGTGGACGACATGCTACGCCGCGATGTTATTCGACCCTCTAACAGCCCCTGGGCATCTCCTGTCGTTCTCGTCGCGAAGAAGGACGGTTCTGTGCGGTTCTGTGTGGACTATCGACGTCTCAACAAGATCACTCGTAAGGACGTGTACCCACTACCGCGTGTGGATGACGCGATTGACAGCCTGCAAGGAGCCGAATTTTTTTCATCTCTAGATTTGCGCTCAGGGTACTGGCAAGTACCTATGGCTGAGGACGCTCGACCGAAGACCGCTTTCGTCACTCCCGACGGCTTGTACGAATTTAACGTCATGCCGTTTGGGCTGTGCAATGCGCCTGCCACCTTTGAGCGCATGATGGATACCGTCCTGCGTGACCTGAAATGGCACACGTGCCTGTGCTACCTCGATGACGTCGTCGTTTTCGCTCCGGACTTCTCAACGCACCTTCAACGCCTGCGGCATGTTTTAACGCGTCTGAGTGACGCCAGTCTGCAACTGAACCTGAAGAAGTGCCGATTTGCAGCTCGGCAGTTGTCAATACTCGGCTACGTCGTGTCCAAGGACGGAATTCTGCCCGATCCAGCCAAGCTTCGGGCCGTGACCGAGTTCCCCAAGCCGACATCCATCAAGGAACTGCGCAGTTTCTTAGGACTGTGTTCCTACTTTCGGCGCTTCATCCGAAACTTCGCGTCTATCGCATCGCCGCTGACAAAACTCCTCGGTAGTAACGGGCCTCTCCATTCGTGGTCATCACAGTGTGACGACGCATTCACAACGCTCCGTCGTTTACTGACGTCGCCTCCCATACTCCGCCACTACGACCCTACTGCCCCTACAGAGGTACACACGGACGCCAGTGGTGTCGGTCTCGGCGCTGTTCTTGCGCAGCGCAAACCAGGGTTCCCGGAATATGTCGTGGCGTATGCAAGCCGTACGCTTACAAAAGCCGAGACTAATTACACCGTCACTGAGAAAGAATGTCTGGCAATCGTGTGGGCCCTTACCAAGTTCCGACCTTATTTATATGGTCGCCCATTTGATGTAGTCACCGACCATCACGCACTATGCTGGTTGTCCTCATTGAAAGATCCTTCAGGCCGTCTCGCCCGGTGGGCACTTCGCCTGCAAGACTACGACATCCGCGTGCTGTACCGCAACGGAAGGCAACATGCTGACGCCGACGCCCTGTCGCGCTCTCCCTTGCCTGACGACAATGCCCACGACTCAGCGTCTCACCTTGCCGTTTCTTCCATTAGCATTCATGCCGTTGCTACTGAACAGCGCAAGGATCAATGCATTGCCTCACTGATAGACTTGCTGACTGATCCATCCACTCCATCCACTCGCGCGTTGCGTCGTCAAGCCCACCATTTCGCCGTTCGCGACGACCTTCTCCACCGACGCAATTACAGCGGTGACGGCCGCCAGTGGCTACTAGTCATACCCCGCAGTCTGCGCTCTGACATATGCGAATTCTTTCATACTGATCCGCAATGTGCGCACTCCGGCGTATCGAAGACTTACCAGCGCATTCGCCAACGGTACTTTTGGCGCGGCATGTACCGCTATGTGCAGAAATTCGTTCGCTCCTGCATAGAATGTCAGCGCCGCAAAACTTCAACGCACCTGTCGCCGGTAGGTCTGCAACCTCTACCCTGCCCTGCCAGGCCGTTTGGGCGCGTTGGCATTGATTTGTATGGGCCACTTCCACTAACGTCGGCCGGTAACCGCTGGGCCATTGTTGCTGTGGACCACCTCACGCGATACGCCGAAACTGCCGCTCTCCCCGCGGCTACAGCGAGCGATGTGGCCTCCTTCCTGCTCCAACGATTCATGCTGCGACACGGTCCACCTCAGGAACTGCTCAGTGATCGAGGCCGCGTCTTCCTGTCTGAAGTCGTCGAAGCCATTCTCAAAGAGTGCAACGTTGTTCACCGCAAAACTGCTGCTTACCACCCGCAAACGAATGGCCTTACTGAACGCTTCAACCGTACGCTCGGCGACATGCTCTCCAAGTACGTCGCCGCCGATCACACAAATTGGGATTCCATTCTACCCTTCGTCACCTACGCATATAACACCGCCCCTCAGAGCACTACTGGCTTTTCACCTTTCTTTTTATTATATGGAAGGCACCCGTCGCACACCATCGACACTATACTTCCGTACAAGCCAGATCCGTCAGAGTGGGCGCCTATTTCTGCTACAGCCAAGCTTGCTGAAGAGTGTCGAGAGCTCGCAAGGACCTTTACAGCGCATGATCAAGAGCGGCAAAAAGGCATTCGCGCTGACACCAGCACTACTGCGCCCATGTTCCTCCCTGGAGCGCTCGTCTGGCTCTCGATCCCTTCCACTTCAACTGGCCTATCTTCAAAACTATTGCCCACATACGAAGGCCCCTACCGTGTCGTCGAACGCACTTCCCCTGTAAATTACTTGATCGAACCCATCGAACCATCTTCGGACATGCGCCGTCGAGGGCGCGACATTGTCAACGTGGAGCGCCTCAAAGCCTACCACGACCCGCTCATAGTAACCAGCTGCTAGGTCGCCAGGCGGCTCCCTCTTCGTACCCGGGGTAGTTGTGGTGAAGCCTTCGAACAGTGGGTCGTCCTCTCCAGTGCCTTCTAGTGGGTTGCCCTTTTTAGCAAGAAGAAGAGCAGCTCGTGCAGAGAGTCGGTACCCGCATTGACTGTCACTGTCAAGCATCGTCGACAACCGTCCGCCAATAAACGTCTCAACAATATATATTATATATATATATATATATATATATATATATATATATATATATATATATATATATATATATATATATATATATAATCATGTTACAAGACTACATCACCCTGAAGAAGCAAGAGAGACAGCGAGAAGGACGACGTGATTCTGGTATGTGGGGCATGCTCTTGCTTGCCATGTCGGCTTACGCTTGGTGCCGTGTAAATATATCTCAACTATCGCATCGTGCTCCTGTGCGCGCTCCCGTAACATTTAGGTGGAAGGTGCTGGGTAGCAAAACACGATGGAACATCGCAGCGGACGCCAAGCTGCCGCTTCGAACATGCCTGCCGACAGAGATGCTGTGTCAACGACCATGCGCACCGCTCCAACGGCAACCACCTCGACCATCCTTTTTTTTTGCGTTCACCTGTGAACAGTGAACAGTCAACAGTGAACTTTATTGACATCATGTACATAGTACACACACATAGTACACAATGCCGGAGGCTGGCAGAAAAAGCCATCGCAAGGATAGCTTGACGAAGCTGCGGGCCCCCGTTTTGGCACCAGCGTACAACGGTGTTCTCAGTACATAAAAAAAATGTACTGAACAGATAAATCACTTAGTACAGGACCCGAAGGAAAATGTGAGCCCACTACAAATAACCACGTCTTGCGTACAAACCGTACACAAAAAAATATACACCTACGAATGTACTAAATAGCTCAGTACTTATAGATTACCTTCATAATACATGCATACAGATCAACATAACTTTGTAATTTACATAGAGTACACTATAGATATATATTTGCACAAATCATTCAATACACGACCGAAAGAAAATATGAGAAAATATGAGGTGGTTACAAATCGCTATGCCTAGCGTACACCGACATATTCTCTATAGTTGACACTCATAGGCATGCGCGAGATATTATATAGTGCCAATGTAATTATTTGCAAGAAAGGAACGTATTGCATTGAAAGTGTTCCTTTCCAGCTGAAAGTTAAATTCGTATAAAGCATTTAGTAGCCTCGGAAGTCTGTTTCCTAACGTATGTCGCCCATATGTTGTTCTACAAGTTTTAACAGTCCAAATTTCGCAGTTTCGCGTTTTATAAGGCTGACAATTTCTTTTAAGGTTGGCAAGTTCAGTCAAGAATACATGTTTCCCCTTTAATTCTTGTTTGTAGGCTTTCGCTAATCTAAAGTTGTACATCTTCTCAAAAGGTATTACATTATACTTTTCAAACAACGGGTAGGTGTGAAAATGTGAAGGCACGTCCTCTACAGCACGTAGAAATCTTTTTTGTAGACAATACAATTTTTGTATGTTTTCTTGACTAGTGGATGCCCAAACTAGATGGCAATAGTTAATTCTTGAGGAAAATAAAGAGTTGTAAATTAATATCATTACATGTCTCGGAAGGATCAGGCGATTCCGGTAGACTAGTCCCACTATTTGAGATAACTTACTTGATATTGTGTCGATGTGCTCGTTCCAAGAAAGGTTTTCCTGGAAGACCACTCCTAGTGTTTTAATGTTGGGTACAATATCGGGGTCGAATTCAGCAGTATTTGTTGCGTCAATGTTACCTTCTTATTTTTACTTCTGAATATTACAGATTTGGTTTTCCTCGTGTTTATTTTAAGATGGTTTTTCTCAATCCAGCTATTTAGGTTTTCCAATACAAATTTGCTTCGCCAACTAATTTGTCCGCCGAATTTCCTCGTAAAAATATGCTGGTGTCATCAGCATAAATAATAAATTCAGCGCTAGGGCTAATGCTGACCACGTCATTAATATAGATATTAAAAAGAAATGGTCCCAAGATGCTCCCCTGTGGTACACCAGAAGATAAAGGCAATAGATCGGAAAAACAGTCGTCGATATGAACCCTTTGTTTCCGATGTTCCAGATAAGACGTAATTAGGTGCGCGGCATTCCCTCGAAAACCATAACGGTCAAGCTTTTTAATTAGAATATCGTGATTTATGTGATCTAAAGCCTTAGAGTAATCAATAAACAGCCCAAGAACCAATTCTCCTTGTTCTAGCGCTGCCAAAAGTGACTCTTTTTGTTTTAGCAATGCGAACTCCGTACTAAGTCCTTTACAGAAGCCAAACTGTGAGCTGTTTAAGAGACTGTGCTTCTCTTCGAAATCTGTAAGACGATTTAAAATAACTTTTTTCTAGCACCTTTGACATGACCGGCAGTATAGACAGGGGACGGTAATTTGCCATGTCGTTTTTGTTTCCTTTTTTGTGTAAGGCTGTTACACGGGCTACTTGCATTTTACGGGGGAAAACAGCCTGGCACAAACATAGGTTAAAAATGTGGGTAAGTATGGGTGCGAGCAAATCGGAGGTGTACTTTATGGGTTTAATTTGGAAGCCATCGATATCTTTAGCCGTACTGGTTTTTAAGTTATGAATTATATTTACTACTTCAGCCTGAATAACTGGTTTTAGGAAAATAGAGCTGCTGTTATGCGCAATATTTTCAACGTCATTCTGCACTGTAGCAGGCTGTCAAACCCCCACAAAGTATTGATTAAACGCGTCTGCCAGAGACTTCCCTGTCAGCTGTACGTCGTTCACAATCACTTTGCTCACTTTATCAGATGGGATGTCACGTTTTAAGATGGAATTTAATCTTTTCCAGATAAGATGGGCGCGTCCGTTAGCAGATTCAAATTCGTTAGAGTAACAGTAACACCTCGCTTTTTTTAAGTCCTTGTCGAGGCAGTTACGAATTTTTTTGAAGTCTCGAAGTAAGTCTGGGTCTTTGTATTTAATGAATTGCCTGTAGAGCTTGTTTTTTTCTGGTATTCTTTTCATAAGCTCAAGGCTAACCCATGGTTTCAGTATGTTTACGTCTTTTAATATGCACATAAGGAAAGCAAGATTCATAGATAGAGCTCAAAATGGCGAGAAATGTTTCATAGGAACTGTTTCCGTCATTACAAGACAACACATCATACCAATCCACTAACTCCATTCTCTCCCGAAACGTCAACAAGGCATGTTCCGACATTTTTTGCACTTTTTGTATTGGCTGCCGTATCTTCCGCACGTTTTGTTTACAGCAAATGAATATCGGCAAGTGATCGCTGAGGTCACACGTCAATACACCGGCTTTGATCTTATCGATGTCTAAATTGGTAAACAACATATCAATAAGGGATGATGACTCAGTGTTCACTCTTGTGGGTACATCTATTACGTTTATAAGACCGTAAACCACCACCACAGATAAAAGAGAGGCGATTTCGAGTAGAAAATTCAAAACATTGTTCTAGCTTATCGAGAAAATTTGACACCGAGCCACTTGGAGGACGGTAGCAGACTGTTATAACAGTGTTTTCTACTTTTATCGCCATTATTTCACAATCGTTTGTACAAGCAGACAGCTCTTGTAGTAATTCGCAAGTAAATTCTCTTTTTACTAAAATGCATATGCCACCACCTCGGCTTTTGGAGCTGTTTAAGTAGAAAGTGTTATACGATGGAATGCGAAAAACGGTAGTCCCATCAGTGGACCAGGTTTCGGTTAGCAATATTGCATCGAATGATTGTTTGATTTGTTCAAGATATAATGACAGATCTGATTCCTTATTTCTTACTGATCGTATGTTCAAGTGGAAACATTTGAAGGATTTTATGAATTCCTTTCCTATGTGTTTTTCAAAGGCACGTGGTAGTACATATGACTCGGTATTTTTATGGTTCATGTTTATGGCTTGGCCGTTGCACTGTTTAGGTTAGTTTATCTAGGTCGCTTATGCATGTGACAACAACAGCCTTGTCCTTATCGTCTTTACGAACAAGAACTCGCCCGTTGCCGTGCCATGCGTGCTTGAAGTTAGCATCCTTTGCCCAGCTTTTTGTTTCTTGAAGCAAAGCACGAGTTCGTTTAGTTAGGTTCTCGAGTATGTACACGTGATCATCACGGCCGCGAAGTTTATTCCTGTTTTTCCACCACTTGTCCCTATCTGCCTGCCTTGCAAAACGGCAAATTATGCCCGATATTTTCCCTTTCTTGGATGGAAGACGATGAATTGCTTCCACGGCATCGTCTGAAAGGGGCGGAAGCTCAACGTCAGGCGCCAGCGCATTTACTTTGTTCAGCAAGTCCTCGTTTTCCGTAGGCATGCTGCCATGGAATTCTAGATTGAGACGCCGGCTTCTCCATTCCAGATTGTCGATTTCAGCTTCCATTTCACTCACATTACTGTTCTGGGTCTCAAGCTTTTCTGTCCGGCGCCTGAGTTCTTTGATATGATGCTCATTCTGCTCGACCCGGCGTAGCAAGTCATCATACTGCTCGCTCCAGAACTGCAATGAGTCCTATATAACTTCCACTACATCTCTCAAAGGCAGAAGTTGGTCAAGTTTGTCGTTAATTGTAACTAACAAAAGTCGTACATCTTGTGTTTCAAGTTCTTCGTTTGGTTTCTTAACTGGGTCGCGTAGTTTGTTTCTCCTGCAGGTGGGACACCGCCAAGCTAGACGGTATGCATCTCCCTTCGTTTTGATTGTTTTTTCCGATACTCCCGAACATACTCCCGTATGGTATTTGCAAGAACAATCACTGCACTGAATTGTACACTCGGGAGCAGACAAGCACTTGTGGCATGCGGCGCATTGCCCATCAGATGACATAATAACACGTTAGCAGCAGCAGAGGCAGCGGAAAGCGGAAAAAAATTTGCTCAGCAACAAAACTAACCTGTGTAAAACACAGAAGACGAGCGTGAGTCCGTGCACAATGGGTGCTGCCGCTGCTGCCAAAAAGTGAGGGGCTGCTCCGGGTGGAACCACTTATAAGCTGGATCAGCGACAGTAGCACCTATCAGCTGACAGTGGCCGTGGTGCGGTCGTGGCAGCTCATCCTGGGCGCAATGTAGTCGAATACACGGACATGCGCTGTGGGAATCCGGGCCGGGAACCAATTTCAGGGCTGTCTCTGGGTTATCTGTGTAAAACACAGAAGACGAGCGTGAGTCCGTGCACGATGGGTGCTGCCGCTGCTGCCAAAAAGTGAGGGGCCGCTCCGGGTGGAACCACTTATAAGCTGGATCGGCGACAGTAGCGCCTATCAGCTGACAGTGGCCGTGGTGCGGTCGTGGCAGCTCATCCGGGGCGCAAAGTAGTCGAATACACGGACATGCGCTGTGGGAACCCGGGCCGGGAACCAATTTCAGTGCTGTCTCTGGGTTATCTGTGTAAAACACAGAAGACGAGCGTGAGTCCGTGCACGATGGGTGCTGCCGCTGCTGCCAAAAAGTGGGGGGCCGCTCCGGGTGGAACCACTTATAAGCTGGATCGGCGACAGTAGCGCCTATCAGCTGATAGTGGCCGTGGTGCGGTCGTGGCAGCTCATCCGGGGCGCAAAGTAGTCGAATAAACGGACATGCGCTGTGGGAATCCGGGCCGGGAACCACTTTCAGGGCTGTCTCTGGGTTATCTGTGTAAAACACAGAAGACGAGCGTGAGTCCGTGCACGATGGGTGCTGCCGCTGCTGCCAAAAATTCCCCTCTGCGATCCTGGCAACTTTTTGGGCACTGATGGTGAGTACGTCGATGAGTGGCTACAACTCTACGAGCTTATCAGTGAAAATCACAGGTTGGACCCAACCACAATGCTGGCAAACGTTATCTTTTACTAGAAAGAAATGACAGAGCGCAGTTCAAAACCAACGTGGAAGAGCTCACCAGCTGGGACGTCTTTAAGACGAAGTTGCGTGCACTGTTCGGCCGATCTGCCTAATACAAGCCGGCCGCTAAGCTTGGTACCCATGTCCAGACATTCACAGAGTCTTACCCAGCCAAGATGTCTTGACCCTCTGCCTTGAGGTTGATGCCACTTTGACGGAAGCCGACATGGTAGCTCACATACTAAAGGGCATCGCTGATGATACCATTAACCTTCTAGTATTTAAAGGCTGTTCGACAGTTCAAGACGCCATTAATTAGGGCCGACGCTTTCAAGAGGCTAAAATCCGCTGCATTTTCTACCACTTCACCTGTCTTCCCAACACCACTGCAACGTCAACTTGTGATGACCTCCGTTTCGAGTCCCAGCTCAACCTACTTTCTGCTGACATTACGATGGTCGTTTGACGCGAAACCGAAGCAATGTCACCAGCACCCTTGATGGTCCTGACGCCGAATGATCTTCAGCCTACCATATCCTTCATACAGAGCATTTTGCGTCAAGAATTCGCAAACGCGGGCCTTCAGATGATCGGTACTGTGCACCGATCCGATGTCCACCGCCTTCCTTGAACACTCGTCAGCACTACCGCCGAACTGCTCCACGTAACCGAGATCCAAACGCATGGACGACGCCTGATGACAGGCCAATTTGCTTTCGTTGCGAACGAGTGGGACACATCTCGCATCATTGCCGAAGCAGGTGGACCTCACCCTCGCGCACAATCCCAAAGTTCACAAACTTCGACGCAATAGCTCACTCTTCTGGCCAAGAACCACCATGCCGTGATGAATCAGCTCATTACGACATGACCTCTGCAACCAATGCCCAATAGAGCCACTCGCGTTCACCGCGACGTAGATTCTCTTGATCTCCTCGACCACCCCATTCCCCATCCCCATCCCTCGCCCGATGGTTTTCTTCGGAAACTAACTGGTGCAGGCCTCTGGAGGTGGCACTTCTGCTACAACTTGCCCTACGATGATTCTCTTAAACCCTCTCGACCAAGCAGAATCTGCTTGGTGTAAAATTAGATGGTTTATCTGTTAAATTTTAGTCTACACTGGCCCCCAATTTTCTGTTATGAGCTCGCACATTCGTCACCGCTTAAACAAAGTCTTGACTCCAGCCCCTTCACCTTGTGTTTGTGTTGCTGACGGCAGTGCAGCTGCCGTCGTTAGTGTCTTCACAGCGCGCGTTACTATAGCCGGCCATTCAACCTCCGTTCTCTGCACTGTTCTCGCCAACTGCACCAATGATGTTATCTTCGGTATAGAATTTTTTGCGCCCATTCACTGTGCGCCCATTGACTCATTGCCTGTTCAGCTGGCACGGTGCAACTTCACCTGCCTTGTACGACTGATACGCCCAGCTCGCCCCAATTTCGTCTGTGCTATGCTGAACATGTCAGTTTGTCCCCGTAAACAGTTACGTGCATTTCCGTAACACTGTCGCCACCTGTACCTGATGGAGACTACGTGCTCACACCCATTAAATACGTTCTTCTGACTCACAGTGTTACTTTTTCGCACACTATTATTCCGTTACGGGAGAACCGTCCTTGCATTCCTTTGTTGAACTTTGCTCTCTGCGCGCAAATGCTTCCATGCGGAATAGCCCTCGCCCCGCTGACACCCTGTGAGGATTGCATCATATCAGCTTCGTACCACAAGGATGTGCGTCGCCCCAACTGCACGCAAGCCTGTTCTTCGACAGCGAGTCCATCTTCTGATGCGGAAAAACTGATCACGGTGGACATTTCGCCGATTCAAACTGACGCGCTCCGTCACGTCCTGGAATCGTACTTAGACGTATTCGACTTCTTTGACCGTCTGCTAGGCCAACCCAGCGTTGTGAAGCACCACATTAAACTCGGTGATGCCTGTCGGGTCCATTGACGACCGAACCACGTCTTTCCTGCGGAGCATCGGATCATTCAAAAAGAAGTCAAGAAGATGCTTGCCGAAGACACAGTTGAGCCATCTTCTTGTCCATAGGCTTTTCCTGTTGTTCTTGTAAAGAAAAGAGACAACAGTTGGTGATTCTGCATCCACTACTGACATCTCAACCGGATCACTAAACAAGACGTCTACCCGCTACCACGCATTAGCAACGTCCGGGATTGTGTTCATGGTGCTAAGTATTTTCCCTCCATTGGCCTTCTATCAAGGGTACTGTCAAATTGCTTCCGACGTCATGGACCATGAGAAGACTGCTTTTATGACCCCTGATGGACTTTACCAGTTTAAGGTCGCACCGTTTGGATTATGCAATCATCTAGCCACCTTCGAGCGAATGATGCCCTCTCTTGCGTTATTTCAAGTGGTCATTTTGCCTATGTTATCTCGACGACCTCATTGTATTTTTTCCGAGCTTTGAAGCACACCTCGACCGTCTTTCCTCTATCCTTTCTGTTTTTCGTAACACCGGGCTGCAACTGAACTCTTCAAAGTGCCACTTCAGACGTAAGCAACCAACCATTGCGGGCCATCTTGTCGACTCCTCTCGCAGACGCCCTGATTATGATAAACTTCAAGCTGTGCAAAACTTTCCCATCCCGACCAGCACTGAGGAAGTCCGCAGCTTTTTAGCTCTATGTTCTTACTTCCAACATTTTGTAAATTTTGCGGGCGTGGCCCGATCTCTTAAGCAGTTGCTAAAAAAATATTGTTCATTTCTGTTGGGGCGCTGCGCATGCCTCGGGGTTCTCTGATCTCATCGCGTTGCTCAGACTACCATTCCTTCTGACCCGTTTTGACATTTCCGCCCCAACAGAAGTCCGCGCCGATGCCAGCGGCCACGGAATCGGTGCTGTTTTAGTCCAACATCAAATCGGCTGCACCCGCGTTGTCATATATGCTAGCCGCCTGCTCTCTGCGGCTGAGCGGAACTATTCTATCACTGAACGGGAATTTTTGGGTGGTTGACATGTCAGGCCTACTTACATGGCCGCCGTTTCACAGTCACAACTGATCACCATGCCCTCTGATGGCTCTCGTCATTAAAGAATCCCACTGGGCGTCTTGGTCACTAAGCACCACGGCTCCAAAAATATGACTTCTCAGTGTCTTACAGATCTAGCCGCTTACACCATGACGCTAACTGCTTGTCCCGCCATCAAGTGGACCCCCAAGAGACTTTCGATGAAGTGCTGCCATTTGTACTCTCACTTTCTGCTTTGAGCAACATCTGTGATGAACAGCGCCGAGATAATGTCGTGCGGGACATTCGACATTATCGAGAAGCTGAACTCTATCACGTCCCATCCGTCTACTATACTGTTTCTGCTCAAACAATACACCTTGCACCGCTACAATGTCAACACAAATGGACGCATACTGCTCCTTGTGGTGCCTTCCCACCTACATTCGAGCGTTATCGCCCAGCTTCATGACGCCCCCCCACCGGTCGCCTTCGTCTCTCTCGGACTTACGACCGTGTTCAGCGTCGACTTTACTGGCCCACGCTTTCTCACTCAATACGCCGCTACGTTGCCGCATGCGACCAGTGCCAATGTCGAAAAAAAAACCCTATGAGTCCTTCCCGACTGCTCCAGCCACTTGATCATCCTATTGACCACTTCTTTCGAGATGGTCCTGACCGTCTAAGCCGTTTCTCTGAGTCTACCTCCGGAAACAACTTGATAGCGGTCGTCACGAATCATACAACCCGGTACGCCAGAACTCGGGCTTCGCCGACCATCTCTGCCACAGATGTTGCCGATTTCCTTCTGTACGATGTCATCCTCCATAATGATGCTCCATGCCAACTCCTCACATATTGTGGGCGCTATTTTCTGTGCTGAGCTATTGACGGCTTTCTTCGCTCCTGTGAGACGAAACGTAAATTTACGGTGGCCTACCACCCACAAACTAATGGTCTAAGTGAATGATTCAACAAGACTTTAACTAATCAGCTTTTCATGCGCGTCTCTTCCGACCCCCTAAAGTGGGACGTTGCATTCTCCTTTGTTACATTTTCATACAACTCCTCACGCCATGATACCACCGGGTTTTCACCACCCTATCTCTTATTTGGCCGCGACCCAACTCTACCTTTCGACACCATCTTTCTGACCGCTGTAGATTCGTGGACTGAATACGCCTGTGACATTATCACCAGAGCTCGCAAAGCACATTAAGTCACTCGGAAACGCCTCTTAGGATTGCAAGAGCAACACAAGCAACGTCATGACGTTTCCTTTGCCCCCGGTTTTCTCGTGTTGCTATGGACCGCGATTCGGCACGTTGGTCTCTCTGAAAAACTGCTTTTCTTGTATCAGGACCTTACCGCGTCTTGCGCCAGGTGACCGACGTTACCTACAAGGTAGCCCCGGTGAAGTTATCCATCGTCACCCTCCGCTCCAATGCCTGTGAAGTTATCCAACATCACCCTCCGCTCCACATTGTTCCTGTTTCCCGCCGTAAAATCTACCTCTCTGCAACACCATAGAAAGCACCGACACGGTGCTTCTGGACCCGGGGGTCATGTTACAAGACATCACGCTGAAAAAGCAAGAGACGCTTGGCGTCGTGGTAATATATCTCAACTATTATCTAGTTTCTATGCGTACCCGCCCTCCCGTAACAATTTATATATATATATATATATATATATATATATATATATATATATATATATATATATATATATATATATACTACCCTCTACCCGTCATAATTTGAGAGTGCTTGCCAAATAAGCTCTACGCCATTCTTATTCTTCTAGTTACTTTAATCTCGTGGTTCGGCTCCGTGGTTATTACCTGCCCTCAGCAGACACAGTTTTTTACAAATTGAAGTGCACTATTACTTATCTCAAAGCGCTGCTCTTTTCCGAGATAATTGTACATTAGTTTCGTTTTCTGCAGATTAATTTTAAGATCCACCTTTCTGCTCTCCTTGTCTAACTCCGTAATCATGAGTTGCAATTCGTCCCCTGAGTTACTCAGCAATGCAATGTCATCGGCGAAGCGCACGTTACTAAGTTACTCTCCATTAACTCTTATCCCTAACTCTTCCCATTCTAGGCTTCTGAAAGTTTCCTGTAAGCACACGGTAAATAGCATGGGGGAGATTGTGTCCCTGCCTTGCACCCCTCTTGATTGGTATTCTGTTGCTTTCTTAACGAAGCACTATGATACCAGTTGATCCCCTGTAGATTTCTTCCTGGATGTTTATATTAAAAAAGGGTTTATTGGCGACTGTTGCGACAGTGGTCCTACGGTGAAACACGATCGGGAAAGAGCAACGGTCAAGCAGATGCCGGCGATCATCAGCACGAGCCGAGCGAGCGAAGCCCAGGACCCAGTACCCAAGCGGAGGCGATGTTGCTTGCCAACGATGCGTTTTCTTCTTCACAATTTTCCCCCGCCGAAAAAGAGCCGTCCTGGCGACCTAAGAAACTGGAAGCAGAGGGCTATAAAATGACTTAAGGCGGGTGACGTGGACGATGTCACGTCCACGCCGGCGCCTGTCGTCAGATGGGGAAAGTGGCTCAATGAGAAAATTCACCGGTGCGGTTTGCTCCAAAACGCGGTAAGAACCCTCGTACTTCGAGACTAGTTTTGAGGAAAGGCCGGGGGTTTGGTAAGGAACAGCCAGCCATACAAATGATCCCGGGGAATAGCTGCAGCTTCGTGAAGAGCCGGCGTTGTTTTCTTTCTGGCGCTGCTGTTCCTCTGACGTAAAGGTGCGTGCGAGTTCACGGCACTCTTCCACTTGTCGGGCAGCTTCGGACACAGATGGTCATTCGGATGGGTCAGGACGGTATGGAAGGAGAGTGTCGATTGTGGGCGATGGTTCGCGTCCATAAAAGAAAAAGAAAGGTGAAAATCCAGTGGTGGACTGTGCCGCAGTGTTGTATGCGAACGTGTTAAATGGAAGAATGCGATCCCAGTTAGTATGATCAGATGTCACATACATCGCGAGCATATCGCCGAGTGTGCGGTTAAATTCCTCCGTGAGCCCGTTAGTCTGCGGATGGTATGCCGTGGTCTTGCGATGAACAACATGGCATTCAGAAAGCAGAGCCGTGACGACTTCTGATAGGACGGCTCATCCTCGGTCACTTGGTAGTTCTCGAGGAGCACCATGTCGTAGTATGAATCGATGGAGGACGAAGGACGCTACGTCCCGCGCAGTGGCACTTGGAAGGGTGGCGGTCTCAGCGTAGCATGTTAAATAATCCACAACGACTATGATCTACTGATTTTCATCTGATATTGTCGGTGGAGGGCCATAGAGATCAATTCCAATTCGATCGAAAGGTTTGGCAGAGCACGGAAGCGGTTGAACTGCACCGGACGAGTGAAAAGGCGGTGATTTGCGGCAGTGACAGTCAGGGCAGCCCATAACAAATGTTCGAGCAAAATTATACATTCCGCGCCAGTAGAAGGGACGGCGAATGCGTTCGTAGGTTTTGAAAACTCCAGCATGGCCACATTGGGGATCGTCGTGAAAGGTGGTGCATATTTGTGATCGCAAGCTGCGGGGGACAACCAAGAGTCACTTAAGACCTTCAGGGGCGTAGTAGCGTCGGTGTATCAGCCGATCACGAATGGCGAAATGAGCAGCTTGACGTCGGAGAGATCGTGATACCGCAGTGGTTGACAATCCAGAGGGACAGTCAAAAAGGGAAGCGATCCATGGGTCCTTGTGTTGTTCACTGGCAAACGAGTCGAGGTCGAGAGATGCGACGGAGTTGGTACCAGTGGTTCCGCAGGCCGAGTCGGTAGGTAAAGGCGAACGGGACAGGGCGTCGGCGTCAGAATGCTTGCGTCCGCTGCGATAGATCTAGCGAATGTCGTACTCCTGGATTTGCAGTGCCCACCGAGCTAGGCGCCCAGAAGGATCTTTTAATGTGGCGAGCCAACAAAGTGCATGGTGGTCCGTTACCAGGTCGAATGGGCGACCGTACAAATAAGGGTGGAACTGGCGAAGCGCCCACACTAGCGCTGAGCACTCTTTTTTAGTGACGCTGTAATTTGCCTCAGCTTTAGTGAGCGTGCGACTCGCATAAACAACGACGTATTCGGAGTAGCCTGGCTTGCGCTGGGCGAGGACAGCACCAGGACCAACCCCGCTAGCGTCTGTGTGAACTTCCGTCGCAGCTGTTGGGTCGAAATGCCGTAGAATGGGAGGAGATGTTAGCAGACTACGGAGCGTGGCGAACGCGACGTCGCAGTCAGGAGACCAGGATGAAAGTTCTGCGTCACCGCGTAGGAGGTTGGTCAGTGGTGATATGATCGACGAAAAATTTCGAACGAAGCGCCGGAAGTACGAGCATAGTCCGATGAAACTGCGTAATTCTTTCAATGTAGTAGGTTTCGGGAACTCGGCGACTGCTCGCAGTTTTGCAGGGTCGGGTAGAACACCATGCTTGGACACGATGTACCCTAAGATGGACAGCTCTCGCGCAGCGAAGCGGCACATTTTGAGGTTCAGTTGGAGCCCAGCGTTGGTTAAACACGTCAGAACCAGTTGGAGCCGAAGCAGATGTGTAGGAAAATCGGGAGAGAAAACGACAATGTCGTCGAGGTAGCATAGACACATAGACCACTTCAGTGCACGCAGTGTGTTGTCCATGAGTCGTTCAAACGTGGCAGGGGCATTACAAAGCCCAAATGGCATTACGTTAAATTCATACAGGCCATCTGGTGTAATGAACGCAGTTTTCTGGCGATCAGCTTCTGCCATAGGGACCTGCCAGTATCCAGATCGTAAGGCTAAGGAGAAGAAGAATGCGACTCCTTGGAGGCTGTCAAGGGCGTCGTCAATGTGCGGTAATGGATAGACGTGTTTCCGCGTCACCTTGTTTAATCGCCGGTAGTCGACGCAAAATCGAATTGATTCATCGTTCTTTCGAACTAGAACGACAGGAGATGCCCAAGGACTGTGCGATGGTTGAATAACGCAACGACGTAGCATCTCTTCGACCTGGTCGTTGATGACGTGACGTTCTGCAGCAGAGACACGGTACGGTCTTTGACGCAATGGCTTCTGCGAACCGGTGTCAATGTAGTGGTGCACTGCCGAAGTACAACCCAATTGCGGCTGAGAAACGTCGAATGAATTCGCGAAGTGCTGGAGGAGATTAAGAAGCTCGGCGCGTTCTTGAGCAGTTAAGGTGTCGGCGATAGAACTCGAGGTGTCACTCGACGAGCATTGCAGTGGGGAAAGGGCGTGAAGTTCGGTAGAGGCGCTACTGCACGATTCGTCTGGCATGTTAAGGAATAAAGAAGAATCAAGGTAATCCACTCGACCGAGACATTCGCCGGCAAGTAGCGTAAGCGGTGCAGAAAGGGGGTTGTGGACGAAAATATTGCTTCGGCCAGCAGTGACGTCAAGTGTGGCGAAAGGCAAAAAAACGGCTCTGCGGCTCATGAAAATGTCGGAAGGTGTAAACATTACCGTAGCATCGTTATAGTCATCGCAGAAAACAGGGACAACCGCAAGATAGGCTGGCGGAATTTCAGTGTCCTCACGCAAGACAAGTTTTGGCGACCGCTCAATGGTTTCGTGCAAAGGTTCGTCACACAGGTGCGAAAATTGAACTTCAGCGCGTGCGCAGTCGATGATGGTGTTATGATTTGACAGACAGTCCTCTCAGAGTATAACGTCATGCGAGAACACCGAAAGGACGATGAACTCGACAACGTACATAGAGCCTTGGATGAATATGCGGGCCGTAGAGGTGCCGAGAGGTCGAACTGGTTGTGCGCTAGCTGTACGAAGCGATAGTCCAGAGAGCGGCGTGGTCACTTTGCGTAGGGAGCGGCAGAGCTCGGCGGCTATAACAGAAACGGCAGCACCTGTGTCGACGAGGGCAAAGGTAGAAACACCATCGACAGATATGGCAACGACGTTAGCTGGTGTAGTGCCAGGACTTGAGCATTTCGACGACGGCGCAGTTCTTGCCTCTGGAACTGCGGCGTTCAGTTTTTCCGGTTGGAGGAAGCGGGTCTAGAACGCATTGAGGACAGAATTGCCTGCGAGGAGATGGGGAGCGGGGAGAGTGAGTCTGAGGTGAGGGCTGGGGGGACCGAGACTCAGGAAGGTTACTGTATCCATACTGCGGTGAGGGATAGGGAGCAGGTATGTGCATGGGCTGTGAGTCATAAGGTAACGGCCGAGTAGTGTCGTGGAGTGGTTGGAAGTGACGGCGACAATATCGTGCCACGTGTCCTTGAGTACCGCAGGCGTAGCAGATCGGTCGATTGTCAGGAGTGCGCCAGGAATTGCTGACTCGTGGTGCAGCCCAAGGTGTCGAAAAAGGGGCGGAGTGGGGAGCAACTGAAGACATGGGTGGCAAATGCTGCTGGCGGGGTCTGCTGCGTACCACCTGTGCATACGTAAGAGGCGCGGCCACGGGCTGCATAGCCGGCGCATGGGCAACAGGCATGGCCACAGGCTGCTGGTGGGCAGCGACGGGAACAGCCTGAGCTACCTCTTCGGCAATAACGTCGCGGAGTGGTGAGGGCAGACGAGAGGACGGTGGCTGCTTCGTGAAGGAAATCAACGACAGTTGCCGAGCTACTTCTTCACGCACGAAGTCTTTAATCTCTTGCAGGGTTGGTGAGTGGTCGGGAACGGAAGTGAGACTGGAGAGCGAGTCGGCATGTGAGGAAAATGGCCCCGTCAGGGCGCGCTGCTTCCTCAACTCGTCGAAACTTTGACACAAAGTGACAAGTTCCGCAACGGTGGCAGGGTTACGGGCAAGGAGCAGCTGATATGCACCGTCATTTATCCCTTTGAGGATGTGTTGAATCTTCTCCGACTCGGGCATGGTGGTGTTCACACGGTTGCAAAGACCAATAATGTCTTCGATGTAGCTGGTGAAAGATTCCGTTGGTTTTTGTGCGCGAGTCCGCAAGCGTTGTTCGGCTCTGGACTTGCGTACAGCGGGTCGGCCAAAAACATCAGCAAACAACGTTTTAAAGATGGACCACGTCGTAATGTCGTTTTTGTGGTTGTTATTCCACATTTCGGTCACGTCAATTAGGTAAAAAATGGCGTTAGTCAATTTGTCCGCGTCATCCCATTTGTTGTTTGCGCTCACCAGTTCATAGCGAACCAGTCTTCCACGTCGGTCTCATCAGCTCCGCTAAAGACCTTCGGCTCTCGCAAACGAAGAACGCCGGGGTTGCTGGGGGATGGAGTGGAAGAGCCAGGTTGCGCATTGTTGGTAGCCAAGATGGCAGGTAGCGTTCAGTTCGCAGCTCCAGGTTTAGGCGATGGCGAATGGCAGCACTGAGAGGGAAAGTAGAGGAATTCAGAGTGTCGCTGCAGAACAGGTATTCGGCTCTTTGTGAGGAAACCAACCTTAGCGAAGATACAATGAATGATAATCTGACGAGTATCATTACGGAGTGTGCAGTGGACGTTGGAGGCAGGATAGTTGGACAGGACACTGGCAAGCTTTCCCAGGAAACAAAGAACCTAATTAAGAAGCGTCAAATCATGAAAGTCTCAAGTACAACAGACAAAATAGAACTGGCAGAGCTTTCGAAGTTGATTAATAGGCGTAAGGTATGCGATGTAAGAAGGTATAACATGGAGAGAATTGAACATGCTCTGAAAAACGGAGGAAGCGTCAAAGCAGTGAAGAGGAAACTTGGGATAGGCAAAAGTCGGATGTACGCACTAAGGGACAAAGAAGGCAAAATAACTACCAATATGGATAGGATAGTTAAAATAGCGGAGGAGTTTTACAGAGATCTGTACAGTAGCCGAGACAACCACGACCTTAATACTATAAGAACTAGCAGTAACCCAGATGACACCCCACCAGTAATGATAGAAGAAGTCAGAAAAGCTTTGGAGAGCATGCAAAGAGGCAAAGCTGCTGGTGAAGATCAGGTAACATCAGACCTGCTGAAAGATGGAGGACAGATTGTGTTAGAAAAACTAGCCACCCTGTTTACGAGGTGTCTCCTGACGGGAAGGGTACCAGACTCTTGGAAGAACGCTAACGTCATCTTAATACATAAGAAAGGAGATGACAAGGATTTGAAGAATTACAGGCCGATCAGCTTGCTCTCTGTAGTATACAAGCTATTTACAAAGGTAATTGCTAACAGAGTAAAGAAAACATTAGAATTCAATCAACCAAAGGAACAAGCAGGATTTAGAACAGGCTACTCAACAATTGACCACATTCATACTATCAATCAGGTAATAGAGAAATGCTCAGAGTATAGCCAACCACTGTACATAGCCTTCATAGATTACGAGAAGGCGTTTGATTCAGCAGAAATATCAGCCGTCATGCAGACACTGCGGAATCAGGGCGTAGATGAAGTATATGTAAACATTCTGGAAGAAATCTACAGGGGATCAACTGCTACCATAGTGCTTCATGAAGAAAGCAACAGAACACCAATGAAGAATGGTGTAAGGCAGGGGGACACAATCTCCCCAATGCTATTTACCGCGTGCTTACAGGAGGTTTTCAGAAGCCTAGAACGGGAACAGTTAGGGATAAAAGTTAATGGAGAATACCGTAGTAACTTGCGCTTCGCCGATGACATTGCATTGCTGAGTAACTCAGGGGACGAATTGCAACTCATGATTACGGAGTTAGACAAGGAGAGCAGAAAGGTGAGTCTTAAAATTAATCTTCAGAAAACGAAAGTAATGTACAACAACCTCAGAAAAGAGCAGCGCTTCGAGATAGGTAATAGTGCCCTTGAAGTTGTAAAAGACTATGTCTACTTAGGGCAGGTAATAACCGCAGAGCCTAACCACGAGATTGAAGTAACTAGAAGAATAAGAATGGGGTGGAGCACATTCGGCAAGCACTCTCAAATTATGACAGGTAGATTGCCACTATCCCTCAAGAGGAAGGTATATAACAGCTGTATCTTGCCGGTACTTAGCTACGGAACAGAAACCTGGAGACTTACAAAGAGGGTTCAGCTTAATGAGGACGACGCAGCGAGCAATGGAAAGAAAAATGGTTGGTGTAACCTTAACAGACAAGAAGAGAGCAGAGTGGATTAGGAGACAAACGGGGGTTAAGGATATCATAGTTGAAATAAAGAAGAGGAAATGGACATGGGCCGGGCATGTAGCGCGTAGACAGGATAACCGCTGGTCAGTAAGGGTAACTAACTGAATTCCCAGAGAAGGGAAGCGGGTTAGAGGGAGACAGAAGGTTAGGTGGGCAGATGAGATTAAGAAGTTTGCGGGTATAAATTGGCAGCAGCAAGCACAGGACCGGGTTAACTGGCGGAATATGGGAGAGGCCTTTGTCCTGCAGTGGACGTAGTCAGGCTGATGATGATGATGATGATGATGATGATGATGATGAATGGCAGCACCCAGGTTAAGGCGACGGGGAATGTCAGCACCCTCCACCAATTGAAAAAGGATTTATTGGCGACTGTTGCGACGGTGGTCCTACGGTGAAACACGATCGGGAAAGAGCAACGGTCAAGCAGATGCCAGCGATGATCAGCACGAGCCGAGCGAGCGAAGCCCAGGACCCAGTACCCAAGCGGAGGTGATGTTGCTTGCCAACGATGCGTTTTCTTCTTCACAATATATACTTCATCGACGCCCTGATTCCGCAGTGTCTGCATGACGGCTGATATTTTTTCTGATTCAAACGCATTCACGTAATCTATGAAGGCTATGTATAGTGGTTGGTTATATTTTGAGCATTTCTCTATTACCTGATTGATAGTATGAGTGTGGTGGATTGTTGAGTAGCCTGTTCGAAATCCTGCTCGTTCCTTTGGTTGATTGAATTCTAATGTTTTCTTTACCGTGTTAGCAATTTCCTTTGTAAATAGCTTGTATACTACAGAGAGCAAGGTGATTGATCTTTAATTCTTCAGGTCCTTGTCATTTCCTTTCTTAATTATTAGGATTATGATGATGACGATGATGATGAATATGCTGCTGCTGATGATGAATAGGATGATGATGATGATGATGATGATAATAATTTGTGTGTGTGTGTGTGTGTGTGTGTGTGTGTGTGTGTGTGAACTCATATAAACTTTTTTAGGTGGACCCTTATTCTTAAGATCCGTGATCCTTCTCAGCCAAATAAAAACCAAAACTGCAATTTCAGAGGATAAAATTGGTGTGCTTCCTTGAGTTCATCAGGCAAAGGCTAAGTAGAAACCAAAGAAGCTATTTTTGTTCTGAAGACAATGACACAGCCTTCATCATGTGCGTTTAACACAGACTTTTGCGTCATTGTCATTATTGCGGCATAATAACTGAAACATTAGGGGAACATGCCGTGAAAAAAGTCCTTATCCGTCAAATTAAACTTGCGTAGACGATACTAGAAATATCCTCCTACGGTTTGGGTCTGTCAAATACTCACCACTTTGAACATGCAGCTAAAGCATCTTGCGGTTATTGCATTCGCTTGATCTGTGTGGGAAAGATTGTTTTTGCAACTGTGTTTTTACACTTTAATACGTCGAATGTTTTTAAATGCGAAGCATTTATTAGCGAACCTCGGTGACTTTGAGCTTATCTATTTATCTTTCTAGCCACTTACGTTTGGGTGCTCTCGTGGTCACCCCCTCAACTTGGTGTAAACCAAAATTAGCATAGGAGGGTAAGGTGGTCTGAGGGATATGACGCGCTGGTCAAGACATAAATACTGTCACAATCCCGTTACCTACGTCGTCAAACACTTCCCGCCAGATAGTGGCACATACCCACGGGCGGGTATGTACCGCTCATACGCGGGTATGTGCCAGGGGATTGACATTTAGTATCTGCCCAGGAACAATGCGAGCACACATGGACAACGTTTTAAACACTCCAGCATTCAGAAATATGCGACATCTGCAGCATCGACCGGGGGAAGGCAAAGAATAAGTGTCATTGTTATGAAAAACATGCCATAGGAAGCATTGACCCCCCGACGAATGCCAATAATAAATTTCAGCGTCTCGAGAGGAGTCGACCCCAAGCATTCTACGTGGCAGTCAAGCATTCTACTACAGAGCTATACGCCAGGTCTTAGATCAACTTTTCAAATAGACGCTAATCTTCGTGACACGTCAATAGCGGTTGCAGTGATGCCTGACCAATTTCGTAAACATTACATATGTACTCCTTTGATAGAGCCGTCCCGTCTGGTTAACGTCAATTGTGGTTAGGTGCCATGTGCTGAAGATGATTTGTGTAGCAGTGTCCAGGGCGAGTATCTTCGCGAGTACCAGCGCTTCATATGAGCTTCTGGTGTTGCTAATACGCATGTTTCAGTTGACATCATTGCGCAAGTTCAAACCACTGGTTATATATATATCTGCAACTATTCAGCATATGTTTGCGCGTGCAACATTTGTACATATATTTAGCGTAATTTCATTACGTGTCGCTCATTTAAAAACTTGCAACGCGGTTAAAATTGCTTCGCATAACGTCGATTCTAAGGTACGCGGTATCTGCCGATTTTTTTATTACAACATCAAGGAGCTTGCAGTCATATGGTGTATTCTATTCTTCAGTTCATCGCCACCTGGTTCAAAAAGTGGACAAATACTTTCATGTTTCACTCCTTAGTGTGAATATTTATCTTGATGGTTAAGCCAGCCTCACACGGCAGGGCCAGAGAGAAAGATCACTATGTGATTCAGTGCTCCCGAGCCAGATCTTTCGTTGCGCTCATTCGATCGATTGCGGTGACGGGCAACCGTGAAATTAGTCTTGAATTGCTTTTTAAAATGGCAAAGCACTGTCCAGCCTCAAAACCCCGCATGCTCTGTGAATTTCAGCGCATCTGCAGAGTGATTCTGACAAGGCCTCATGTTACGTTTGCATAAAACAAGAACACTTTACCCTAAACATGGCGCTGCCACGAGGCCCGGGTGACGCTCATGTATCTGTTCTAAACACTCGCGGTCGATCACTTGCTCTTTGTTTTTCGAATACTATAGGATGTCTTGTAGATATACCACTGCCACAAAATCGATAGAGTTACTTGATGTTAAACTATATTTAATTCATATAACAATGGAGCATGTGCTTACTAAAGGCAGTACGAATTAACGAGCAGTGTTATTATGAATGTTAATTTACCGAGCTTGTTAAAAGAGCAGACGACCTAATTCTGCGTCCTTATTGCCACGTACTTCTTATTAATACAGCTTGCTGACACTAAATCGAAAGCTACCGCAGGTGTTTGCGCAAGCTGTTGCTTGTTGCAACTTCCCTGCGGCATTTCAGGTAAATGAAGAGAAAAATGTATCCCACCTTGGCGGAAAACATACATAATATCTGCACGGCGCCTTGTGAAGTGTCCCTGTACTTCGCCGGTAACCCTGTTCGAGGGAAAAAATTAATCGAGCTTCAGATGAAACAGAAATCGCAATTTAAGAAGCAGAGGTCTTACACTCGTCCATTCTTCAAGACTGTCCTGTTGAAAACAATGGAAAAAGGCAGGATTCGGTGCACTGTATCATACTTGCAACGGCCACTTTCTCTTTGGGTGGTCTTAAAGGTCCAAATACGTTCACGAGTACCTACAAACTAATAAATAACACACAATAATAATATTATTAGCTGCACCTTTCATGCGCTACTTCACAGCTGCTCTACGAGTTCCTGGTCAATAAACACGAATAAATATGCACCAAGCTAGACACTAGCTCGTCTGAAAAGTTTGGAGTTCCTTCGTAAGGCTGCATTCAGCAGAGATGCAAAACTCCCTTCAGCAAGTGAGCTGCAGTAAACAAATTTGTTCTGCATCAATGACCGAACAGTGCGAAAGAAATTGGGGAAACCAAATGGCTAATTTTAGACGAAACGTTATCTGATATATCCTTTTATAAGAACGTATTCCCCATATGTTATATATTGGAGACTTCAGAGGATTTCGTAAACGTTGCATAAATATGTTTACTGCTCTGTAGTAACTGCAGCCTAGGGTGACTGTTGAAAATGCTGTTGTGACCGGTCTCATCTCAGTAACGCGTGAACTTACTAAACATGTTAATATATGGGTTAAAGAAAGTCATGTGAAGGCCGGACCATGGATTCATGAATCCTGGTATACGGAATTCTTGTAAAAGCATGAAAATTGCATTATCCTTGTAACGTTGACTTGGTCAAAGTTATACAAAAGTTTCCCATTTACAGATTGCTCGATATCCAACTTATGTTAAAATCAAGGTTTTGTCAGCCTACAGAACTTTACTAAAATTTCAATAACACTTTGACTTGGGCGAGTTCATACATACTCGGGTAGGCTTCAGTGTGATTTCGATGAAGATCAAGGAGAGACATAGCGCTCGTCTGTGTTCTGTGTGTCTCCTTGGTGTTTGTCTAAATCGCACTGAAGCTTATTCAAGCTTATACTAAGTTTGGCGTTAAGGTGTGAAAAGAAGCTTTACCTATCTCATATGAATCCGGTCTTGACAAATTCAGCGTGCGGTGCAACACTTTGTTGTCACCTTTAAAGTGCGATTTTGAAAAAACATTCACTTCACTGAATGTAACACCTTCTAAGTGTATTTCAAGTGTCCTAGCACTGACCCACCCTCTTTACATCATGATTATTTATTCTGTGAAGCAATGTCATACCAAAATCTCCTCCGTAAGGCAACGCTTGCATTTAGGCAGCTGCACGTCGTCTATATACTGCTACAAGCATATCGTTCCTGTCTCGAATCGTGTGCGTGTGTGCCCGATGAAGACGAAGAACTGTGGACACTCGTGCTCAGAGCTTAACTGATCAGCACTGCAGCCACTACTTTAAATATATGTTTTTTACGGCCTCGTTTAAAATGTGTCTCGTTGTTCACGTAACAGTCTTGTTACTGATGGTACTATTTATTCGAGCATGACGTATAGTGGGTGTGCTCGTAACCATGTACTCGTTTGCGAAATTCACACGGCACGATGCCTGGAGCCATTCGAATTTGAGTTTAGTTAATCGCATTACCCCAAATCAGGTTGCAATAACTCAGAGGTGATGTAAAGAGCGTAGTTAAAATCAGAAGTTTTTGAGGAAGTGCCAATAGATCCTGTCATTTTCTAAAGACAGGACCTAAGGCTTTGCAATGCGTGTTGTATAAAAATTCTGTATGATAATCCTATTTCATGTGCTCAAGGAAAACAACGTCTAAAGACTTCGTGGTGCAAGGGAATTCAAGTATGCTGTGTAACATGAGATTGTAGGATTCAGTGATTTAATTTAGGAGGAGTTTTAGGCGAAAAAGAACAGCTTTTTTAGAAGAATTTATAAGTAAAGAATTTTTAATGGTGTAGCTGTATATATTTTGTAATGTTCAGTTAGCTGTATTTGCGAGATGACTAACATTCATACCTGAAAAAATAGGCTTGTACCGTCTGCGTAGATGATGTATTGGGTTGAAGCGTCAACATATACAATATTGTTTATAAAGATCATGAACAAAAGGGCCCCCAATATGCTGGCTCTGAGAGCACAATCTTTAACAGTTTGCACAAACAAAATTTGTTTGTAGATACACACAGGTGTCTGTCTGTTGGGTAGCTTTCGATCAGATTTAGGACTACACCAGGAATTTCATAACACGGCCATTTTTCTAATAGTGTCTTGTGGTTTACTTTGTCGAGTGCTTTTGACTTATCTAAAAATATCCCAAGTGTGAACTTCTTGGCATGAATATTTTCGAGAATCAGATCCTTTTGAAACAATAGACCTCTGTCGATTAAGAAGCCTAATCTAAAACCATATTTGTGATTGAGTTATAACGAAATGTTTATAGGAAAATTCAATACTCTATCAAGAATAATTTTTTCAAGTCATTTGGAAAAAAGCAGGAGAATGGAAATCGGCCTGTAATTAGGTGAGATGTTTCTATCTCCATTTTTGAGCATCACCGTCATTTTAGCATCCTTGATAATATGTGGAAAAATGCCTATTTTCAAGGAAACGTTATAAACGTGTGTCAGACATCGACTGAGTAAATCAATAACATGTTTTATCGCTTCCACTTTTAAGTGATATGTCCTCGTTCTTAGACGTCATAAAACATTTAAAAACTCGTAATACCCCAGCTTCATCTGCAAGACGAAAAAAATATTTATGCCTTGAGCGGCACTGGTAAGCACTCAAAAGCACTGGTTTGATGCGAGCTTTAAGTTAAAGATGGGAAGTATTCATTAAATTTATCCACTAACTCTTTGCCTTTCTTAACGTCCTTGTCAATTACAAGTTCTAAACAATTTGTAGTGCTGTTTGGCGATATGAGGGAGTTTAACTTATTGTAGATTTGCTTTCTGTCAGAGACACCCTCAAACATAGAATAATATTAATTTCGTTTTTCTTGATGTTGGACTTTAGTAACTGAATTTCTGTAGTAACTGAAACTCTAGGTTATCGCTACGTATTATTGCATGTGTCAACGTTACACCTACAACTATATCACACGAGTGTACGTTGTCTCTAGTTTCAAGGGGGGGTGGGGGGGGGGGGTAGAGACAACTTCAAGCAGTGATGATGCTCAGAGATGGAGCCACTCCTTGCCTCGCAGAAGGCCCAGCTTTGATTATAGTTCTGACCAATTACACATAATATTTGAACCAGTAGTGGATATTCACACACGAACAACGCCAATTCTTTGCTCCCGACCAGTG
Organism: Rhipicephalus annulatus; assembly: GCA_013436015.1. NCBI lineage: Eukaryota > Metazoa > Arthropoda > Arachnida > Ixodida > Ixodidae > Rhipicephalus > Rhipicephalus annulatus. Next base: position 42,574 of record WOVY01000679.1, read on the forward strand.
ACACAGACACATCGAAATTTCGGCGAAACGAGGCCTTTAACACTATTCCGATGAAAAAATAGCTGTGAACTTCAGCGCTTCAACTCACGTCTCTGATTCTGTAGGAATACACGTGAATGCCTTGAAACAAGCACACAGGAAGGTTCATATGTGCGAGAATACCAAAAATAATGGCGACGAGGATGCCGCGGAGCATAGCTTCTTAGTTTGAGGCATATAAAATGACCGCAAGGCCAACTCTTACAGTTCACATCTTCGACAACTCGAAGGTAGGCAACCTATAAGTAGATTGTTTTCACATGGTTACAACAATGCTGTGAAGCATTGTTGTTTCTCGTCTTTATATTTGACGTCATTTTTCTCGTAGTTTCTAACAATATACTGCGGCAATAGATGACATTGCTCGGCTGATTTCATTTCTTTATAGGTATGTATACATATTCATGAGAAGAAACTGGCAGTTATGAACGAGAAATATATACCTGCGAAAGCAAAACTCGTATTTTAGAACGATTTTGGAGAAAAAAGATCTCAAATGTAGCCGTCGGTCCTCTCCAAAACAAAATGCCTTCACGTAATGTGTATATCACTGTTCTAAATATTATAGGGCACACGTGCAGTGGCATTGCGAGATGTGATTGCTTAGCACGTATAATTGAAACACGGGGATAAAACAAAGAAATAATGCCCTCACCTAGATGTACATAAAAAAAGGGACTTGCGACTGCACTTAGGCGGTGAAAAAAAAGATGAGGTGAGCGAAATGATACGTAATTAGTTGGCACACCCTATGCAGTGTACTGATTTTTTCATAGTTGACAGCATGAGGGTGGCCCGAGATGTTTCCGGCAATGCACCACCCAGATCGCGAACATTGTTGTTCATTTCTGGAGGCTATGTTCTGGTAGGAAGAAAAAATACAATGACGTATTAATTTTTCCACGCGTCCTTGAGGTTTCCTTTTGTTCAGCAATGCCATAAATATATACAGAGTTAACGCAGTGTGGTCGGCGCCATAAAAACAATATACAATATACCCTCTGGGTAATATAAAATGGAATGTATAGAAGGGAAAGCTGTTACTTCTTATGGTAAACATATATCTAAATATTTACGTTATCAGCGTGGGTTTATATAACAAATTCCGCTTACTCTCGGCTTATTGTACGTGCGACAAAACGGTCGATGTATTAACATTCGGGTAAAGCAATGTTATGAGTCATATAAATGACCTAAAAAGTCCCATCTAGGAACACACTTTGATACTTGTGGCTGCGCTGCAGTGTTTGTAGACGCAGAAATGCATTCCAGGTACAGTTGGTTGCCGACGCTTTTCTCATAAACAGAATGCCAGATGCTCCTAGTCTCAAGCTTAGAAGGTCGTTTCCTTGCACTCATTTTTGTTAAGATATATATTATATGGGCTACTGATATTGTATAACTGCTCACTGAACAGTTTTCGTGCTCGTCTCAAGACCTAAGCCAGCACAATCGGGCGCAAGTGCAGGTGTTTTTTTCCTACCAGAAATTTTTTAGATGATCTCCAATAACCGCACCACGAGTTTCTATAACCTAGCACAGATGAGTATACTGTTAATTCATAAGCACAACAACCGCATTTAAAAGCTCAACGCAACGCCATTCCGTGCTTATGACTAATGGGTTCACATACATGTATCAAAAGTCAGTGCAAGCAGCTTGAACTGTAGGTAACTTCCACAGTTCGCAACTAATAAAAAACGTATTTTAGATTCTCCGTAAGGTTCTTTTCTGATACTATAATTTTCTTATATTTATCTTTGGGTGGTTTACTCGTTTCTCTGCTTGCTTGCTTTACCGAATAGTTTGCTTCGGAATAGGCGTCGCATACCTGCTGTACTATCGTCCTACTTTCGCGCCATCTCTCAACATTTCAATGCGTCCCGGTGTACGCGCTCGCCTGTGCTGTCTGTGGCGTAATTTTCAGCTACATCGAGGTCATTGCTGTCATTGCTGTTTATGGGAGTGCCGTCTTTTTTTCTAAAACATTGCTTTTCGGCGTAGCCTTCTCTTTGTAGACTCCAGCATTTTGGCAGCTACTCTCTTATTGGTATTCATGTGCAAACAATGGCGGCGTCCAGGCAGATCAACTTCAAAACGTTCATCGTCCTTTACAGTCAATTCAACAGTGTTCTCCAGAACGTATTCCTTGTATTTTGGGTGTTTGCATGCGTGGGCGCGTACCAGATGTTCCCCTTCCCAAAACATTCTCAGTTGCTCCAAGACATTGACTTCCATTGGTGTATGTTGAAGGTCCTTACGGTTTCTCGTTGATTTATCTTCGGCAAAATTCCGGTCTCTCCATTCAATGTCATTCAATGATGGTTTAGATGATGGGTGAAAGTCATGCAATCGGATGATTTTTTTTTGGCTGACAATTTGCCAAAAGTAGTCAGTTCCTATAAGCACAGATATACCCAGGCACAGGTGAGTCACAGCTACATCACTCAAACCTAAGTTGCCATTTTTCACCCCTTCAAGCACATTTGTCTCTGGTAATTCTGATAGGTTAGTGCATACTTCCGGGACTTATATAGCCTACTATTCAATAGAGTTTGAGTCGTAGAGGCTATGTAGTGTCACGCGTAATTCTCAATAATATATTGGTCGCCAGGACCCAAGGGCTCCTGGCTGATGCCTATGCATGAAATCTGCACCACCGATGCCACTCGATGCCACTCGATAAACTTTCTTTCTTACCCTCCTTTTTCATGATGTGGAAAAATTTCTGCACCATAGAAATAACCCTACTTAAAAACTTTGGGTTATTGTGCTCTTTATTTCACGTACACGATTGTTTTTGGCATTCCACCGTCATGGATATAAGGCCTTCATTGCTGACAATCAAAGCGATTTCCTCGGGCTCAGCCACGTGGTATCGTTAATGCCAAGCTACACCGGTGGCACAACATCAATGAAGGGCTTGTATTATATTTAGGTATTGCTACTGGGAGACAAAAACACTACAAAGTTATTGAAATTTCTGTTCTGTAACATGACGTCAAACACTGTTGATTGGGTAATGACGTTTGGCGCTATTGTTGCGTCGTGTTCGAATTATAATGTGAAATAATAAACTGAAATGACTAAACGATTTTCTTACTGATCTATTAACCCCAAATTATACGGTTTTTAAGTATCTCGGGCTAAAATTGTAACCCACTCTCCTCTGTATTGCCCTCAGACTCGGAGGTACTGAAATAAATAATCAATAGAATTTTGTTAACGCTACATCAGGCGATTTCACGGAGGGATTTTTAGGGACCTTTTTTATTGAACGGCAATCATCCCAGATCTCTGAGTATTTATCAGTCATTTCTTGTATGTATTTCATGTCATCTACTGTGCTAATACTGGGGAGGTGTGCCCAAGTAGTTTCTAAATATATAAGTGACAATAATCAGTTGCTGTGTAACTAGAAGACAGGGTCGTTAACACCAGGACGTAGCAAAATATTCGAGAAAATTGACGATAGATATTTTGTAGAATACTGTTTCGGACATAATCTTCTTTCGCATGCCCAACATGGCTTCCGTTCTGACTTTCCGACGATAAGGCAATTACTGTAGATTTTCTACAACATTGCATTCACGCCTAATATTAGGCGGCCGCATGTTGTCATTTTCATTATCTATAGTATTATCCTCGCACAGCTTGTCATAATAAACATATGAAACTAAAATGATTATTTCCGACCCGAAACTTACTTTTATTGACATTACTTTTGCAACAACGTTGCGAGGATGATCATAAAAAAAGCTGCATTGAGCACCTTCAGGAGATCCTGGCCACCTCATACGCTCGCCAGTTTCAGTGGTTCAACAGGAGTATGCAATATACACAATGCATGAACGAACAAAACAGTAAGAACTTTAAACAACCACAGTAAAAAATAATCAACATGGTTATTGTGAAAACGTTTAAAAAACAATAGAACAAATAGCCGTAGTTATGAAGACAGACCAAAACAAAAAAAGAGGAGCCCATGGAAGTACATGCAGTCACATAAATATGTCGTGGTGTCTTTCTATAGAGAGAGTATAAGATACTTATATAGTATATTATAGTAGTAGAGTATAATATTGACTGTGTGCAGGAATACCTCACCTCAAGAGCCCATTTTATTGAATTTCACGACGTTAGTTTAACTTGTGTCAGTGCTACATCTGATTTGAAACAGCTAGGGATCCCTATTGGTTCGAATACTTGTTGCCATCTACGTTAAGAGCTTCTTTAAGATGCTCAACCTTCTGTTAACTTACGCAAAACACTGATGACGTCACATTTCATTCTGCTGGGGCTAAGACTACAGATCAGTTAGAGTTAAAGAAACAATAGGTCCATTTGCTTTTAAATGTAGTAAGACAAGGAAGGTCTTAGTGAACTTCAAGAAAGTTCTCTCAATTACACTTGAAATGGTGTGAATGACATATGTTTCAACGGAAGCTGGTATGAGATCACAATGAGGGTCACTTGAGCCGTGCTTGTCTACCGCCATTCTAGCCAGCGTCCGTAACCGTTGTCGCACGAAATAAGAAAAACTAAGCAAATAACTACACCAAGAAAGCAGAGGGATTCCAACCAGGGTTTCCAACCAGGATTTCTTGCACGCCATTTCAGTATTCCACCGCAGAGCAAACGCCAGTGACTAAAACTCAGTTGCAAACTTGCCTTGGAAGCCTTAATTTCGGGAAACGACCGCGTTAGTATGAGTAATAAAGCGCATTGGAACAGCAAAAGAACAATGAGGCGTCTCACAATTCAAATTGTGTAACGTGCAGATTGTCCACTGCTCCAAACCATTACAAAACTTTCGTCGCTTGTTAACTGTGGCGCATACTCACTTCCGGCACAATTCTTCATCATCATTGGCCCATGCATTTTTTTTCAAACCCTTGCAAGTGTGTATAAGATACCACTCATCAGAATGGCGATGGATAGTATAGTAAATACCGGCCTACAATACATAAATTTTGATTATTTATGGCGTAGAGGGTACACTGCAAGTGTGCTCCGAGCAGTTACCCAAAGAGTGTTTAATGAATACTCTCAAAGGCCGCTCTTCCAGCTTTCGCTGTGAATGTGCGGCGCGTTCTGCGTAGACCTGGAAGTTTTTTTTTTATCAGGACACCAAGCTTGCAAGTGAGTAAACTCTCGTCACTTCGTTTTTCGAATTAGTCGAGTACGAGCGTAGTTACTAATACTTGTCGCAAGCTGCAATCGCATTGTCTGTTCCCTCGTCCAAACGAAAGCACTGGAAGCTACGCAGGGAGGGATAGCACAAAAAAGGAAAAACGTTACGCCTGCTTAGTGCCTTGATGACCCTTTATAATACGAAAGTTTTCGTTTCTATCGCGTGCGCTCCCATGGCGATCCCAGTAGTGACCGAGAGTGTCATGTTCAAGTCAGGAAGTGGCTGATCGAACGGCTGTGACGAATAATTTAATTGCGACAGATTTATCAGCACCAGTCACCGATCCTGTCGTAGTCATGTCCCTAATATATAGAAGTATGTACATAGATAGAAAAAGGACAAAGGAAAATAAGTCAGCAGAAAAAAACCAAGGTTCCCACTGCAAATTCGAAGTAGTGACCTGTCGCTTCTTAGAGCCCCACATTAACGAACTAGGCCACACCGCTGAAAGTTTCCATTGCACTCACGGCACGCTATGAATACACCCTATTTTCCAATGGCTTACTCTCAATGTACCTAAGATGAACGTTCTTAAACAAAAGGTGTGCTTTATTTGGACAGGTTAAAATTACATGCTTTCCCGAGACATTGACCTGTCCGATTGCTTGATAACTGGAAGGTTAGGTTCACTGACGCACATGCAGTTGGATGAAAGCGGCCTTTCGAAATATCTCTAGCTCCCCTTTCACTCTGAAGCACCAGGGAAAACTGCTCACATTAAGTCCAGGACTATTCGGGAAGTTACTGGTCGTGTAGTGCCTGTAAATTCGGTTCCCGCCGAAATACGCCCTGCCACTATGAATTTAGGGAACAAACACAACTCGCTGCCCCAGATGTGGTGTAATCACGCTTCCTCGCACGGCTTCGTCATCGGAACAGTATACATCTAACCAGGAACCTTGCAGACTGACGTCATGAACTTCTTGGTGCACAACTTTCGTGCGCTCTGCCTACAGCATGTGCCGGTACCCGTCACTGGAGACTTCAACGGCAATGTACTTCCACGAGAAAACTAGTTGCTTGCCACAATTCTCTATGCTGAACATGGACTTCACTTCCTGATGAATGTCACGCAGTCTATTATTCGCAACGCCTGTTTGGATAATGTGGTTAGTGCATCACGGTCAATTCAAGCAGAACCGTCCATGTTCACTAAATTTTACATGGTTTCTGATCTCCTAGGAGATGCTGCTCTCGTCGGAGCGAGTGGACACGCGTCGTGTCGGCTCCGGTTTCAACGAATGTTTTGCAGCGGAAACCACCCGGAAGCCCACAAGACTTTAGTACCCGCATAATCAGCTTGTCATCAGGAATCGCCCAGCACCAAGTGCAAGGTGGGGACACTTTCACCAACGCTTTCTCATCAAACTCGCTGGCGGGAGAGGTACGCCTAACACCTGCCAAGCCACCAGCAGCGCAGCTGCCAGAGAGGCTGCTGCCTAGGTTGGCCTAGCTCTGCGGACACCAAGAAACGCCGGTCGGCGCGTTTGACGCGTCCGACTTTCTGAGAACAAATGGAAGTGTCTGTAGAGGGAGAACCCATTTCTAGTGAAGAATTTGAAGAAAACACAGGACGGAGAACCTAGGGTCAAAGAAGTTGACCAGCAGGCAATCAGTGGAACCCAGTGCGGATTCTCAATGAGTGAATGACAGCAAGAAACAGCGTGAGAAACGCTTGCGTCAAACAAGAAGATTAAGCTGGATGCCACCACAACACCGAGGTGACTACAATATCATCATCCGACCGAGAGGCGGCCTTCGACTTGCCGATCATGGAGCCGCCTGACTGGCGACTAGCATTTACCACGCCGCTGACATTCCGAGAGAAGCCCAAGATCAGGACACAATATGCCCTAATTTCCTGCAAAATATCATTGTTGTGAGTACACTCATCGAGGCGCACGCTGATAGATACCAGAAAATTTCTCGCATTCTGGTCGGCAACAAGACGTACGACACCAGCGCATACGAAGCAGCACCAGACGGTACGCCAAAAGGAGTGATACGTGATATCCCGTTGGAAGGTACCGCGCGAAATATTACAGCTAATGTTATTACGACAAAGAACCCCACAGCCGCTGCTGCGAAACGCCTCTGCAACACAACGACGGTGATCGTACTGTTCGCTGGTCTTCGCGTCCCAACATACGTTTGATACGGTGGAGCAATGTTGAGGTGCTCTATTTACTACAAGCAGATAGACACGTGCTATCAATGTGGTCACCTGGGACATCGCGCAGACGTGTGCCCAAACCAAAAAGACCACATGTGCCGTGGATGTGGTACGGCAAACCCCCCGCAAGATCACCAATGCAAGCCTACTTGTCAGCTGTGCGGCGGCGATCACCAGACGGCCGAGAAGGCGTGCAGGGCACGTTACAAGACGCCGTACCTTGTGAAACGCCGGCGATTAGAGCGACAACAACAATATGAAGACTACCCGACGAAGCCAACGCCTGTCGACAATAGCCTCGAGCAGTGGGACACTACTTCTACCCGGAAGCCCGGAAAGAAAGTCTGGTCTAGATCTTGGTCTCGGTCGTGGTCTCGCTCCCAGCCCCGGTTCCGGTCGCAGTCAATATCACAGAGCCGTACGTCTGGACCTGGCGCAGCCTTTAAGGTTCGCTGGGAAGACGTAGTCAAGGGGCCCGCTCGGGGTCTGAGGAAGCCACTTCTCAATGCAAACTCGATAGATTAGAGGCTGAAATAGCACAGCTAAAACAGAAGTTAGCTCAATGCAAACAGAAAATGACAGCTTTAGGGAAGGAAAACGGGACCATCAAGGAGGAGTGACACCGTTATAAACGAACGGAACATGCTCCATCAGTAGAGCCACCACTCTTAGCTGTTACACCCACTGAAAAAATAGAGGAAGGTACAACACCGCCACCTCCCAAACGCAGAACTGAAACCCAGGCCAATGAAGGCAAGTTCACACGTGTGATGACCGAGGGTAAAGTCCTGAAGAAGATTCATCAATTAGTCAAAGAAATAAATGAGTGAAAGATCAACTCATTTCGACTGATCTCAGCCCTCACTGACCACGTAGAGATTATAGCTAAAATCACCCAGCAACAAAATGAACACCTAGAACAGCGACTCATCACTGTAGAGACTAGAGTCACCCCCTGCCACCTAGCGGACTGGAACTCCTGGCGACTGTAAAGCAACCTCCCTCGCCGGCATTCTGTGTGATACAGCCGGGGCATTCCTGCCCCCTACATCTCATCATAGCTAGAAAACACGCCTACACTTAGGCAATAGAATTGTAAAAGCTACGCAAACAGGCAAGCAAATCTTCACCATTACCTTAAGGAGAAAGTTAAGCCCGATATCATTCTTGCAGGAGACATCTCGCTAAATTGGCTGGCTATCACTCGATTGGACATGCCAACGGGGAGACGACGGTCCTTACCACCTTAGTTAGACGAAACCTTACATTCACGCAACACGACCCAGAAATTATCAATATAGTGTGCGCGTTCATTATGCGCTTCTTCTCATATATGAATTATCGTACTCATGATCATCCGCTTGAGTCCCTGTCCTCATGTTCACTGGGGGTCACCACAATCATCATCAGGTGTGTGCGCGCTCGGTTCCAGACTGCCCTTTCGCTGCTGAGCTCTTGGCTGAATAAACGCTGTCTCGACCCAGACGTCATACGTGGGGGAGGTGGATTTTCGGTCTTCGGTCCTCTCCCACCTCATTCGACTCCCTGGAGCTGCGTTCAGGCCGCCGATTGCAGCTCCCCCCCCCCCTGTCCGGCAGCATGTCACAGAACAAGCTTGCCGGCGCTGCTGCCATCACTGCTGCGATCTCTCTCCCGCCATCTTCAGCCGTGCCTCCTGTTTACGTACACAGCCACTAGCGTGATCCCTCTCTCCTCGCCGGTCATCGCGAGAAAGACGTGGAGGACTGGCTCGATGAGTACAGCCGCGTGAGTGTTGCTAATCGCAGGAACGATAACGCCAAGCTCCGTTACGTCTCTTTCTACTTGACCGGTGTGGCGAAGACGTGGTACTTTAACCACATCATCGACATACCCGACTGGGCGACCTTCGAACAGCAGCTCCGTCACGTTTTCGGCACACCGTCCATTCGGTCCGCAGTCGCGAAGAGAACCCTCGACACTCGCCGACAACATTCCGGTGAGTCGTACACGTCGTACATCGAGGAAGTTCTTGCGCTCTGCCGGCGGGCCAATTCATGTATGCCGGAGTCCGACAAAGTACGCCACATTTTGAAGGGTGTAAGCCCTGTTGCCTTCAATGCCGTGGTTGCTCAGAAGCCGGCTACCATTGCCAACGTCGTCACGACATGTCAGCGCCTCGATACTCTGGACTCGTTTCGTCTACAACCAGACATAGGCGGACAATCTAATAGACCTCTCCGTGACCTCATAAAAGACATAATCCGTGAAGTGTTGCAGATTATTGGTTTCCCACGTTCTCCACCGTGTTCTCTACAGTCTACTCGAGCGACATTACGTGACATTAGCAGGGAGGAACAGACATCTCTGAACTCTCCGGATCACGTCCAGTCACCCTCGTCTCGGCCCATACGAACCTACGCGCAGGTCGCTGCTATGCCTCCCAACTAGGTAAACACGACGTCGCCGCTGCCATCGTACGCGTTGGTCGCTGCCGCTTCTCCTCTCAACTTACGTTCGATCCCGCCTGACCCTTCCTCTGCACACCTGACCGTACTCTCTTGAGGCACTCTGCAAGGTTTCTACCCTTCCCCCTGGCGCTCATCTCGTCTAGTTTGCTATTACTGTGGGTATCGCGGCCACATTTCTCGTTTCTGCCGCTAGCGCCAGCAAGACAAGCACCGTGGTTACGACATGCATAAACGAGATACTTTTTGCTATCAAGGTCAACGTCATTCATCACCTACCCAACAGTCTCCCTCTCCGCCCGTATCAAGTTCACCTCGGAACAGCCGGAACTCCAGACGCCAATCACCATCACCCTTTCGCCGCTCCTCCTCGCCACTTCGGCGGGCCTCATTCATCACTGCCAGCATTCGGAAAACTAAGTGATGCAGTTTCTGGGGGAAAAACTGCATTCCGAATTAGGACTGATATTCCTCCACCAGGCCGTGCAACATGATTTCGGTGGTAGTAGAAGGAGTGCACGTGGATGCTCTGGTGGACACGGGTGCGGCATTTTCTGTTGTGTGTGTTAATTTAGGCCAACGTCTGAAAAAAGTGATGACCCCTTGCGATGGACCCACGTTGGTTTCTGCCGAGGGGTATACCATTCGCCCTTCCGCTTTCTGTACAGCCCGCGTTTTTGTTAATGGTATCCGACACCACATTCAGTTCGCCGTCCTGACTGACCGCTCTCACCAAATAATTTGAAGGAGGGAGTTTCTTTCTTCTGCCTCCGCGGCAATTTGGTGTGGCCAACGCGTCGTCCACCTCACCGACACGGACTGCACGCTGAACGTCGACCCCCAGAGGCCACTTCCTTTGATAGCTGCGGAAGATACCGAATTACCACCAGGTCAAGAGCGAACTGTAACTATTACCTCCAAGGACATCGACCATGGCGACGTCTTAGTCTCACCATCATTTAGTTGCGTCGGTAAAGGCATCATTCTCGCTTCCGGTGTAGTTCGGTTTCTCAATGGTTCCGCACTTGTCACCGCTGTGAATTCAACATCCAAAAATATTCTGCTTCCGCAGAACACCACGGTGGCCTACGTGACGGATCCCGAGCCTGCGTGCGTCGTGCCACTTGATGCCGTCACCTCCAACGACAGCCCTAGGGGTCACTCTGCTTCTTCTTCCGCCTTTACTGCGGCCATTAGCTACAACTTGACACCTTCACAGAAGCAACAGCTACTTGCTTTGTTAAAGAAACACGCAAGTTCCTTCGTTGTTTACTTTTCGACGTTGGGCCGCACCACTACTATAACGCATCAAAGCCACATAGCCGGAACATCTGTTGTACGCCACCGGCCCTACCGCGTGTCTCCTGCTGAGAGAAAGATCATCGAAGAAAACGTAGCTGACATGCTCAAATGAGAGGTAACTCGCCTTTCATTTAGCCCTTGGTCGTCGCCTGTGGTTCTGGTTCGCAAGAAGGATGGCTCCGCGCGCTTTTGCGCCGATTACAGGGTGCTCAACAAGATTACTCGCAAGGATCTGTACCCAATGCCTCGCATTGACCATACCCTTTATTCTCTACAAGGCGCGAAATACTTTTCCAGCCTCGACCTGCGTTGCGCATACTGGCAAATTCCTATGCACGAAAAGGAACAAGGGAAAGCAACATTCGCAACCCCGGCGGGCTTTACGAATTCAACGTTATGCCTTTTGGGCTGTCTAACGCACCCGCTACATTTGAGCGCATGATCGACACCATGCTACGCGGCCTCAAATGGAAGACTAGTCTCTGCTACTTGGACGACATCGTCATTTTTTCGTCAACGTTTTCTCAGCACCTGCAACGTGTGGTTGACGTTTCGACGTACCTTGTCGCCGCTGGTCTTCAACTCAACACAAAAAAATGCCGTTTCGCCACAAAAGCTATCAAGGTTTGGGGCCACGTCATGACCAAAGACGGAATTCGGCCGGATCCGGACAAAATTGCTGCGGTGCTTCGCTTTCCGCGCCCCGAAAGGTGCAAGGAGTTGTGAAGTCTTCTTGGTCTCGCCTCCTATTTTCGTCGTTTTATACAAAACTTTGCATCATTGGAGGCTCCACTGCACAAGCTTCTTGCTTGCGACGTGCCCTTTCCGTGGTCGGAAAAATGTCAAACGGCATTCTAGCTGTTAAAGTGTGCCCTCACGTTCGAACCTGTACTCCGCCACTTTGATGAGGCCGCACCGACCATCCTACATACGGACGCTAGCGGCTGCGGTATAGGTGCCGTTCTGCTCCAACGCGACACCTCTGTACAAGAGAGAGTAGTTGCATATGCCAGTAGAGCACTTACCGCGACCGAGAAGAACTATACCATAACTGAGCAGGAGTGTTTGGCTGTAGTCTGGGCAGTGCAAAAGTTCCGTCCCTATCTCCACGGCCGTCGTTTCACGATCGTTACGTACCATCACGCCCTATGCTGGCTTTCCATGTGGAAGAACTTGTCTGGACGCTTCGGTCAGAGGATTCTGTATTTACAAGAGTATGACTTCGATATAATTTACAAGTCAGGTAGAAAACACCAAGACGCCGACGCCCTTTCATGCTGCCTGCTACCAAATACCGAGCTCAGCATCGGTCAAAGTTCGGTCATCACTTCTACTGCAGCGCCCACGCTCGCCTCAATATATCATCTATTATCGGACGACAAGCGCACACTTCCCTCCTGCCAGTTGTCTGATCCGTACTGTAGGCGTATTATGGACCAGTAATCGGAAGCTTCCCATCCACCTAACGCACAGCATCGTCGTCAACTCTTGTGATTTGCGCTAGAGAATAGAGCCCTGTACCGTCACATCTACCACCCTGATGGCCAACGCTGGGTTCCCGTGTTACCACACTCTCTTCGACATGACGTGCTTAAAGCCTTCCACGATGACGTGACTGCCGGACATCTTGGTATTCAAAAAACTCATGATCGCATTTGAAGTCGCTTCTACTGGCCTGGTATTTCTACTAGCATCGTGCGCTACGTCGCTTCCTGTGTCCCGCGCCAGCGTCGTAAAATCCAGACAACTGCACCATGCTGGGCCTCTACAGAAAATTCCGTGCCCCACAACGTCATTGGAGGTTTAGGTATCGACCTTTACGGCCCTCTTCCGGTCACATCTACTGTCAAACGATGGATAGTGACCGCCGCACGCCACTTGACACGCTACGCGGAGACAACGTTTTCATCAACTGCCTCTGCTTCGGAAGTTGCCGACTTCGTTCTGCACACCATCATTCCGCGTCACGGTGCCCCTCGTGTATTACTGAGTGACCGTGGAAGGGTATTCCTGTCAGAAGTGCTAAATGAAGTATTGCGTGCCTCCGGAATAACACAAAAGACAGCGTCAAGCTACCACCCTCAGACCAATGGTCTACATCAGTCCAGATCACAAAAACTAGGATACTCTTCTACCATTCCTCACCTTTGCCTGCAACACGGCAGTTCATCGCACCACCGGTTATTCGCCGTTCTACCTTGTTTATGGACGTTTCCCTACTTTCTTCCTCGACGTTTCTTTTTTCAACTGTGACGTCAACTCATGTCCGTCTTCCAGCGAGGAATACATTTCAAGACTACCTGGGTGTCGCGATGCTGCTCGCATCAACATTGAAGCGCGACAGCAAGATCGAAAAGTCATTTATGGCCCATCCCATCGCCTTGTACCCTTCCGACCTGGTGACGAGGTGCTCCTGTTCACACCTATTCGTACACTTTGTCTGTGTGACAAGTTTCAGGCAAATTTTATTGGGTCTTACATAGTTATCGAACAGACTTCGCCCCTTAATTATCGTGTGAATCAGGGCGATGAGTAATTTCTCAGCGCGAGGAATCGCACGCCCTCAGGCCTTACGCCGTTCATGTCGGCGGGAGCAGAGAAAAGAGACGATTTCTTCCCTTAATTGCGGGTTCAAACATATTCCGCATTGCTCCAGGTGCAAAGCAATGTCTTTGCTGTTTACCCATCAGTGTGGCGTGATCACATTGGCACGTATTGATCCTGAACAAGTTCAAATAGACAAAGCGCAGACGTTGCAATTTGCGAGCACACGAGCAAGCGACCAAAAGTGCCGCGCGAGCGACTGGTCGGCGCTCTCGACCGATCACGGTGGCGACTTGCGTGCCGCTCCTCGGCGAACTGAAATACCAGCACGCCTCTCTTCAAGGCGCAGCCGGGACGATGCTGACACATCTCCTAGCCATCATACCTAAGCGTAGTGGTCGTTTCGGCTATAGTGAACGGCTGCGGCTGTCGTTCGCGGAACGTAAACGAGGAGGACAGAAAATACTTCATAACTATCAAGGAAAGAAATCAACAGTGCTCAGCGAGCAGTTCAGATGAACGCTGTATTATATATAGGTATGACTAACCGCATAGCAAGTGACTACGATTGCCGTAACACATCTTCAGCTACGCTAACAAGCTTTGCGTCAAAACGTGCCAGATGTATGTGATCCAAGGCAACGCACAAAGAATGAGCTAACAATCGCAAGTTTGGCGCGAGCACGAAGACACGAAACACTGCGTGAGCAAGAGACGAAACACGATGTGAGCATGACCACAAAATCTAAACACAATTTAAAAGCCAGATTTTGGCCGATAATAGGTGTCCCAGTGTGCAGCGACATCGTGCCTCATGCAGCGTGACACTGTCCCAGTGTCAGCGCCACACTGGACACTGGTCCAGTAATCCGGTATGGCGCTGGGCCCATACCACTGGTTTTTGCAATATGGCGTCTTCATAAATTAGGCGACCACCTAATGCTCTGTCTTTTATACAAAATAACCAGAGCTGAAGGGACTCTTTTGTGCCGTCTGTAGATCGGGGTCACCTTTACGAATGCTGATTTGTTTCAAATCGGAGTGGCCAACCGCCCTACATGCGACAACTGTGGTTGCGTAGAGACTATTTCCCAGCTTCTTTACAAGTGTCCTCACTTCAGTGCACCAAGAAGACAAGTTTTGAAAGTTCTAGATCAACTTAAAAATTTCCAATTGTCTGAAGAAATGATATTAGAACAGTGGCTGAGACCGTCCTTGGCACGCAAGGCATTGGAAGGGTTCTTGCGCGTCTTGCGGGCAAGTGGTCTTAGAGACAGACTTTAAGCAGCGTCATGGATCGTCCTGTTGTCCTTCTTCCTTTTTTTCCTTAACGTGTCTTTACTCTCATTTCTTACTCCACTTTCTCCCTTCCCCAGTTCAGGGTAACTGGCTGATTATTATTATTATTATTATTATTATTATTATATTATTAATATTATTAATTAGTATTATGATGATGATCATTGTTACTCTGGCGCGCGCACACAAAGGGGGATTGGCCAAGAACCGGGTGGTAGGATTGTCCTCCCTCTCTTTCATCCTTCCTTTCTCCTCTTCTTTTTCCCATGGTCGAGTATTTGCCACTTGTGATTGACAGCTTATATCTACCCATGAACGGCGAGAGCAGACATGAGCCATTTGAACGCTTGAGCGTCAAGAAAAAGAAGACACCGGCAGCTTTGACTCGAAGAATGCGAATGATAAATGTTAAGGTCCCAGCAGGAATTGTAACGCCGTATTCGGCGTGGCAATCAAGTGTTCTACTACAGAAGCACGCCAGCTCTCGGAAGTGCCTGTAAGTAGATTCTAACGTTCGTGAAGTTCCAGTTGTTAGCAGTGTTGGCTATCCAACTTCCTAATGTTACATATATATTACTTTGATATAGCCACCACTTTTCAAGTCTATCGCAGTTAGGTTTGATCCGCTGAAGTTCATTGATGTGGCAGCGTCCAGAGTTACAACCCTCGCCAGCACCAGCACGTTATGTGAACTTACTCCTTCTGGAGACCCTAATATTGCTGTTGCTGTTGGCATCAATGTGCAACTGTAAACAATTGGTTATATTAAACAAATGTGGCTGTTCAACGGATACGTCCGTACATATGTACGTCCAGCACCACTTCGAAACGTTTTGCTCAGTGAAAAATGGCAACCCAGCGACCTTCTATCCACATGCTTCGCATAACATCCATACTCAAGGTACGTGCAGCCTCTCGAATTTTTATCCCTCCAACACCGAATAATTATAGAAAAGGTAAGGTCTCGAGTTGTAAACAACGTTTCGTCACATCAAGCATCTATCTTTCCTTGAAAATTGTACTGCCTTACTACACCTGAGCTCTTATGGCTGCCATTTGTCTGCTTCACGATGTAGGCAAAAAACCATCATCCTTGTGCCGCTTTTCGCACTCCCTGCACTTTCCTTTTCGTGTTTGTGCTCCCCAAAAGCGTGCGCATGGCAAGTGCGTTCTCACTTAACGAAAGGTTCAGCGTGGTATCCAATATCTCAGATTGGCAGAATATCGACTGCAGACAGAGAGCGTAGTATTTCAATAGGAATAGAAACAGATACACTAACAAAAAGGCAAGAAAGAGAATAAACGTAAAAAGGCACAGAAGAAAATTGGCTAAAACACTAAGTGTGTTGACAGAAGTCATCCAAAAGAGGAAAAAAAATCAAGACTACATGAGAAAGTCAGCCAAACAATTAGATAAAAGAAAAATATACATAGAAATGGTTAGAAAGAAGTTAGTGATAAATATAGAGAAAGCTAATTCTGATACTTCTTGGTGTCAGTGTCAAGTGGTTTTCAAAAAAACTCAATCGATGCACAGCCAATATGGGTCATTTTCTATGTTATAACGCCAACACACTTCGTGAATCTGCGTGCGAATGCACATGTGCTTAATTACCCGAGATCAGCCGGGTCTTCGAGCGACCAACGCTATACTCTGCGCCAGCCTTGCGCGACTCAGTGTAAACCGCACATTATTTTCCGGATTAACCTATTACTGCGGCACATACGTTCATGTTCGCTAACTTACGGAATGCCAAACTTGTGTGCAAACTTTGCTGCCAAACGATGTAACTGTTGCACATTAGCACCTATAAAAGCAACTGTTATGCGCATAGTATGCTCAGACGAATTGGCAAGTTCACTACAGTGACGAGAAAGATGGAGCAAGAGAGGCCACAAAAATAAGGTTTAGGAAAAAGGTTCTATGACTTCCTTTGGGTGGCTGGTGCATTACTTTTGAAAAAAATATTAGCGCTTAGCCATACATGAACTACAAAACAGCACGGCACTACCATCAGTGCCGTCCTATTTGTCCTGCGTGTTGGTTTGCGCATAAGCTTATTTCTATTGGAAGGCGACAAAAAAACGAGCAGGTACAGTTTTCGCAAAAAAAAAAGAAAAGCGGTTCTAGACCACGATTTTTGAGGAGAGAAAGTGAAGACACTGAACTGACGTCGTCGGAGTGCCGTGGACTTTATGGGGTTGAGGTATCGTACCCTGTGGCACACCGTCATCGTATAATGCCGCAGTCGTTTGGCGTAACTTTTAACCTCTAGCTCAGCGAAAGTGCGTTCGCGCTGAGAAATATTCTTTGTCTTGTTCTTCGGGTGCTTTGATGATAAAAATGAGCACAATACAGCGCTAACGAGAAGTCTTCTTCGCCATCCTCTAAGAATGTCTGGAATAACGCGTGGCCCATTAGGTGACCTGGCTGTAGAAATAAAGGGAGGAGGAAAGAAAAAAACTGCCACACTCCGTACTTTTTTTGTACGTAGTCTAGTGCCACTGTTTCGAAGCTGTGTTATCTTTCTATCCTTCATCTTTTTTTTCCTGCTGCCAGTGCACGATCCTTGTTCTCGTGCCTCTGTATTTGGATCACTCGGGAAACCAGGACCCTCCATCAACCAGCTAAGTTTGAGTGGAAGATTGGGCCAGCCAGTGATTCGTGGTGAATCCATGGTAAAATGCAAGCATGTCAAGCAGACGTCGACCCTGTGTGCTTGTCGTCCTTGTTCACCCCTCTATTTTAGAACTGACAGCTCAGACTGAATGATGATGGTGATGGTGATCATAAGTAGCTTTATATTGGCTCAGAGAAGACGCCGAAAAGAGTATGTAGGGAAAAAAGTATGTCCAATGAGGAGCATGTAAGAATTTTCTGCTTGTTTTACTCTAAAGGGAGCTGCATACTGCCGGTCTTTAATGTGCCTGCCACGTGTTATGCCGCATGTGGTTTTATTCGGTGCGTATACGTTTTCTGACGATTAAGTCCTGTTAGTAATATTCTAAAGTTATTCAGTTAGACCTTTCACTACTGTTCAATTCTTCCTCTCCATCTAACAACCAGCTCCTACTTTCTTGTAGGTGCCCGAAATTTTTTACAGGGAAAGGCTTTTTGAGCCCAATGGCAGTGCGATCACTTTCAAAAAGCACTTTTATTAGCTGCACTCATGTCACTACAATCGCAGCATATGGACTACCGTCTCAAGCGTATATTCCCAAGAAGCTATTGCGCTTTTAATGGTACAAGACGGTGGAACTGTATTGGATATACAGCTGTGTGACTTATAATGAAATAATTGGGAGTGCAAACTAACGGGACACAAGAAAGGAGACAAACAAGCGCAATATATACCAACAAGCCCGCCTATCAACCCTTCTACAGCTCTGCGACGGCCCAGTTTGACAATTCACTGTCTGCTCGGGAGTGGACTGTCAGGCGACCATTCTCGTTTCATACAGTCCGCAAAGTGGAACTACCGTACGTCTGAACCAACCACAATGCACTAAGTATAATGCAAGACATTGCAGCAACATGTCTAATACACATATAATGGTATGAATGCGTACAACAATAGCAATGCGCATTCCCATAGAACATGAATATACTGAACGCCATTTTAGAAACTAGCACTTCACATAAGCGCATTACGCAGTTCCTGCGAACAGTTTGGACTGTAGATGACACTTCCTCCATGGCGGGCGAACCGAGAAAATTCTCTTGTGCACGTTGCCGTTGGCCCGGCTCTGACAGCAGAATTTCTGATACGAAGATCTACATAGACAGTTCCACCTAGGAAAGGATGAAGAGAGAATGCATTACTTCTCCAATGACGCAGTAACCTGGAATTTGAATATAAAGCAGTTCGAACTTTTTCCCGTACTCAGGTAATAATATATTCTTGGATCCTGCCTCATTTCTGCCTACTATTTGGCACACAGAACATCATGGATGGTTTACTGCTGTCCCTGTAGATTGTAGATTAGCACAAATTAATCCAGCCGGGGTAAAACATAACAGATACTCAGAGACGCGTGTGTATTCTTCAAAAGTGAACTCGCCTTCCTGAAAACAAGGTCATGATAGACTTCTTATAGTCACGCGTACAAGGCTGTTTCATGCGGTCGATTAAAGTGACAAGAACAGGAGTATCGTCGTATCGCGTCGACAAGCATATAAGATAGATAGATAGATAGATAGATAGATAGATAGATAGATAGATAGATAGATAGATAGATAGATAGATAGATAGATAGATAGATAGATAGATAGATAGATAGATAGATAGATAGATAGATAGATAGATAGATAGATAGATAGATAGATAGATAGATAGATAGATAGATAGATAGATAGACCACGGTCACAGCTGAAGAATTTTGTTTGTAAATATATCTCAGCTAATTTCTGAAAACAAAAAGTAATGATATACCCGTGTCCTAGATAGTATCGCGATACGAGTGATACATCGTACAAGTATTTTACTACTGAGATACAAATACATTTTCGAGAATGATCTCGATACAGCAATACAGATACTGAAAAGTATCTCTGAAGCACTATCACGATACTCTTGTATCGCGGTACTGCCCAGCCTTGACAGCAGCAATATTTGTTGTAGTAAGAATGTACAAGAGAAGGACGTACGTTCGGTAAACGAATGGACTACAATAACTGCACAGGATGAGTCCAATGCCTTGAAATATAAAGATTCAATACCAATCAATTGGCCTGAAAAATGAAAAATATCTAAAGTTAGCATTTCCAAGTGGATTTCAGAAATATTTTCTTGACTGTATACTACTTTATGAAATGCTGCTTGATAGACTTCTATACGCATTGAACCAGTGTGCCACCGAACTCTTTGTTTATTCATTCCTCTTCCACAGTTAATGTATCTAAAGTTACGTGCTCTGTTTACGTAACCCTCACAAGTAATCGGCATTACTGCTTTTGTGTTCGCTCTAAGGCTAGCCCATAGTTCCCCAAAGCTTTAATAGGGTGAAAGAATCACTCAACCGTTGAAGCAATTTTCGTATGAGTACAAGTGTTGCTAAGATCGATGCACCGTTTTCTCCACATAATTACACTCTACCAGCATCACACATACATGCCGTGTCTTTTTGGTATACAGCACGAAAGTAAAGTTCGAAATTTGCTAACATCAACCTAAGCGCCAATATTCGGGCTCTCAAAAACATGCTCAAATGGGAGCACCCATCAAGTCACTAATTCATGTAAGACGAAACCTCAACACGCTAACGTGAGCGTTGTTTCGGAGCTTGGTCGGGCACGCTTTTATTGCTCGCATCTTGGCCTGCGGCGCCTGCAATTGTGTACACCAATGTTGCCAGTGTACTCTTCTCCGGTCACCGCTCAAAGTTGCTGCTCTGGTCGCCTCTCCGGTGATTCGAAGAATGCTCACTAGATGGCGCCGGCACCCAAGGCGTAGGTTATCTATAAAGGATATCTATAAAAGTAACAAGATAGTTATCACATGGGAAAAACAGGTATCTGCACCTATAGAGATACAACGCTGGCTTCGACAGGGATGTCCCTTGGCACCTTTGTCATTTATGCTGCATCTCCAGAGACTAGAAGCCAAATTAGAGAGTAGTCTACTCGGACTCAGCCTCTCTTTCGCCAAGCAAAGAAAACACATTGCACAGTCGCTACCAGCATTGATGTATGCAGATGATATAGTAATAATTGCCGACAAGGAAGATCTGCAGGAATTGATAGACATGTGGTAATGAAGGAGACAGGTTAAACTTGAAGTTCAGCAGGGAAAACTTGGCAATCATGATTTTTAATGATAACAAAAGGCAATGAGCATAAAATACAGGAAGTCACGCTATATATAGTGGATATATGCAAATACTTGGGCATACGCATAAATAACGGGGCTGAGTATCTAAGAGAGCACGAAAGATACGCATTGACTAAGGGCACCAGGAATGCAGCTGTAATGAAAAATAGGTCACTGTGGAACTACAATACGTATGATGTTGTGAGAGGAATTTGGAAAGGTGTCATGGTCCCGATTTTGACATTCGGCAATGCTGTCTTGTGCATTAAATCAGAAGTTCAAGCAAGATTGTAAATTAAACAACGTGACGTAGGTAGACTTCCTTTTGGAGCACACAGGAATACCCCAAATCAGGGGGTCCAGGGAGACATCGGATGGACATTGTATGAGTGCAGGGAAGCCAGCAGCGAGATAGAATTTGTGGAGCGATTGAGAAAAATGGGAGAGGAGCGTTGGGCTAGGGACGTAAAAAATGTCGATCATAAATGGAGAAAACGAACTCGAAAATTGTCAAGCAATTATTTAGACAACAGCGCAATACCAAGCCAAAAGGAAACATTGGTTAAAAAGAAGGTGAAGGAAACAGAGAGCGACATGTGGAAGACGGGAATGCTTATGAAATTATCACTAGAGTTCTGCCGAACTTTTGAGCAATAAATAGCAAGGAAAAAGATCTACGATATTTCTCGGGGTAGTTCTCTGCTCTTCCAGGCTAGAACGGGAGTACTGTGGACCAAGACGTACCGAGCGAAATTCGAAGGCACAGAGACGGTATGTAGTGCGTGTGGAGAGGAGGTAAAAACGGCTCAACATTTGATAATGTTCTGTAAAGAGCTCCACTCTATAGTCCGATTTAATGGCGCCGAATTTTTCAAAGTATTGGGGTTTAGGGACAGTGAAGGCAAAATAGACTTTAAACGGGTAGAAATAACCAGGAGGAGGCTAACTGATTGGTGGCTACAATCGAGTCGCGAGTGCAATTCACTCCTTAAACACACAGTGATAATACTTGACTTTATGGCTAGGTGGCGTGAGCTACCGCCTGATCTAAAGGACACAGCTGGCTACATCCATCCATCCATTCATCCTAGGTTTTCGCTCGCGTGCTAGCCTCCTTGCAACTACACTCACTTCGTTCTCGCCGCTTCGTCGGCACGGCAACACGAGACAAGTTCCTGCGATTGGTGTTACGAACGGGTACCGATATGCTCCCGAGCCCCCTTCACCTACCTGCTTTCAACACCGTTGAAGAACGCCTCATAGCTCGATGTCTGCCATGTAGAAGCGATAGATATTTGACTCATGACACCAGCCAGTATGGCATAAAAGGGCAGGTGGTTAACGTGCCAATCGACGTGGCCAACACTGTTCAGTGCTGGCCACAGAACATTCCCAACAACGCTGCCTTTGACGTACACATCTCTCGCCAGCTCGCCCACGTGGTATCTGTACACTCTTTTGTTAGGCTGTTTTGAGCACTGATGTAGGAGTGGGGCAAGGTACTTCATTAGCACCCAGAATTCGCGAGTTCCATTACCGAACGAACAGTGATTTGTTTTCTGTTTGATTTTAGGAATATTTTGTTCAGCCACCAACACCATCGATGATGCCACTTTTTGACACGTGGTGAAGTTTGAAAAGTTCATTATTTACATTCTTGTGCTTATATTGATGGTGGAGGAAGATACAAGGACTATGAGAAATGTCGGGTGGGTAATGTTTTGTGGTGCACAACGGCATTGCAAAGGTCGTGGAACGCGATCATGTGCCAGACGTCAATTAGCGAGTGGACTTCGTGATGGCTGGCACAGGCGTGGCTGCATTGAGGCGCTTCCTCTTCTGCAAAGTGCAGTTTTAGACCAACTTTTAGACCAACTTACTTTATAACTCGCAAAAGGATGGGGACGAAAAATGACTTGGACAGAGCGCTGGCTGCCACTTTTGATTTCTTTTTGATGTTCGTAAGTTCGTAAGTCCACTTCGTTTTCGTCGTTTTTCTTTTGTGTGCCAAAAGAATAACCAACACGTCAACAAGAATAACCAGTATGAATAACCAACATGTCCAAGCATACGTTTTTTCTTGAGTCCAATTTTTCGGGCGCATGGCTATTATCTTTAAACAAGTGGAAATAAGCCTGATGCACGACCGGGTCGTGTTTCATCGAACCAAATAACGCAAATGAAGTATTTTTTTTTCAATTCAAATGTAGGAGAGTAATATCACATCATTCATGTCGTAACACCTAATCATGTCTGTCATATAATGATTGACGGACGGATGGATGGACGGCGGACGAACGAATGGACAGACGGATGGGTGGATGGAGGGACGGATGGACGTATGGGCGGATGGATGGATGGACGGATAGATGATTGGACGGATGAATGGATGAATGGATGGACTGATGGACGAACGAACGAATGGACAGATGGATTGACAGATGGATGGATGGATGGATGGATGGATGGATGGATGGATGGATGGATGGATGGATGGATGGATGGATGGATGGATGGATGGATGGATGGATGGACGGATTAGTTAATCGGTGTGGGTCAATTGCTGAAGAGGTGAGTGTACGGATGGACAAACGGACAAATAAAACGGTCAAAGTGACTTTGGATCGCTAAGAACCCTATGAATTAAAAAAAAAAACACCAGAATCCTGTTTGCCGGGTTGGAGGCCGTACAGGCAAATATTCTGCAGTTACGGCACACTGTTCAGTAGTAATAAATTAGTATTGTACATGTGGCATATCTATTCAGTAACTCAATGAACAAATCTGAGAAAGTGATTAAAGAAAAAAAACTGAGCTCCTTCCGAGTAAAGCCCCTATACTTCGTAAAAGTACCGCCATCTGCTCTTCCTCTCGCCGCTTTTTCGCCGGCGTGTTGCATTTTTTTTCTTTCGCTTGCTACAGTGGCGCCTCCTGTAATGCGCCAAGAACTTGCAGTTTGCTTTCGAGCCAGTGGCGTGCCGCCACTGCTGCATTAGTTACAGCCATGGCCACGTGCCGTGCCTCGCATACGGCTTTATGTAATGATTCTTCCGCGTTGATTTTCTCAGCAAGACCGGGTGCACCCACCATCGATATTACGGCAGAAGAGCTGCTGCAAGTCATGCACAAATTATAGCGAATTTTACGTCGTTTAAACTTCTCTCCGCAGCGTAGTGTTCCCTTGTCTATGTGGCGCTGATATACATAGCTGGGTTCATCGAGAACAGGTTAAAATTAAATTAAGTGATTTCGGCACGCTAGTTATAGAACCGGCAAGAAATAATTAAATCGCAACTGCGGTGTCTTAAGCCACGCTGTTTGGGAAGGAATTGTTCTTGTGTATACAACTATCTCGGTATTTTATAACTGCAGCAATGTGAACAATGCCCATTAAAGTGCTCACTTAGAACTTCGTGATGTTTCAAATGCTACATCTCCCTTGCTTGTCCAATGACTTGTGCACGCAGCACGCCGTTCTGAGATGTTTGTCCTCTGCGGCGCAGTTTGCAATCATTGTCTTGAGGTTTTACATGTCATCATGGGCGTTGCGAATAATGAAGGTAAAAAAGGTCGTTCTTGCGCACAGAAACAATTTCAAATTGCTGGACGGCCAGGACGGTGCTGTCAAGTAGAGGTCAAAAAACGCAGTCGCGTGATTACTGTCGAAATTACCACTCGCTCATTACTAGCGATGTAGTCTCTCAATGAACTCAACGCACAGTATCACCTCAAAGAATGAAAAAGCGGGACACATCGTCATATGTACTGTAACAAAGCATTTTTTTTTTGCAGGTGCCAGCGATTCATTTTATAAGGAGCACACGCGACGTGCATGCGGTTGCAGACACGGAGAGAGAGAGAAACAACATTTATTCACGCGTGCATCCAGCGTGCGGGAAGTCACCGGCCACGCAGGGCGCGGGTATTTTCCATCTGAAGACTATGGCTAATAGTCCCGTAGTCCCAGGGCCTAGATCTTGAGGACGTTGGACTCTGGCTAGGCGTTGGATACTCGGGCTCCTCCGCTCCCGTTGTCCGGGGCGTCGGCTCCCTTTCTCCTCTGCTTTGCCAGGGCCTCTTCAAGCCGCTGGGTGGACTGCGCTTGAGAACAGCCGCGATAATCATGAAATCCGAAACATTAACCACTTATGAGAGAAGTGCTCTACAAAGTCCGGCCCTTCGCATGCGGCGAACAAGCAACACAGTGGCGCTTTGGCGCATCCAACATGACGTCTAGCGGTGAAAACCGGTTAATCGCCGCATTAAACCGAAGAGACAAGAAGCTCCGGCAGGGAGAGAAGAAAGCGGCGTAGAACAAAAGAAGGCGATACTTGTCCGAAGGTCTAGCGGCTTTTCTTCCGAGTTTTGCCTATATCATGTTCGTGTTTTTTATGGTATAAACACTTATTAAATTGAATACTCTTTAGTCTGAGTGTTCACACTTATGAATTATAAGTTGAGTGAATATCTTTGTGATCTGAGCGTCTATGTGGTGTAAACAAAGTGTACATATGCGTGTGCTTCCATTTCGAATTTTTGTTGCAGTATTTTCAATGTGCTTTGAGTGCTTTTCCGAACTAAAAACAAGGTGTGATCATTACCTTAGTTCAACCAAAACTTTTGAAGTGTAACGAAATTACACAATTTTTTAAGCGTGGCCAACCTCTTTTGCGTTACTCCACAGAAGCGCCGCTTTTGCTGAAGAGTTCGTGTCTTCACTTTGACAGTTGCCATTGCACCTATTTGCCAATTGCTTTCAAGTGAATACCTTTACAATTGGTGGATGTTCTGTGCGCTCAAAATAACTTTGGTCCCTATTGGATGCACCGAAAGCTTGGCACAGTCATTTTAAACAGCGTAGAAATGAGATACAGGTGGGATGACAGAATACAGCGCTTGTGTTATGTGGTCAGATCTGTGTCCCCACCAAACATCGACGTGCTTCGTACGCTGCTGTTGGAACAACTACGTGCGTACCGACAATCCATATCAACCACCAGTTGGAGCTTCAAATCCAGGCCCTGCCATCTCCTATAGTTCAAATCACCGGCCCACAAACGCCTCTTCCCACGCTTATGCCCGCGACCTACATAGGTTCACTGGGGTGCATGAAACCATCGTGGAGGACATGTCTGCGATTTACGAATGCTTGAGCATCCTAAACAAATGGGAAGGGTGAGAAACTCAGTTAAGCAGGCTTGTTTACTACCTCCCCTGTTTGGCAAGCCTATGTGACATAATCATGAGATCGGACCATCAGGTCAGATTCCAAGACCACCATTATCGACGTGTTAAGTGAACGAGCTCACTAGGCTGGTGATTCATTCACTAGTTACATGGAATACAATCTTGAATTCTGTAAGAAATCCAACGTGATTATGTCGGATTTTGACAAAATGAGAATAGTTCTGATAGATAACGACGACGATGCCCTCACCAAGCTTCTCGCCAAGAACACTCGCCCTGTCGCAGATGTAACCATGCGGTGCCAGAACTACGAGGAGCTGCGCTGGCTTGTCGGGCATTACTGACCACTTCGATTTGCTCACCGATATGAAATTATTCGTGCGCAATTAAATTTACCCTCCATGCCTTTCCACTGGCCTTACGCAACAGCTACATGTTGAACAGCCATTAACTACACTGGTGTGACCTCTCAACCTTGCGATTGAGCAGGAACTCACGCAGGCCATGCTCCACATGCCACTATTGCACTCTGGTTCATCATATAATCAGCTACGTGTTTGTTAGGAATGACCCCTCGCCCATGTACAATGACTTTTGCTCAGTTTCTGGCATTGCTGCTTCGTCCACTGACATTCACATCATCCCAACCGAACAGCGCAAACACCTGTGCGATGCCTCTGTTATGGGCTTCTGACTCATCAATCAGCAACACTCAAGCGTTGCATTATCAAGCCCATCATTTTGTTATACACTGAGACCTGTTTCACCGATGCAAGTACAATGGCGATGGCACCTGAGTGGCTACTGTTTATACCGTGACGTCTGCCTTCTGAAAACTAGGATTTGTGCTGCTCTTGTCCTCAGTGTGCATGTTTAGGGTTATTCAAAACTTACCACCGCAACCGATATCGGTACATTTAGCGAGAGATGTACAACTGGCTGCTGAAGATTAGTGGGTCCTTCTTCAATTTTCAGAGCCGCGAAACTTCGATGCTGTTGGCGCAAGCAGTTCTGCATTCTTCTTCCTGTCCTAACCAGCTGTTTGGATGCATTTGTATCGATTTGTGTGGGCTACGTCTTCTGACGCTGTCTGGCAGCTGCTGAACCATTAACGCCAGTCACTAAATCACACGATACGTGGCAAATGTCGCTCTTACAATGACTACAGCCAGTGTAGGCGAAAATAATGCCGCACTGTGTGATTAAGCAATTTAGGTACACGTTAGCAATTACCCGGGGGTCACAATTTCGGGAGCCCTTTACCAAGGCGTGTCTCATAGTCATATCGTGCTTTGAGGACGCTAAACACCATATAATAATATTATTAGCAGCTACACCAAGCCATGTTGTCGCTTTCTTTTTCTACTGATTTTTCCTGCTCATCGTTAACACCAGGAGCTGCTCAATGAGCGATGCCTTGTCTTTCTGTCAGGAGGTGTTGAAAGCCAGTCCCGAAGAGTGGCGCGTTATTTACTGCGAAACTACTCGTTACCACAAAGCAGTCGAATGACGTCGTGGAACACACTGACAGTACGGGCTGCG
The DNA here is from genome assembly GCA_013436015.1 of Rhipicephalus annulatus. Classification (NCBI taxonomy): domain Eukaryota; kingdom Metazoa; phylum Arthropoda; class Arachnida; order Ixodida; family Ixodidae; genus Rhipicephalus; species Rhipicephalus annulatus. The sequence goes on from WOVY01000679.1 coordinate 70,111, forward strand.
TCATGCTCTTCATGAATATCGCCACCAATCGCACGAATCAGGGTGCCATTATGCCCTTGATTACACATTCCTAAAACGCCACCCCTTGGATCACTCCAGGCTTTTCATTTTTCTCGTCATTGTACGGCAGGCACCTATCGCCCTCTATCAACACAGTGTTTGAATAGAGGCCGGATAGATCAGAGCGTGTGCCTATTTCTTCCGCGGCCACTCTTCCTCGAGAGTGTCAATGGCCTACCGAAACATTTACCTCACACATGACTGAGTGCAGCTGTTTAAATACTCCGTAGGACATCTCCACTGCGGCACCCAAGTTACTACCTGGGACGCTCGTTCAGCCCTCGGTCGGTGCCACGCAACTGACCTCTCTTCACTACAACCGTATTACGAGAGCTTCTAATTGTCATCAAAAAAACATTGATGGTTAACTACCTGATCAAACCCGTTAGCTATCGCGACAAGTGCTATCGAGTAGATGACTTTGTCCATATCAAGCGCCTCAAGGCCCATGACTTTATCCTAATGACAAGCTGTTAAGTCTTCTGGTGACTCTTTTTCTGTCGATATATAGGGTAATTGTACTTAATCCAATCAACCATGTAATAGGCTGTCTTCTCCGGCGCTTTTAGCAGCTCATCCTTTTCGGTTCTCTTCTGAAAAAAATGTTGCCTAGGCTTGGAATGCGTGCTGTAACTTTACCATCGCCATTGCGACTTGTCGCCCAATACCCTTCACATAACCACTTTTACAAAAGTAACCTTATTGTAAAACACTTCTATGAAATTGCGCGTCCGTGCATTGCTTTCAAGAGTAATTTTGCTATCTTTATCACATATTCGTGCATCTGTGTTTTATTTGCTAAATAAAATAGCAGCAATTTTCATACTTGGGTTAGTAGCCAGATCAAGTAGGTCGATGAAAACGTTGCTTTTTTTTCATTGGGGAGAAATTACATATACTTGTAATACCTGCGTGCATGGTATACATCCGGTTTGTGTTGCGTGTGCTAAAGATGCCCCGCATTTCAACACTAGTCCTGTTGAAGAGAAATGGTAAACGTTGTTCAGTAGAAGAGTAAAGTTGTTTCCAGAAAGTAAAAGACGGTTACCTTTGTCCGCTGTATAAGAGTGTTCTGTTGAAAACGATGAACGTTGGTTGTATTGAGCGCATTTTGTCGAACTTGCAACGAACACGGGATCTTGTAGACGTTTTATATACCCATATAGGCTCTCGAGTATTTACAAACTAAATGATAGACAGAAAAAAACCATTAGGCATTCAATTAGTTTATTTATTACTTGTTTATTGTGCCTTGGAACGAATGCCTCCTGCAAGAAAGTTTTAACAGCTTCAGCACAAAACGATAAAAATTATCCTTTTGCCTTGTAGAGCATATGCAAATTAAAACTTCAAGTTAGTGAAATCATCAAATAATTATTCATAAGATTTATAAAACGCAAACTATGACACAGTATTCATGTGTGGCCAACAGCCATTAGACTCATACCTATAGCTAGTGGCGCTACTAAAAGGCAATTTGGCAGCTACATAGCGAAGCTAACAATTTGAGCATCTAACCTCGATGATCGCCTTATCCCTGAGCTAAAGTGCGTTATCATAAAAAGACTGATAAAGTTTATATTTGGCAGTTTTGTTCGGATTTCATTACTCATATTACAAATTGATACTGCTAGTTTCCAATAAATCTGCTTTAATGCACAGTTCCACCTAAAAGTGAACCGCACAAAATATTTTTATCAGAAAATATCTTAGAAGGAGACTTACCGCTTGTTCGCGTAACTTTAGGATGCGCAGAATAATATTTCAGCAAAAATTGCTTTAAAGGTTTCGGTGAACGCTTATGCCTCAAATTCAACAAGTTCATAATTATTCACCTCTTTGCAAGCGGCAAAGTTCTCTTTTGAGCGAGCCGAAGTCCGTAATTTTTTTTTCAGCTTGTTTTTTTCTCTACACCTGACTTTGACCCATGTGCTCCACCGTGCGTCAACACTTCGCATACTCACTTCATTACTTGCGTGATTTTTTTTTCATTCTATGCCCTGCCAAATTTCATTAACTCGCTCCTTCAAAAGTCCAAACTAAGCACAACAGCTCCAAATCGCATATAAAAAGGCACAAACAGCCAAGTGAAAACACGCGCAACGTAATCAACAGAGTGTTGCCGCCGAATAGTGGAGATTTCAAAATAAACTTCAGACATGTTGCACAGAATTTAGAACATCTTTAGCCTGATCTATTATGTACACGAATTAATATTTACGATAAGGTGGCAGTTGTTACGGCAGCGGAATACTTCAGGTTTGGCTTCGGATATGTCTAGAAGGGGTTGAAAAAAAAGGTGATAACTTTAGAGCGGCTCATATCATTTTGGTTAATATTTTTTACTAAATAAGGAGCTTTAATGTCATAAACACCTAAAAATTTTATTTTTTAAAAATGTACGTTTTCGAAGTTTGTAATTTACTATGTTTTGCAGTGCCACCACTATTAACGTCATTAGGTGTTTTAAAACAGTGTTCAAACTTGGCTCTCCCCGTTGAAATTGGCTTTTATTGTGCATAAATATTAACCACTTCATGTCCATAATCGCCACGTTTCGCGTACTCCATAATGACACTTCGTCTTCTACTGAAGCGGTTTCGAGAAATACCATGATGCAAACAGCTTTCACAGTGCGCCTACATGAAAGAAAGAGGAAGACAGCGTCGCTTTTTGTTGTTGCTAAACTGGTGCGATCTTATTCGCCGAGTCCTGCGCATCGTAAATAAGTTATCAAACGAGCTACCCATCACATTATCTAATTGATACGACCTCCAAAATCACTAACATTCTGAAATAGATTTTTTTTTGTTCGGGGGTGATGCCCCAAAGCATAGTGATAGCGTGGGGGGGGGCACTCAGAAAAATGTTATTGAGGACATTCCTCTCTTTTATACTTCTACGAGCAAAGTGGTAATAATCTCAATAGGTGACCAAATAATCTGAGCACTATTCCGCAAAGTCGCAAAAATTTATTCCTTTGGTTGCTGCGGGCCTCTGGAGAAAGGTCATCCCGCCGAATGCGGCCCGTGAGCCATGTGTTTGAGACATCAAATTTACGCGGCATTTCATACTTATTTGTTAGAAATTGGTGCTTTCGTGTCACAGACTTTGGTGACGCAAGCTATTACACGCCGCACGCCGTGCCCGAATAATTGGGAAGCTTCACGACTGTTTTAGACAGCAATTTCTTTATTACGAGTGCGGCGCATGAAGTCGAGCCTACTGCAGTCTGTTAATGTAGAATTGCAATGGCGGTGCTCGAGAGGAGGATGTCTTGTCGAGTCAGCAGTCGGTGCTCGGCTACGGACTTGAAAGTCCGTAGCCGAGCACCGATTTTGATCGCGGCAAATTGCATTTCGATGGAAGAGGGTATGCTTAGAGCTATTCCCAGGAATGTGGGGCATCTGGACGTGGCGCTATCTTTCGGCGACAGGAATAGCAGCCTGCCGAGACTGAATGGAAAATGGAAGAAAAAAAATCTCATCTCTTGAAAAAGTCAATTATGTAAAGATACTCTCCCGGTTATGTGTAGCAGATGTCAACTGGTACATTTCGGTAAAATTGCAATATCCCATTGCAAAGCGTGTGGTTTCTCAAGATAATTGAACACCACCCATAGAAATACATAATACCCCATTGTTAACTATTCAACACTATGGGAACACACTCGCGGTTTGTAGTGCACCCCTAACTTTGCCAGGTTGTTGAAATATGTCTCTGCTGTGTACAACCGAGAGTTGTTTTTGGTAACTAGCATTTATCGTTCGATACGATTATTTCAGCCTGTTTCCAATTCAGTCACAGCAGACCACTGCAGTGGTCGACGAGAGATGGCGCTACGTGTGGATGTCCCCAAATCCTGCTCAAGATTTGTATTGCGCGATGTCAGTGATTGGTGAAGAACAGTCAACCAAAATTTCCGCAGCCCCCGTTTTCGTAATCATATTGTAGTTTTGGTACGCTATATTTCATATTATTATTATTATTATTATTATTATTATTATTATTATTATTATTATTATTATTATTATTATTATTATTATTATTATTATTATTATTATTATTATTATTATTATTACTACTACACCTTCTAGCGGAGCTTGCGCGACCACAACAGGTAACCCTGGAACGTTCAGTCCAGCATGCACAAACAAACTGTCAGGCCAACGATCAAATATCCATTCAAAACAATGATTTCTTCACTGCCATTTCGAAATGACTTTTTCCAGTTATGAAGTGGTTGTGACGATGAACGCCAATTCAGTTCCAGCAAAGCTTAGGCTTTGCTGGAACTGGATTGGCGTTCATCGTCACAACCATTTCATAATATCGCCGTGGAGCGATACACACTAGCTCGAGCAGTGACTGCTGCAAGCGTTTGTGCGCCAAGTCACCTGAGAAGTCTCATGCATTGCAACCCGTCATTCACCGAGCGAACACAAACAACCTATTTATACCAGTGCCCACAACAAACCTACTGCCATGAGATATATTCTTGTTATGAGCTGCAAAAAATGCAATTGCTGAGATAAAGTTTATGACCTTTCACCAATAAGTCTGTGCGTTGAATAACAGAAGAGAAAATACTGTCACTAAATGGAGCATTATTATGGTAGTAGTAGTTATACAAAATATGAGCCAATGACTTACTTCTCTAATTCTGAAAGAATTTACATACATATCTGGAAGTATTCGTACTTGAAACACCGTAGTTGCAGCCAAAATGAACCAGGTGGCTGCCATGAGCGTTCTGTACATCGCGCAGCTGCTTAAGGCCTACTATAATATAGTTCTCACCTATAGCCTAAAATTGCAGTAGCTCCACTACGCACGCAGCCTATACATTAGCGCTTTACATTATTTTTTACTAGTGTTTACACAATCGAATACATCCGTGTGCTACTTCTTGCGCAAACTTCATCTTTTCACTCAACCTGAATTCTTGCGAACCGTGCTGCACTATCTTCCAGTATTGTGAATGCCATTGTTCCGATCGCCTTGCATTGCTAAAAGTAAAAATGCCATAGCCACTTGAACAACCGAAATTGCACAATTGCACAATTGTGTGAACAAGCATAAATTTGGGTGTTCGTGTTTGAGAAGAGATTGTGAAATAGAATAATGCAGTTCTTTTACATAGGTTTGCTTGCAATTAGGAGTCACATTATTAACATGCTCTAGAGCCATTCACTATGCTTGACTTAGTTATACTGTGTTATTATTCTAAAACTCCTTGCCTTTGTTATCACTATGCTTATTTTTTATTCTTAACTTGACAGCCACAGTCCCGTTCCTTGAAATAGCGGAATACAGAAAACTAGAATGAATATTGGTCTCCTCATGTTCATTGTTTCAACAATTTTTCAGCTCTCTCCATTTCTTTTTTATCGAAATGCATCAAAATGTACACCAATAAAAAACACGGTTCTTTGCGTATACAATTGAAACACTTCACAGTGCCTCACGAAACCTATATTCAGGATATTATACATCTCCCTTAAGAACAATAGGAATAGCACAGTCTCAGCGTTACTGTCTTGATTCCGATAAAAGACTACATACAAGATCTTTTATCAGTTATTAAAGTGTAACTATATTCCCACGTGTTAGCGTATTTGCGCTTCCACAACAGATTACTGGAACACTGGCATATGATTGTTGATGCTCGCGTTCTACAAAACAAGCTGAAAATGTGATTTTTGTGAAACTTAACACAAAAATATAATAATGCAGCAAAGCAGAAAGCGACCAACAATGATTGAAGATTGGTTGGTTATGTTTTGTTATCGGCAAGAAATCCTTATAATGAGTTTGCACATTAAAATCAGGAGCAGAAAGCAGCAGGGGAGCGTATGACACCAAAATGTGTTCGCTGTTTTGAAATCCTGCTAGAGTTCTCATATTTCACCATTGTATATCTAATATTTCACCAAGGTCAATCCAACCTGTTTACTTATGTGGCAATAATGCACCACCTATAAGGAATCCTAATCTTCTGAACGAGTGGTTCTCAAATGGAGTGGTTTTCAAACCCACACCCGCATTTTTCTTTGAGCGTGACTTGTCATGTATTGACGGACTGTCCAAAATGAAATGATAGGGCATGTTTGTTTGGTGTTTTCGGTAGCAATAAAAGGCACCTGTTTCATGCTCCACATTTGTTTTAACTTACCTGCGTACCCCCTCTCTCTCTTCCCTCCACTGGAATGGGTCACTCATCACTTCCACCGGTCCACAAGGGTTCTCCGGCACATCCATGGCTATCAACTACTGTTCTAAACAGCTCTTTTGTAAAGGCAAGCAGAAACAAAGATTGTGAAGTTCGTTCGGCACTATCTTTTCACCCGAATTTACTATCTCTTCACCCGAATTTTATGCGGACGTTTGCGAAACCGAGACATTGAAAAGCATCAACTATTTCTTTGGAGGGATGCCAGTCACTCACTGAATTGTCGGTGCCATACCTTATCTTCGCGCACGCATCGGCACTCACTTGAATTGTGGTGTGACACTCGATAAAAGAACCCGTAGCTAAAACTAATATACAAGATCAGCTAATGGCTGAAAATTAGTAAAAAGCAGGGTTTGTAGCGAAATAGTGCCTATACGCCAAAATTGTGGAAACAGATTATTGTCGAACTGATGAAAAGGTGCTGCTGCTTCAACGTGCGGCTCGCGACGCTATAAGCGCGCAAATTGAAAGTGATAGTGAAGGCACATTAAAACACCCATGTAATGTTAACGTTCCAAATCACGTTATGACAACACGAACACCTGAGAACGGATTGCTGTCATTGACATGCGTGTACATATCTGCATAAGTAACCGAAATCGCTGCCCCGCCGCAGTGGTCTAGTGGATAAGGTACTCAGCTGCAGACCCGCAGGTCGCGGGATCAAATCCCGGCTGCGGCGGCTGCATTTCCGATGGAGGCGGAAATGTTGTAGGCCCGTGTGCTCAGATGTGGTGCACGTTAAAGAACCCCCAAGTGGTCAAACTTTCCGGAGCCCTCTACTACGGCGCCTCTCATAATCATATGGGGGTTTTGGGACATTAAACCCCACAAATTGATCAAACCCAAATCGCTAACAGCACATGCCCGTTGGAAATCGTACGCGGGTTTCGAAATCTGAAGATATCCTCATCAATCTGGTATATGCGAAGTTTCAATGAGCCAAACAGCCACTGTTCATGGAGAAGCACCAAAGCGACACACGGACAAGTGTTAAGCCTTATCGCGGCATGGTGCATTAAGAACCGATGTCGGAGTCGAAGGTGCTTACCGCGTTTGTCTGTAGTTCTTGAAGCCCAGCAAACAATTTTGCTGACCTAGTGCATATTCAAACACATGCATATACCACCAAACCAAAAACTTAACGTTGCGCCAACTGTTTTAAAACCACGTGGTAGATATATAACACCGCGAAAATATTAAACTCGCATGTGGTTGCGCTGTAGTGTTATAAGTAAGGTATATCTGCTTTTAGTGTATTCAGTCCGAAGTCTGAATTCCGTGCTGTGTGTATTTGCATGCTTATGTCGCAGATGCTTGTGAATGTGTTATTCTGCACATCTTAATCACTGGTATTAGTAAAGAAGAGGAAGTACTCCGGCGCAGAGGCAGCAGCATCGAGTGTGCAGCAGTGGCTCGAGCTCGGAAATTGCGGCTCGTGCATCGCCTTCCAAGCCTTCCAAGCATTAACCTTTCTGCTTAATAAATCTCCTTTATAATTGGTGGAGCCGTGCCGGGTACCGTCCCTTACACCTTCCCGCTACCATCCTGGAACTCCGTTCTCGACGGCTACCTTCTGCTATGCCGGACGCCGATCAGCAGACGCTTCCATCTCTTCCGGCCACCTGTCCAGGCATTGTTCCTCAGCGGGAGCCTCCAATCTTTAGTGGAACAGATGACAACGACGTTGAAGAGTGGCTCTCGACTTTCGAACGGGTGAGCGCTTTAAACAGATGGACGGACGCGGACAAGTTGACACGCGTTTCGTTCTATCTCGTGGGTGTAGCCAGCCTTTGGCTTAGAAACCACCAGGCAGACGTCCGAACGTGGCCGCAATTTAAAACGTCGATTGTAGCAGTCTTCGATCGACCTGCCATCCGAAAACTTCGTGCCGAGCAACGTTTACGCACACGCGCACAAGAAACGGGTGAAACCTTCACAAGTTACGTAGAGGACGTCGTCGATTTGTGCAGACGCGTGAACGCCGAAATGACGGAAGCTGAAAAATGTAAGCACATCCTCAAAGGGATTGATGACGACGCTTTTCAAATGCTCTTGGCGAAAAGCCCGACCACTGTTAACGACGTAATTAGCCTCTGCCAAAGCTACGATGAATTGCGGAAGCAGCGAGCTCTGACAAGACGTCCTCCAGCGCACGATTTGGCATCGCTGTCTAGTGTGATCAGTGGTCATGACCACGCGTCACTAATAACCGAAATAAAAGCATTTGTCCGCGAAGAAGTTGCACGACAGCTTTTCTTGGTGCCTTTCACACCAGAAGCTACCACAACTTTACCATCGTCTCTACGTGACGTCATTCAAGGAGAGGTCGCCGAGGCCTTACCAGCTGCTCGCGAGCCTAATCTTGTGGCTGCTCCTCTCACCTACGCCACGGCTGCAGCCATGCCAACTCGCAAGGCGCCTGCACCTCCGTTCCAGCCTCGCGCGAGCTATCCCCCAGCTCCAGTTCACTGGACCAGCACTAACACTGCCAACCCGTGGCGCACCCTCGATAATCGCCCGATATGTTACGCTTGTCGATACCCCGGACACGTCGCAAGGTATTGCCGCCGCCGGACGCATATCACCAATGAAAACCGCCGTGAGCCTTTCTTCCCGCTTGACTCCAACGCGCGATACGGTTCCTCCACTCCAATGCCAGCCCGCTACCAGGACGACCACCGCCCTCGGCCGGGGCGTCTTCGCTCGCCCTCTCCACGCCGCCGCTCGCCTTCTCCTATGCGTCGACGGCCCGCACCTAACGAGGAGGAAAACTAGACGACGCAGTTCCTGAGGCAAGAACTGCGCAAGTTTCGGTTTACCCAAGTCCTCATTTGTCACCTACCAATGTTGTTGATGTGTTTGTCGAAAATATCCCTACTGTCGCTCTTGTAGATACTGGTGCAGCTGTTTCGGTTATAGATGCTGGATTTTGTCGCTCAATTCGTAAGGTTACGACGCCTTTCTCCGGATTATCGCTTCGCAAGGCCAGTGCTCAACCTGTTCAACCGACCGCAGTATGTACAGCCCACGTGACAATTCAGGACGTTCTGTATACGATGGAGTTCGTGGTTCTTTCATCATGCTCCCATAATATTATTTTGGGATGGGACTTTTTGTCGCGTCATAACGCCGTAATCGACTGTGCTAGGGCTGAGGTCGAATTTTGCTCACTGGATGACCAAGCGTCCGTCGACACCCAGTTTGCCGCTAAACTTGTCGTTAGCGATGACACCTACATCCCTCCATGCTCTTTTGCGTTCGTGCCAGTTTCATGCAGCGCCATATCCGACGGCGCGGTCTTCTTCACACCATCTCCAATATTCGTCGCCCGAAGAGCCCTCCTCCTGCCTTTTGCTGCTCTCGATCTTGTAGAAGGGTCAACCACAATGCCAGTTTATAATCATGAGTCGTCGTCTTTATCCCTACTTTGTCACGAGTGCCTTGGCCACGTCGAGACAATCAGTTCTTCCAGAATTATATCCGTCCCCGATGAGGTGTCTTCTACCTCCGTCTGTGAACTGGCTGTCGTCTCAGCGCCTGACTCAACGTCGGCAAACATATTTCAACCATTCATCGCTGCAGATTTGACATCTTCGCAGCGTTCACAACTCCTCACCATTCTTGATAGCTACCGCCACTCTTTCGACGTTGAACAAACATCTCTCGGCCGTGCCTTAGCAGTAGAACACCACATCGACACTGGGTCCCACTCACCGCTGCGACAACGACCATATCGCGTGTCCGCTACAGAACGCCGCGTCATTGCTGACTAAGTAGACGACATGCTTCGCAGAGGCGTCATTCGACCTTCACAAAGCCCATGGGCGTCTCCGGTGGTTCTCGTCAAAAAGAAAGACGGTTCTATTTGTTTCTGTGTCGATTTCCGGCGATTGAACAAGATCACGCTGAAGGATGTCTATCCACTACCGCGCATTGACGATGTTTTGGACAGTTTGCAGGGTGCCGAGTTCTTTTCCTCGTTAGACTTGCGGTCAGGCTACTGGCAGGTGCCTAAGGCGGAGGCCGATCGCCCCAAAACCGCTTTTGTCACGCCAGACGGCTTATATGAATTCACCGTCATGCCCTTCGGACTTTGCAATGCACCTGCAACGTTCGAACGAATGATGGACAACATCCTGCGTGGACTAAAATGGAAGATATGCTTGTGTTACCTCGATGATATCGTGGTCTCCGCCCCTAACTTTGACACACACTTACGTCGTCTTCAGCACGTCCTTACTTGCTTAACTAACACCGGTTTGCAATTAAACCTCAAAAAATGTCGATTTGCCATGCGTCAACTGAACATTTTGGGCCACGTTGTTTCCAAGGAAGGCATCCTCCCGGATCCCGAGAAATTGCGAGCTGTTACGGCGTTTCCTAAACCTGCCACCATCAAAGAACTTCGAAGTTTCATCGGCTTGTGTTCGTATTTCCGGCGATTCGTCCGAAACTTCACGTCTATTATATCACCTCTCACGCACCTTCTCAGCAGCTGTAAAGACCTCTTATCGTGGTCCCCTGCCTGCGACGAGGCTTTCACCACCCTGCGACGGCTTCTTATGACGCCACCCATTCTATGCCATTTCGATCCTGAAGCTCCAACTGAAATCCACACCGACGCCAGTGGTGTAGGCCTGGGTGCTGTGCTCGCACAGCGTAAACCGGAACATCAGGAATACGTCGTGGCATACGCTAGTCGCACACTTAGCAAGGCTGAGAGCAACTACAGCGTCACAGAAAAGGAGTGCTTGGCCATTGTGTGGGCCCTTGGAAAGTTTCGCCCATATCTATATGGTCGTTCTTTTGACGTCGTGACCGACCACCACGCGCTGTGCTGGCTTTCGACGTTAAAAGACCCATCTGGCTGCCTCGCTCGCTGGGCGTTGAAAATTCAAGATTACGACATACGCGTGGTTTATCGGTCAGGACGGAAGCATGCTGACGCCGACACCCTTTCCCGTTCCCCCTGTCCGAGAATTCCACAGCTGACTCCGCTTGCGATTCCACATTGTCATCGCTTGACTTTGACACCATTGCTATCGAACAACGCAATGACCCGTGGACTGCGTCTCTCCTCAATCTTCTCTCCGACACTTCTGAACTCCCAAAGACGCGAACGCTTCGGCACCAAGTTCCACACTTCTCGATACGTGACACGCTTCTCTATCGACGTAACTACGCACCAGAGGGACGCAAGTGGCTGCTCGTCGTTCCACGAACCCTGAGGTCGCAGATTTGTTCCTCTTTTCACGCTGACCCACAATGTGGCCACGCAGGAGTCTTCAAGACCTATGAAAGGCTTCGACATCGATACTACTGGCGTGGCATGTATACCTTCGTCCGCAACTTCGTCCGCTCTTGTGCCAAATGTCAGCGCCGAAAATCTCCACCACACGCCTCCGCCGGTGAACTGCAGCCTTTACCATGCCCTTCCCGACCCTTCGAACGGGTTGGAATAGATATTTAAGGGCCACTTCCATTGACTCCGACTGGCAACAGGTGGATAATAGTTGCTATCGACCACCTAACGCGCTATGCTGAGACCGCTGCTCTTAAAACGGCCACAGCACAGGAGGTTGCCACTTTCCTACTGCGTCATTTTGTGTTGCGTCATGGAGGCCCTCAAGAACTCCTCAGTGACCACGGCCGCGCCTTCTTGTCCGAGGTCATTGAAAAATTGCTCGCTGAGTGTGCTATTGTATATCGCACATGTACCGCTTACCACCCACAAACCAATGGGGCTACCGAGCGCTTTAATCGTACTCTCGGTGACATGCTATCTATGTATGTGACGCCTGACCACTCTAACTGGGACTTAGTTCTCCCCTTCATTACATACGCTTATGATACGGCAACGCAAGCGACAACAGGCTTCTCCCCTTTTTACCTCCTCTACGGCCGTCACCCCTCCCACACCATTGACACCATTTTGCCCTATCGACCAGACGCGTCCGAGTGCCTACCGATCTTGGACGCCGCCAGACACGCAGAAGAATGCCGCCAGTTAGCTCGTCGCTTTACCTGCGATGACCAAAACAGGCAAAAAGCAATTCATGATGCCCAGACCTCAACTCCCGTTTTTCTTCCGTGTTCTCTTGTATGGCTGTCAGTGCCGCATCGCACACCTGGGCTCTCTTCCAAACTTCTGCCAAAGTACGATGGACCATATCGTATTGTCGAACAAACTTCGCCAGTAAACTACCTCATTGAGCCTCTTACGCCACCATCAGACTTGCGACGTCGCAACCGCGAGATTGTACACGTCCAGAGGCTCAAGAAATACCACGGTTCAATGCCGCCTGCCCAGGACTAAGTCGCCAGGATGGCTCCTTTTTTTCTCCGTGGGGCCATTGTAAATAAGAGGAAGTACTCCGGCGCAGAGGCAGCAGCATCGAGTGTGCAGCAGCGGCTCGAGCTCGGAAATTGCGGCTGGTGCATCGCCTTCCAAGCCTTCCAAGCATCAACCTTTCTGCTTAATAAATCTCCTTTATAGTATATATAATTAGCAATGGTGAGGTACACAGCGACCGGGAAGATGGCAGCAGCAGCAGACAAAGTGTAGCCAATGAGCGAACAGCCGAGCGAGCCAGGCGATGGCAATGCGCTTCCACATGTGTCCATCTTCTTCCTCAAAATAACCCCCGGTATCGAGAGGTGGCCATCCTGGTGACCTAGAGAGAGGTCAGAGGGTCACAATACGGCTTGACATGGTTAATGTGGGCTGTTTCTCGCCCCCGATGACAAAGGTGGGAAGTTGGCATAACGGGTTCAACCACATAATTAACAAGAGAGGTCTGTGCAACCACGCGGTATAGGCTTCATTATACTTCGGAAGAAGCTTAGACGAAAGGCCGGGAGCAGCAACTGGCGGCACCCAAAGCCACACGAAGGAGTCGACTGTGAAAGGGTCAGGAGGGATGTCGGAGTCGTGACGCTGTTTTTGGTGACACTATTGGTCGTAGGTGAAAGAACGGGCCAGTTGTCGGCATTTCTCGGCGTGGTGAGCCACCGCAGACACAGGCTGGTAGTCGTCAACGTCAGGATGATATGGCAGAGTCGTACCAATGGTGCTTGTGGATTCACGGCCATATAGCAAGAAGAATGGTGAAAATCTGAAGGTGGCTTGGGAGGTGGTGTTGTAGGCGAATGTGACAAACAGAAGAACAAGATCCCAATTGCAGTCATCTGACGCAACGTACATCCACATGTCACCCAGAGTTTGCTTAAATCGTTCCGTTAATCCGTTTGTCTGTGGGTGATATGCGGTAGTGGTGCGGTGAATAATTCTGCATTCAGATAGGAGTGATTGCAAGATGTCTGAGCGAAATACACAGCCGCGATCACCGAGCAATTCACAAGGGGTGCCATAGCGGAGAACAAAGCTACGTAGCATAAACGAGGAAACGTCCTTGGCTCTTGCGGCAGGTAATGTAGTGGTTTCGGCGTATCTTGTGAAGTGATCCACGGTGACGACAATCCAGCGGTCGCCAGCACCAGTGCATGGAAGAGGCCCGTACAAGTCAATGCCGAAGCAATCAAATAGGTGGGCTGGGCAGGGAAGCGGCTGGAGAGGTGCTGTGGAGAGGTGCGAGACTGGTTCGCGTCGTTGGCAGGCGAGGCAAGAGCAGGCGTATTTGCAGACGAAGCTGTACATTGCGCACCAATAATAGCATAGGCAAAGGCGCGTGTACGTCTTTAAAACGGTTGCGGGTATCACCGATAACCAACTGTTCCGTGCTGCCTTAGCCAATATTGTATATGCAGAAATATCTGATGTTTATTCTGTGTTTGTGTGACCACATTGTTGCGATAATACTAATTTGTTTTGTCTTTCCTTCTCCTTTTTATGTACACAACGTTTTTTGTAACCATGCTACCTCATGTTATGCCTTTGTTCTGTACCACTCCCCTCTGTAATGCCTCTGGCCCTGAGGGTATAATAAATAAATAAATAATAATAAAACGCCACCGTGGCCACACTGAGGGTCATTCTTGAAAGCGGAGCAGAGATCGCGACGAAGATGGCAGGGCACGGCCAATTACCATGTGCGGCCATCGTTGTGGTAGTTACGACGATATAAAAGATCATCGTGGATAGCGCAATGCTGCACTTGGCGGCGTAGCGCTCGCGGAGCCGGGGTGGTCAGGGGACTTGACAAAAAATTTAGAATTGTGGCGATGCAAGGGTCATTTTGCTGCTCCGAGGCCATGTCCAAGATGTTGAGTAGCAAAATATCGTGATTGTAACTAGATGCGCTGGCGTCTGAAATGAGTGGGAAGCGTGACAGGGCATCAGCATCAGAGTGTTGTTGGCCAGAACGATATACGACATGGATGTCATATTCCTGTAGTTGGAGGGCACACCAAGCAAGGCGACCTGAAGGGTTCTTGAGGTTTGACAACCAACACAGAGCGTGGTGGTCTGTTACGACGTCAAAAGGACGACCGTAAAGATAGGGGTGAAACTTCTGTAGAGCCCATGTGATGGCCAGGCACTCTTTTACGGTTACGGTGTAATTGGTCTCAGGTTTTGTGAGTGCACGACTCGCATATGCGACCACGTATTGGCGATGGCATCGTCACGTTGTGTGAGCACAGCACCAAGGCCGACACCACTAGCATCAGTGTGAATTTTTTTGCGTGCGCTGGGAGCGAAGTGACGCGAAATCGGTGGAGACGTAAGCAGGCGTCGAAGTGCCGTAAACGCATCGTCGCAAGCTTCTGACCAGGTAGATAATTCGTTGTCGCCTTGGAGGAGCGCATTGAGAGGTGCGATGATAGTAGAAACATTATGAACGAAGCACCGAAAATAGAGCATAGGCCAATGAAGCTGCACGGTGCTTTCAGGTTAGTAGGCTTCGGGAACTCGGATACGGCTCAGAGTTTAGCAGGATCGGGAAGAATGCCTTTTTTGGAGACGACGTGGCCTAGTATAGTTAGTTTTCTAGCGGCGAATAAGCATTTTTTAGTTAAGCTGGAGACCGGCTTTTTGGACGCAGGTCAAAACGTGATGCAATCGTTGTAGATGGGTCGGGAAATCTGGCGCAAAAACAATATCATCCAAATAGCAGAGGCAAGTGTGCCACTTCAAGCTGCGTAAGATGCCTTCCATCATGCGGTCAAAGGTGGTGTGCGCGTTACAGAGACCGAATGGCATTACAGTGAATTCGTATAATCAATCTGGTGTTACAAAAGCGGTTTTCGAGTGGTCAATCTCAGCCATGGGCCCCTGCCAGTAGCCAGAGCGGAAATTCAAGAAAGAAAAGAACTTCACTCCTTGCAAACAGTTAAGTGCATCATCAATTCGTGGCAACAGGTACACATCCTTTCGGGTAATCTTGTTAAGCCGGCGATAATCAGCGCTAAATTGTATTGTGTCATCTTTCTTCCGAACAAGGACGACAGTTGATGCCCAAGGACATCTAGAAATTTGAATGACACCACGTTTAAGCATGTCACTCATCTGGTCATCGATAAGGCGCCTCTCACTTGCCGATACTCGGTAAGGACGCTGTCGAATGGGCGCATGGCTTCCTGTGTCGATGGTATGCGAAACAGTCGTTGTGCGGCCGAGTTCCCCTTCTTCGCAGTCAAAAGAGGAAGAAAAATCGTCGAGCAAGTGAAAACGTTGGTCTCGTTGTGTCGTCGTAAGGTCGCTGGCTATAGCCGGTGTGAAAGATCAGGGTAGTGGCCGAGGAGTTGATGTCTTGAGGGTGGCCATATCAGTGGGGTCGTTCATGGTGTCAAATATCGAAGATGACGCCAGCGTCTCGGCTTTGCCGAGGGTTTCCCGGCGTCGCAAAGTGATTGGCTCGGGCTATGGATTGGCGATGTACTTCACATAGGTGCCTGAATGAAACTCGAGAACGGCAAGTGGCAATAGCAGTGATCGGCGGCGAACTAGAAGTGCCGACGGTGCGAAAAGCGCTGAGCCGCCGTCTTCAGAGTCACAACAGATGGAGACAAGAGCAGTAGACTGGCAGGTACAATGGTGTCGTCACAAACGGTGATTTTGTGGCATGTGTCCTTGTCATTGATGACATCTGTCGAAAATGAGAACAACTCGAGTTCAGCGTGGGCGCAATTGATGATCGCACGATGTGTAGAGAGCAAATTCCACCCTAATATGACGTCGTGAGAACAAGATGGCAGCACAATGAATTCGATCACATAAAGAAAATCCTGGATGACGACACGGGTTGTGCAGGCACCGAATGCCTCGACATGCTACGCGTTGGGTGTACGAAGGGATAGTCCAGAAACATGCGTCGTGACATTTCCAATATGGTGGCAAATGCGGGCTTCAATCACTGAAAGGGCAGTGCCGGTGTCGACAAGGGCTAGCGTCCATGTTCCTTCTATAGCGACTTCAACAACGTTTCAGGAAGAAATTTGAGGCGTTATGCATTTCGCCGGAACCGCAGTTCTCGCCTCCTGTACTGCGCTACTTATTTTTTCTGGCGCACAGGGCTCCGCCGTTGGTGCATGGGGGAAAGTGAGCGGTGGCGAGGAGAAGGCGAGCGGCGAGAGGAGGGTGGAGTCCGGGAAGTAGGATCAGATTAGTAGTCGTCTGAATAACTGCGGCGGGGTTGGTGTGGCGCATACGTGACCTACGGTAGACGCACACTGTTGCAGATAGGTGGCGCACGAAAGCGAAAGTAACTGGCCACATGTCCTACAAGGCCAAAATGAAAACAAATGGGGCGGTTGTCTCGCGTGTGCCAAGGGCCGTCGGCTCGTGCGTACTGTACGACTGGGCGTGCGGGCGGCAATACTGGCGGGCGAATAGGCGGACTATGAGGGCTGTAACCTTGCGTCGCAGGCCTGGAAGCGACTGCGGCATACGTCAGGGACAGTCGGAGCCTAATGAAGCGAAGGTGAGACCTCTTCGGCGACCTGGTCCCTGATGATGTTTCGGAGAGCAGGCACCAACGGGGAATTCGACTGGTTGTGAACAAGCGTTATCAGCGAAAGCTGGCGAGCGACCTTTTCACGAACGAAATCCTTGATCTGTAGCAGCAGAGCTGAGTTGTCAGGAGCAACAGCCAACCCAGACATTGAAGTCACCTGTGGATGAGAGCGGCGCGTGGCTGTGCGTTGTTTGGGCAGCTCATCAAAACTTTGGCAAAGACTGACAAGTTCAGACACTGTGAACGGGTTTTTTGCCACCAGCTTCTGAAAGGCGTCGTCTTCAATCACTTTCAAGATATGCCTGATCTTAGCGGCATCGGCCATTGCGGCATCAACGGGGATACACAGGTCGACAGCGTCTTCAGTGTAGCTGGTGAATGTTTCGTCATTCTGCGCGTGGCCACGCAACCATTGCTCGGCTCGAAGCTTGCGAACAGCGGGGGGCCCGAATATTTCCGTCACGTGCGTTTTGAAAGCAGCCCAGGCCGGGAAGTCGCTTTGGTGGTTTCGATGACACACGCTGGTGACGCCACCTAAATAAAATGACACGTAGCTGAGCTTCGCAGCGTCATCCCAGCAGTTGATCCCGCTTACCCGTTCGTATTCGGCGAGCCAGTCTTCAACATCCTCCTCTTCTGTACTGCTGAAAATTGATGGGTTGCGTTGACGCGATGGGCCAGGGAAGACCAATGTGGGCACCAGGACAGCAGGCTGTTGCTGCGCTTGATTTGGTACTTCATCCAGCATTGTAGAGGCTGGCTTGAGTTTCCTGCTGCGAAGTTCCGGGTTGGCGCAACCCAGCAGCTCCACCACATGTTACGGGGGTTTATTGAGGTGCACAGCAACCGGTGAAAAAAAAACAGCAGCAAGCACAGCGTAGCCAGGGAGCGAACAGCCGAGCGAGCCAGGCTGATGCTGATGCTGATGACCTCAGATGGATGGCGCTCACCCACAGAGGGGAATGAGCGAAAAACTGGACGGCAGGATACTTAATTGAAACTAAAATGAAAATAAAACCAATCTGAAAAAGTAGTTTAAAAATAATAGTACCAATAAACAAAAATGTTTGCTGAGCAAGCGCTCAAACCATGCCTTGTTTTTGACAGACATAGCTACGAATTATAAACTTAAGATCTGAAAAGGTTAGGGTTCACTAGCATGGTAATCTTTTAGTTGCATTGATGTAGTCAAACACAGTGGAGCATATATACCTGAGGCAGTAACCAAATGAAGTGCCACCTAGTGATAAAAGTACTGGTACATTTACTTGTATTCCTAGCTTTTTTAATGGGGCTACTAAAAATCTTTTTCTCTGATAAGAATAACAATGACAGAATAAAAAGAAATGTTCAATTGTTTCAATTTTGTTGCGCCAAATGCATAGCGGTGACGCCTTGAATCGAGCTTTGTTAAGGTAAGAACTTAGTTGTGGAACTGCACAGCATAATCTGGCCCCGCCGCGGTGGTCTAGTGGCTAAGGTACTCGGCTGCTGACCCGCAGGGCGCGGGTTCGAATCCCGGCTGCGGCGGCTGCATTTCCGATGGAGGCGGAAATGTTGTAGGCCCGTGTGCTCAGATTTGGGTGCACGTTAAAGAACCGCAGGTGGTCTAAATTTGCGGAGCCCTCCACTACGGCCTCTCATAATCATATAGTGGTTTTGGGACGTTAAACCCCACATATCAATCACAGCATAATCTGGCATAAGTGACCTCTAACTCGCGAGATACACACCACTGTTTATTCCAGCAATACCTCAAAGGCTCGAAATTTATCGTAATTACCTTTTCCCCGTTGCAGACAAGCATTTCAGAACCTTAGCGTGTCACGTGAGCCGTATCTGGCAAAACTGGGATGGTGGGCCCACTCAGGGATGCTGCTGCTAAAGAGACTGCCATTTCGTTGAAATATAATCCGCGGTGGCCCGGTACTCTTAGGAAATGGAGTTTTTGTACGTTTTTCGGTACTAAATGCCGAAACGTATTCATCAGCTCTGCATTTACTGCCGCAGAAAGTGCATTACATACTGATAACAAATCTGTAATGATAACTGCTAATGATTCGCTTGAGGGCGATTTGCGTAGGGCAGGAACAATCGCCAATAATTCTGCAATGAATACAGGGGTATTATCTGGGAGTCGAATCGAAAAGGACCAGTCCAAAGAAAGAAAGAAGATGCCAAGCCCAGCCTTTTCTTTTGACACAGATGCATCAGCCGCAATGATATTTCTTATCTCTAGGTGAGCTAGATAGTCTGCTAACTGGTCATTTAGTACCTATGTGCCCATCGTTTCGCGTTATGAGGAAATATATCCTCGAATTGTATGCTAAGCATTGACTTTAGGTTGTGTATGGGACCAATATGTTTAATTTTACATTCAGTTGCTGTAGTAGCACTTGTGCAACTCTTATTTGCAGGGTGTGTAGTCGCTACCAATGTGTTTCGAAAAATAAAGCCGGTTCTTGAATGAGGCGTAAAATGAGATTCTTTGATGTGAACTGTGTATCTTTATGAATGCTTGCACAGTAAGAATTTTAAACCTTTTTAGCAGAGAAGGTAGGCGAGCTTCTATATACCACACGTTATTTGCAACAAGTTTTTGTAGACCCAGACACAAACGCAGAGCTTCTCTTTCCAGCAATATTTGGGGTCTCATTTTATAAGCTGCACTGCCAGAAAATAATACAGATCCGAATTCAATGACGGACCGCACATCAAGTTTATATATCATTAGTAGCACATCTCATCTTAAACCCGCTTTACGGTTTGCGAGCATCCGTAGCCACCCCATGGCCCGTGTTGCCGTGTAATACACATCATCAATGTGACTTCTCCAATTTAATATGTCATTATATAGGATGCCTAAATATTTAGGGGAATTCGCCTGTGGAATGAGCTCATTACTGTACATTAACGAGATGTTGATAGGCTGCAGAAAAGAGAATGCAAGAAGCGCACTTTTCTTTACGTTCAGGGTCATATGAATATTTGTAAGCCATCTTTCTATCATATTGTCACGTTACACCGTAACTGTAACCTGTAGATAAAGGCATACAAGGACGTCAAACTGATTCGAACAACCGCAGTATGACTATTGTTTTTCTCTGCACGCGCATCTCTGTCCTCTTCTGAACAGCGGCACATACAGGCTCGCCAGCATCTGTGGAAATAATACTTTCAGAACTTGTACTAGTGGCATTACCCCCCTTCCCAAAGAACATCGCATCGTCCCGATGTCACAAAATAATTACCAGATGAAAAGAAAACACGTACGATAAGCAGTACACAAATGGGTGTTCACAATCACTGTAAGTCTACTCAAGGGAGTGTGACGAATAGTCAGCGTTGGTAAAATGGTTTCATCCTCGAAACATGGACGCCGTGTGGCTGTTGTGAACGGCGGGATTGACGAGCCATGTCCTCGTCAAGAACCTCGTAGTTCACTTCGCTGAGACGACGGAGAACTCTATAGGGACCAAAATAGCGGCGTAACAACTTTTCCGACCGGCCCCTTTGTCGAATGGGAGTCCACAACCATACTCGTTCTCCGGGTTGGTAAGAAACATCGCGACGACGAGCGTTGTATCGCAGCGAGTCTATGCATTGTTGCTTATGGATTCGTTCGACTGCAAGCTTACGAGCCGCGTCTGCCATTCTGGTAAAATTGTTCGTCTTGACACTAATCTGGTGTCTGTCTGGTAGAAGCATGGCATCCAGCATTGTAGAGACCTCCCTGCCGTGAAGCAATCGGAATGGTGTGAATCCAGTTGTTTCTTGCACAGTGGTGTTGTAAGCGAACGTGACGTAAGGGAGGATGTCATCCCAGTTTTTGTGGTCTTGGTCAACGTACATGGATAGCATGTCGGCGATCGTCTTGTTTAGTCGCTCTGTAAGGCCATTACTTTGTGGGTGGTATGCAGTAGTTTTTTGATGTACTGTGCCGCTAAGCTGCAAGACGTCTTGTATCATCCGGGCGGTAAAAGCTGTGCCACGATCAGTTATGACAACTGCTGGTGCTCCATGTCGGAGGACGATGTTTTTCATAAAAAAGTGGGCAGTCTCAATGGCGGTGCCAAGTTGTAATGCCTTCGTTTCGCAGTAGCGCGTCATGTAATCAGTAGCGACTATAATCCAGCGGTTGCCGTCACGAGACATGAGAAAAGGTCCGAGTAGATCCATGCCGATTTGTTATAACGGTTGTGCCGGAGAAGCGACGGGTATCAAAAAGCCGGCTGGGCGTTAATGTGGTGCTTTACGGCACTGGCACTCGTGACATGTCTTCACGTAATGCTTCACGTCTCGACTGAGCTTAGGCCAATAGTAGTGTTCGCGAATCCGGGCCAAGGTACTTGTGAATCCCAAGTGGCCTGAGGAAGGCTCATCGTGACCGGCGGACAAGACATCGGCTCGTAACGCTGGCGGGACGACGAGCAGGTACTCAGTCGCGTAAGGTTCGAAGTTTCTTTTATAGAGGATATTTCTGCGGACGCAGAACAATGATAACGAGCGGGCGAATTCTGGTTGTAGATGCGGCGTACGGCCTTTGAGATATTTGTTGAATTGTCGAAGCTCGGAATCGTTTTTCTGCTGTTCAGCCATGTCGGATACACTAATGGCGCAGAGAAAACGGCCGTCGAGATCGTGATCACCTGACGCTGTCTTAAGAGGAGCTCGGGAAAGGCAGTCCGCGTCAGTATGCTTCCGGCCAGACTTGTACACGACTGTCACATCAAACTCCTGAAGGCGTAAGCTCCACCTGGCCAGACGTCGGGAAGGGTCTTTAATGTTTGCTAAGCAGCAGAGCGCATGATGATCGGTAACAACTCTGAACGGGCGACCATACAGGTATGGTCTGAATTTAGCTATTGTCCAGACAACAGCTAGGCACTTCCTTTCAGTTGTTGTGTAATTCGCCTCCGCAGATGATAAAATCCGGCTCGCATAAGCAAAGGGCGTTCGACGCCGCCTTGCCACTGGACCAGGACTGCACCAAGGCCGATGTTACTGGCGTCTGTGTGTAGTTCAGTGTCGGCATATTCGTCGTAGTGTCCAAGTAAGGGCTCAGACTGGAGACGCTGCTGGAGCTCGGAGAATGCGCGCGTTCACTCAAGGCCCCACACGAAGGGAACGTCGTCTTTTGTCAGACGAGTGAGGGGTTCGGCAATGTTTACAAAAGTTTGCATAAAACGTCTGTAGTATGCGCAGAGGCCTGAAAATCGACGCACATCACGTTTGTTGGTAGGTGGTGGAAAATCTGCAACAGCTAATGTTTTGTCTGGGTCCGGCCGAATACCATCAGGGCTAAAAAGGCTACCATCAGGGCTAACTTCATTTCGTTGTAACCAAAATGACATTTTTCTGGTTTCAGTGGTAGGCCTGCCGTGCGAACCGCAGCAAACACAGGTCTAAGTTGCTGCCAATGCTGCTCAAACGTTTGGGAGAAGACAACGACGTCGTCTAAGTAAACAAGGCATGCTTCCCACTTGAGACCGGAGAGCACTGTATCCATCATCCTCTGGAATGTCGCAGGGGCAGAACACAGACCGAAGGGCAGCACCTTGAATTCGTACAGACCATCAGGCGTTATGAATGCTGTTTTCTCTCGGTCGCGTTCATCAACTTTGATCTGCCTGTAGCCACTGCGTAAATCCATAGAGGAGAAGTATCGGGCGCGTCGGAGGCAGTCTAGTGAGTCGTCGATGCGCGGAAGCGGATAAACGTCTTTCTTTGAGACTTTGTTGAGTTTGCGGTAATCGACGCAAAATCGCAGAGTGCCATCCTTCTTTTTTACTAGTACGACGGGGGACGACCACGGCCTGTTTGAGGTTTGGATTACGCCATCTTCGAGCATCTGCTTCACTTGAGAACGTATAGCCTCTTGTTCCTTTTGTGATACTCGGTAGGCGTGCTGACGTATGGGTCGCTCAGCATGGTCAGTGACAATGCGGTGCTTTACGGTCGGCGTTTGTTTTATCTTAGATGTAGACGCGAAACAGTCGCTAAACATGCGGAGGATACAGCGGATTTGCTCTTTCTGCGCACATGACAGCTTCAGATTGACATCGACTGCATCGGCTGCCGTGGTGTCAATTTCAACGGCTGCAGAAATTGGGGCTATCGTCGTACACGCTTCATCGTCAATGGATTCGAAATGAGCGATAGTTGTTCGCTCGGCCAAATGTTGCTATGCTCCACTAAAATTGGTGACCAACAACTCAGTCTTCCCACGTTTAAATTTAATTATGCCGTGGGCAACGCAGATTTTCTTAGACAAGAGCACTGAAAGGTTGGCTTCAGCGATACTACTACTGCCATGGTCTATGTCACCCTGTACAGTAACGAACATACTGGTGCGTGGCGGAAGTGTAACGGTGTCATCGACAATGCGAAGCGCAGTCTTCTGCGGATCGGTATCTCTAGGCTTCGGGCCATAGTCGTCAGAAAACGTTACGAGGCAGTCTCGAAGATTTGTAACAGCCCCGTACTCACGAAGGAAATTCATGCCAAGGATAACTTTCCGGGATCATCCGGGAAGCACAACTAAAGAAGCAATGAACGTCGACTCACAGATTTGCAGCCTTGTGGTGCATCTACCGATTGGTGTCAAGAGATGACCACCGGCTGTCCGAAGGTTTGGTCCATGCCACCAAGGAGTCGTGACTTTCCTGAGTTCAGCCACAAGTTCAGCGCTGATAACTAAGTAGTCGGTGCCGGTGTCGACCAGGGCAGTCACTGGATGGTTGTCGACACGAATGGCAATGTCAGCAGAAACGGGTTCGTCAGCGATGTGAGTTGTCGGCTGAAAGGAATCGTCGACGGTCGGTGGATTGGTCGGAGGAGGCTGTTTTGACGATAGCTTAACAGCGGTCCTACCCCCGGAGGCCGCTGATTCCAGTTTACCCGGCGTGGACTTGGGGACCTAGCGGATCGTCCCACAACAACATCGGCGAAAGTGGAGTATTGATTAGCGGACATAGAGCGTCGAGGAGACGGAGACCCTGATTGACGTCGCTGATGATTCGGAGACGGTAGACTTGCCAAGTATTCTGCGAAGGCGCGGGGTCGTTCGCCGTCCCTGGGCCGACGAGCGTCTGGCCGAAATCCAGGCAGGCCCAACTGTCTGTACAAGCACTCCCAGTACAAGTGACCTGGCTCACCACAGTGGTAGCATAGTGGCCGATTGTCGGAAGCGCTCCACACGCTAGATTTCCGCAAATTAGGTCGTGGATTCTCATAGTGTGGTGGGCCCAAGAAGTACTGCGGCATCTGCAGGCAAGTCGGTCGTTGGTTTTCGTAGTGCGGCGGGCTGGTCGGTCGTTGGTTTTCATAGCGTGGCCCACCCAAGAAGTGTTGTGGCGTCTGCAGGCTAGTCCGTCGGGGGAAATAGCTGGCTGCTGGTGCAGGAGTACGTACAGCTTCCGCATACGTTAGCAGAGGAGCTTCGGTTAGAGGTGGCGCTAATGGTCGTACCAGCTGCCGCACCTCTTCACGGACGACGTCTGTCAGAGCAGGCACTTGAGGCTGTGAAGGCACTGCGTGAAGCTTTTGCAGCTCGTCGCGTACAATGCTACGAACTAGTTCAGCAAGGTCTCTCCCGCTCGTGACATCGGGTGTTACCAAGGGTGCTGACAGACATGCAAGGTTGTCGGACCGCTCATACTGCGAAGACCGCTGTCTTAGCATTCGCTCCATTGCCGTCGCTTCACGGAGGAATTCCGCTACGGTAGCTGGTGGGTTCTGCAAACAAGTCCTCCAAACAGCTGCTCCTTGACACCCCGCATAAGAATGCGTACGTTTTTGTCTTCCGTCATTGCAAAATTCGCTCGACGGAGCAGACGAGACATCTCCTCAATGAACATGGCCACGCTCTCGTTTGATCTTTGATTGCGAGAGACGTTCGGCTTTTTCTTTCCGGTCGGTGTTACCATACGTGTTACGCAGCTGAGTGCAAAACACCGGCCAGGTTGTCAGGGTGACCTCGTGGTTCTCGAACCAAATACGCGCCGAATCCTCCAGGTAGAATTAGACATACCGCAGTTTCCGGTGCTCGTCCCACTCGTTGGCGACGGCGACTCGATCGTATTGGTCCAGCCAGTCTTCAACGTCTTGGTAGGGCTCCCAATGGAAAGGCTTTGGGGTTCGAGGGGCTGGCGGCCATGGAGCTGGTGGAGTCACGGTCTGTTCAGTCTGGCTTGCAGTTGTCGCACTTGCCATGGCTATGGAGCGTTCCGGAAGAGGGCCGAATTGGGGTGGTAGGCCTAGTTGCCGCCGACTGCGTCGAAGTTTGGCTGTTTTTACCAAGGCGTCGATGTTGGGGCCGAGATCTTCCTCGTGGTAACAGTGCATAGACTATTACCCCGCAACTCCACCAGTGTCACGTTACACCGTAACTGTAACCTGCAGATGATGGCACACAAGGACGTCAAACTGATTCAAACAACGGCAGTATGACTATTGTTTTTCTCTGCACGCGCATCTTTGTCCACTTCTGAACAGCGGCACATACAAGCTTGCCAGCATTTGTGGAAATAATACTTTCAGAACTTGTACTAGTGGCAATATTGAGGTAATTTTGTAGACTCTGGTATAGGGATTGAAGGTCGGTATTACTTGCAAAGAAAGCAATATCGTCCGCGTACACATATAACTGAATATCCTTCGTTGATGGAATGGAGCTTAAGAAGATGTTAAATAAAACTAAAGACAGGACAGCCCCTTGTGGTACGTCACGTGTATGCTTATATCTATTCGACGAGCACCCAACTTTAAAGCAGTAATATTCTCTCCCTCTTAAAAACTCTGACATTCACGCAGTGATGTAGTTGGGAAAGTGGTGATATTCCATCTGTTTTAATAAAATTGAATGCTCAACCCTATCGTACGCTTTAGCCAAATCTAGAGTAACTATTTCACAGTATTGGCGCCGACGCTGAGCCAGTTGTATTCGGCTCTCTAAGTCAACATGCGCACAACACATTGAGCAACCGGATCTAAAAGCGATTTCACTGGGGCTTAATATTGCGTTATTACCAATATATTTATATACCCGGGCTTTCAAAACTCTTTCAATTAGCTTCACTAGATTTGAAGTGAGTGATATAGGCCTTACATTGTCTAAGGCGAATCCTTTCTCCTGCTTTTTAAGAAGCAGAAACACTTTAGACAGCTTCCATTCCGCAGGTATTCAACCTTTTGTCCAATAAAAATTTACCAGATTAAGTACTTCAGTTGGAGAAATCTCAAATGTTACTTTTATTGTTGCATTTGTTACCCCGTCTGGTCCAGGTGCTGAAGAAGATAAGTGCCTTATTATCTCTTCCAGCTCATCTGAAGTAACCTCCTCGAAATCCTCGCCCGCCATTGGGTTCACAATGTGCAGTGGTGTAGTTGACATAAATCTAGCTTCGAGCCCTTTCGCAATATTTTCTACTAAATCAGAGAGTTCACGGGAGGAAAGAACGGAAAAGTCAATATTTACATGGGGGTAGTAACTTCTTTTGAGATCGTAAAAATCTGAAGAGCGCTTTTTTGTTTTTATCCCTAGAAAGATAATCATGTCGTTTCATATTATAACCATTTTTTGCTCTACTCACTGTGCGTTTGAAGTCTGCTGCTACGAATTTATAATCACACCAATTTTGGACATTGGTTGACCAGCAGTTGTTTCCATGCAGCTTTCCGTTTTCTGTAGCCCCTCATGCACTCTTCAGTCCACCATGGACTAAAAGATCCTCTTGTGGCTGAGTTTAATTTAAAAGTTGCGTCTTTTACTGATCTTTTTAACACTGCACACAGACTCATAGCCCTAATGTCACCTTGCATGTCCTTGCGGCGATCAAAAATAGCCCTCAAGTCTTTTTCTAATTTCCTATAGTTGAGGAATGAGCCGGCCTTTTTGGCGACAAGTATTCTCGGAAAGTTCAGTACAAAACTAATAGGCAAGTGGTCACTGTTATTACCATAATCTAAAGTTTGCCACGAAAATATATGTAGAGATGAGCTTGAAAATGTAAAGTCAATTATAGATTTAGAGAGACCTTGGACAGAAGTAACAGACTGCGAATTTAAACAATATAAATTCTTGTCAATGGCTCATTTTCACAAGCGTTTTCCGCTTAAATCTCTTTTAAAACCCTAAGCCACATGATGTGAATTGAAGTCTCCAGTGATTAATATATCCTTTCTGTAGGCAGAAAACATATTGTCTAGACTTCGTGTGTCTTGCACCCCGGCTGGGAAATATGCATTTACAAACGAGAAGGGAGAACCGTTGGGTATTATTATGTCCACTATCAAAATTTCACAATCTGGAGTCACATAACGATAAGAGATCGTAGCTTTGTGACTAAACTTAGTTGTTATCAAGACAACAAGCCCACTGCCTCTGCTAGGTTGGTCCAATCAAAATAGTCGATAATATTTTAGGTTGAACTTCTGACCGGTTGAAAGCCAGGTTTCTTGCAGTGATATAATATCCGGGGAAAGTTGTGAAGAAAGGTATGATAGGTATGTGGCTGCTGAAAATATAGATCTGCAATTCCACTGTAATATGGTTAGTGAACCTATTTTGATGACAGAACCGTCGCAGAAACTGCTTGGTCCAAAATGTCCTTTCGCAAAAAGTCTTTCTTAGACATGTTCTCTAAGAATTCTTTTTTGGACAGATACTTTTTAGATTTCAAATTCTGCGAAGAATTTTTGATTGGGGAGATCGGGTTTGCTTCAGAGCCTTATGAGAGTCCGTATCCATATCTGTACATGCTTCCGAATCATCCGTTAGATCACTGTATTGCGTTGTTTTGGAAGTCTCTGCCTCAGGAGAAACCGATCACTGGCGTGTTGTCGCACTGTCTATTTACGTACGCTGCGATACCACTGATGCCTGAGGATCCCAATTGTTCGTATATGATACACCTAGAATTGGAGATAGTTGATTCGAAACCAATTGTACCATGCTTTAAAAAAGGTTGTTTGCGAGGCGTTCCATTGCCTTTCCCGTAGCCTTCTCTATTGCCTCTGCGATAGATGTTGCGAGAGATGCATCCATGTTGGTGGTATTACGTGCTGCAACACCTGCATATTCTTTGGATCTCTCCTGCATTTCTGCAACGGCTTCTCTCCGAGAGCACCGCTTGCGTTCTACAATATCCAATATGGCAAGCTCCCTTTCTTTTGCTGCACAGTCTGCGGAGTCTGCAGGGTGCGCTCCATTACATAAGCAGCACCTCCCTTTCTAATAGCTGCACTTGCGACTGTCATGATTTGCATCACACCGACGGCATCTAAGAACTGATTGGCACGCTCTGACACTATGTCCATATCGCCAACATTTCAAACACTGAAGGGGTTTGGGGGAAAGTGGCTCTACCTTATAGATCAGTGGCCATGCCTTAATTTCGTAAGGTCGGACTGTTCCTGAAAAAGGTCACTATCACCAATTGCGTTGGGGATTTTATGTTGTCAATTGTGCGGGTGCACCTGTACACTGAAATTACACCCGCCACCGAAAACAAATTGAGCCCTCTGCAGGTGTCAGGCTTGTGTCTACACCGCGGACTAATCCTTTCGAGCATGCGAGGTGTGCCGGAATAAATGGGATTACCGGATGCGCTGCGAATTTGGAAATTCGCAGGAGCTCACGAGTGCATTCCTGATCTGCGGAACAGCACAGGATGCCTCCGCGACCAAACTGGCAGACCTCAGTGATCGCCTGGAAATGCGAAGTGGCTTTTCGAAGCTCCACTTGAACCGCCTTTGGGTTCTTCATCGGAATACTGTCCCCATCTGCAGGTACCAGCGCCACAGGAAAACTCGCCCCACTGCGTAACAAATAGTCTATCAGCCAATCCTTGACGGGAGTGGAAGCTAACCAAGGGGAGTGCTCTTGGTCGGGGAAGAAAATGATATCAAGATCGAATGACTCGCTTCTGCTGAGAAATACTGATACAGTTACCGGAAAATAACGAACTCTCAAAGAACAATAAGGATACTGCCGCCCGATCCTGAGCCCGCGCAGCTTCTCACAGTCGAGCTTTAGAGTACAGGTCAGACGTTAGGCTTGCCAAAGCTCACGGGCGATGTCTGGCGATGGCAATGTGCTTCCGCGTGTGTCCATCTTCTTCCTCGCAGATGCTAATATTGCAGATTTTTGTGAATTTGTTATTCTGTATATCTTAATCCCTGGTTATATAATTAGTAATGGTGTGAAAGCATGAGAGTACCAGCAATGAAAGTGACAGCAGGACACACCAAGCCGGGCAAATTTTCACTAAACTCGTTCCTAAGTGTCGTAACAATTATTCTGAAGGCCACGAAAGGACGAGACGCGGCCATAGTTTGATAGGATTTGCTTCCTGCAGGCATGCGATCCTGCCCGAATTCAACTAAGAGCGCAGTGCAATGTATTCACTGATTATTGTTGGATATTTACACAGAGTAAAGTTTATTCATTCACTGAAAGTTCACCGAGGAATAATGTTTGTCTAGATCACATATGGGGGAAACTCGCTACTAATGAGCAGCAATCTGCCGCTGGCCTTGAAGCAAAAAAAAGCTATGCAATCACTGAACGCTACCAGTCTTTATCTGCGTGTCCAAGAAATTTGGTACAATAAAGAAATTTGAGGAACATTCGGCAGATTCCACAGGCCTGGGGTATCAACGTTAGGCGAAGCATGCTGTAAGAAGGTGACTGCTCTAACTTTTTTATGAAGCAAAACATTACTAATCAACGCTGAATGGTTGTACAAATGTTGCACGCACATATACGTGTTGAACAGTGGCAGACGCCTTTATAACAATTTCTTTGCGCTTGCGCAACAATGCCAACAAGAACGGGATTATGAGAAACACGAGAAGCGTAAGCTGATATAAAGTGCTGGTGCTGATATTAGGTATGTTAGCCCTGGACACTGCTACATCAATCAACTTGAGCGAATGTAACCTTAGTACAATAAATATAAACCGATGTGACTGCTCTATTGTAGGAGTACATCTTTCATGTTTTCAAATTTCGATAGTCCAGCACAGTAACCACAATTAACGTTTGACAAATATTATGGCCTACTTGAAAGATATTTCGGATATCTCGCATCTCTCAGTGGTATAATACTTGACGGCCACGCAGAATGCTGGAACCTTGACACCTATTTTCGCATTCGTCGAGTAAAAGCTGCCGACGTCAACTTTTTCTAGACGTTCTTTGTTAATATTACCCATGTGTGTTCTCGCCGTTCCGTAAATATTGAGTCCCAATCACCAGTGGCACATACCCGCCTTCGGGTATGTGCCACTGTCTGGTGGAAAGTGTTTGACGACATATGCGACGGGAATGTGACATTATTCATGTGTTGATCAGCGCGTCATATATGTTACACTATCTTACCCTCTCATACTGATTTTGGTTCCCGACAAGTTGACAAGTTAGGGGGTCACAAGAACATCCAGCGGCTAGATGGATGGACGGACGGACGGATGGATGGATGGACGGGCGGAAGGAAGGAAGGAAGGAAGGAAGGAAGGAAGGAAGGAAGGAAGGAAGGAAGGAAGGAAGGAAGGAAGGAAGGAAGGAAGGAAGGAAGGAATCCAAAAGTGCTTGCAGTACGCAAAGAAATTCTTCGAATTAGGAAAGTTTATTTACAGAAGATGAAGGCGCTAACACCTTCATCTTCATTAAAAGGGAAGCCATCGTAGGAAGGCCCGGAAATTTTGATCATCGTGTGTTTTTTTACTCGCCCTGACATTGCACTGTACACGGGCCTCCGCATCCATCAAAGTGCGATTGTCACGGCGGGGACAAAACTTGCTACTTTCACCTCACCAGCCGAGCCCCGTAATACTTCACCACTGTGGCGAATGATCAGTATATCATTACCATCCGTCTGTTAAGACGCACACCGCTTTCATCGGCCATCACTTCTTTCCGTTTCAAGCTTAGTCACACTCTATGCAAGTTTAGCCTTCATCGAAAGCCTCCAGGCTTGCACCCAGGTCAGTAACGGTAAGGTACATCTGTTATATACCTTCATCTTGAGAAATGAAGTTACACTTTCATTCATAATTTTAGAATGCTTGCCGAATGCGCTTCACCCTATTCTCATTCTTCAAGTTTTTACACGCTCGTGGTACGACTCCGCGTTTACAAACTTTTCGAAGTAAACCTATTTCTTCACAACTTCCCGCGTCTCACTACCTGTCTCTAACTTCTGTGCTCGTCCAAAACTTTTGTACGTTACTTTACTTTTCGGCATATTAATCTTCAAACATACCGCTCTGCATTCCTTGTCAAATTTAGTAGTTATGATCGCAATTCGTCTCCACAGTTATTGGTTTATGCAATCTCATAAGCAAATTGCAAATGACTGAAAGACTACTCAATTTGTCATATTCCAAACACTTCGCACTCTAGGGCCCCGACAATTCCTTTTCTTTTTTTGTACACAGTGGTTAACAGTGGAGAACTTCTAAGCAAGCTCAGCGGAACAAACAAAAGAAAAAAACTCGTGAACGGACACACGTCTTTTTTACGTTGTCCGGGTGATCGGCCCCTTTCTGCAGTACGCATGCTGAAAGCAAGCGCCAGTATTAAACACGCGGCATATCGTGGCATTTCCCATGCGCCTGGCTAGCGGTAATTGGTGGAAAAAGTCATACAAGGCAAGGAAGAAAGCGTCCACTTGATAACAAGTAAGGTAAGACGAGCCCACGGTCTTTTTGTAGCGCTAGCTACACTGGCCTCGCTGAGCCAATTTCGCGTGGCACTGGTCTGCGCATGCTCAATAATACTCCGCCGCCGCCGTGCGCGGCTCGCCGCTGGTGTGCGCGCAATTCGATGCGCTGCGCAGACGATCAGTGGTGTCACGCACCGGAGCCGGCACCTCCCTCGCACTCGGCCGCGCGCGACTCGCCGCCGCCGTTGTGCGCTTTCCAGAGGAGGGCCGTCATAGCCTTGGTAGACATATGGACGTCGACGTGCTCGCCTTCCCTGTGCAGTCGCCATCTGACACTGCGCTGGAGCCGCTTGATAGCGCCTCTGACAGGCGTTTGCCACTGTGGTATAGCCAAGGATAAGGAAGAATAATCAGCTGAACCTTTGCTAACGCTACGTATATCCCGGAATAGCTGAGCTAAGCCACTGCCATTTTTTTCGATAGGTCACGGAAGTTTGTTGTTTTTTTCCTCTGTGGGCACTGCAAAGCAGAGGCCACGGTGGTTTTGAGTGTCCGCTAAGACGACTAGTTGGCTCGTCTTCTCCAAGTTGCATGTAAGTTTTTTTGCTTTCCTGCTAATAAGATTCATGCCATATGTTCCGTTGGCCGTCAGCCTGCGGCGATTGTTTGTTCCAAGCGTTTGGTCCTCTTGTTTGTACCGTGTTGTGCCAGTCTGGAAGGCTTCGCGTGATTGTTTTCAGTCGTGAATTAAAGGCGGTTCCTATTCCCAGATTCGCTAGCTTGTGTCAGGTAAATTACGGCTTACGAACGCTTTTGAGCGAACGTGGGGGCCATCATCAGACGACAACATAGCTTGCTCCTGTAGTATTCCTTCTTATCCTTGCAGTTCGCTTCTGTACCACTGGAGCCGGCCCATCTCGATCGCAATGTGCGTTATGCTTTTTCCAAAGCTTTTGCGTTCCAACAGAAGTACAGCTCGCTAAGGTGGAAACGCTAGTGTGACGCTTGACAAGACTACAGAGGACACGTCCGCGGCAGAGCAGATACGCCTCGTATTGGCAAACAGCTGGCCACGTTGCTAGAACGCCAGGCTGCACCAGCTGACAGTTTTGGCTTGCTGATGGCCATGCCTAGATACGAGTGACACACGAGCAAGGAATCGGTTGCAGACTTTCCGCAAGATTTAAAAGATTATCACGACGCGAACCCTCACAAATGATTTTCTTCTGCAGCATGTTCCGTCCTTTCTTTCTGAATCTGCCGTATAATGGCCTTGTCGCCAGTGTTTCCAATGTTGGTCCACCTTTCAGCAGCTACTGTGCGCCGAATTTCTTCAACCCTACTACGTCCTTTACACAAAGGCTGAAGTTGGCCGCGTACACAAGCTAACGCTGAAAGCTTTAGAGAATACGCAGTTAATCCTTACCGCTTTACCACAATGCGGACAGTTCGGAATTTGAAGCCGAAAGTGTGACTCGTGCATTCAAGGAGTTGCATCTGCATTTTCATGAATTTATTTCCCTTCACGTGCTACTCTCGTAAAAGCAGATATAATATTCAGGCTGTGATGTTAGCGGCAATTATACAACGCTTCCCGCTCGAATCCTCTCTAAAGTCATCCTGTGCGTTGTTCGATTGGTCCAAGCCAAAGGCTCCACCGATCACCCAACGGAGAGTTCTATAGACCCACTCGGCCACCGCAAACTGCTTACTCGGGCCACCTTCCCATCAACAATTCAGAAACGTGGGTCTCCCTTACCAAGCGCCTGAACCCAAGCCCAACCTCTAGCAGCCACCATCCATTCTCCGATATGCTTCCTGTGTGGAGGTGTGGGTCGCTACTGGAGCCAGTGCTCAAGCCGGCCACGTTCCGGCCGCCCAAAAAACGACCGAGGCGGTGATTGTTAGCGCATACGAATCGCCGGTCAACATCCTATTACCGCCAGGGTCCTCCCACAATATGTGGATACAGGAACACTACTGTATCTCCTGTGAAGGCTGCGGCTCGTCTTCAAGAGTTGCCAGGCACTCTGCAGAGGCCTCGATGGCGGGTGTCTTGGTCTTTACATTATCCAGGTGCAGGAAAGCAAAGCCGTGAAAAACCTTCAACAATGCAACGTGCGCCTAAGAGTAGAAAGCCGCATGCCTTCCCGCTCGGACACCAACCAGAAGAAGAAGCAACTTGCGTTCTTGTAAAGTGCCCCTTGCCCGATAGCCGCCATGGTGTACTCGAGCACATCGTGGTTCTCTTCCGTCTACATTCATTCTCCTCGTAGCCCACGCAAATAAAGGACCACTAATTGTTTTCATTGTTTTTTTCTTTGTGTTTTATATATATGTATATGTATACATATGTGGTGCATGACACCGACGGCGAAATTCAGTCGAAAGTGTTTATATATTTGCTATCACAATAATAATCAGATGACTGCATTATCGAGGAGTAAGGCGGGCCTCGTCGACTCCTTTAAAAATGTTATACCGGTGTCACACGGGCACTTTTAATCGGGATAAGTTTAAATCTGGATTAACCATGATTAAGATTAGTTGCTGCTACATGGTCACTTTTTATCACAATTAGGCGTGATCGGGATCAAGACTATCGCGATCCGCGCATCGCGATCTGCCTTAATGATTGTGATTTTGCTCTCGTCTGCACCCCGTAGCCGAGCTTGTTGAAAGCCCAATAAACAGGGAAATCGAGTATCGGTCACTAAAAACACTTTAACAAAGCTAGATGTTTAGGAAATAACGAATTCTAAACTGTTTATATTGAAAGAATATCTGTAGTATCGCGTATTTTAGGATTCGCATCGACCACATGTTGCTACGGGAGAAGCAGACAAGAAGCAGTCGACCATTGCCTTCAGCACTTAGTGCAACTCTCGCCCCGTCGGACCTGTTGTAGCACTTCGAAGCAAACTGATTATGAGTGTTGAAAGCCTTTCAACTACATCTCGACGTACGCGCACTTCGTGGTCGAGTTAACAGACTTTGACAGTAATTGACCGCTGGCAGGAGTGACTGGAACAGACTTGACGCGTCAGAAGTAAAACGTTGGCGCGTACAACAACATTGACGCAGCCCTGCGATTACAGGGCTACGAATGGGGGCCATCAGAAATAACAGCGAAGGTTAAGAATCCCACACAACAATGCTGGTACGTGCTAGGAAATTTTTATCGAATGATAGATTCATGAAAATACTATTGTAGTGGCATACAAAGTTTTGGACGTTCGAGCAGTTCTTGCACGAATAACATTGCTGATACAGGGCTCTACATATTTACTGTAGGGCGAGTTTTGTCAGTCGCATGTTTTACGGCACACAAATGCCACCTGGGGCAATTCATCTGACAGGATTTACTTGGGCTGTGTAGCAGTGGTCATAAATTTGACCGCAATCAAGAAAAGTGATACGAATCGCCCTGATCACAATTAAAAGTGCCCGTATGACAACGGTATTGGAATCCGCGAAGTATTACCGGTGGTATTTGCCGCTGGCTTAGTCATTTTGTCCTAGTGAGCACGATACAAGCTACAAGGCGGAGAAGCATGACAAGGGCTCTACAACAAGATGACTCCATTGACTTATTTTTTAAGAGGATGCGGATCTTTTTGAGTGCGATCCCGAATATGTATTCCAGAGGGTGGTGCAAGAAACTCCTGGCTCAACGCGGCAGCCCCATTAGCTATGCAGCACACGCTGCTTAAGTCAGCCGATGTCCGAGGACTTTTGGTTATGAAATCAGTTGACCTTGAGTATATTGCATCGTTTGCCAAAATAAAAGGGAGTGATTGGAAGAATAATTTTTTTTATTTCATGCCAAGAGCTGCGCTATAACGCTTAGATCAAACGTTCCCATGAGCCATGACGATCAGTCAGCAGCACGCTCTGGCCATATTTGAAAGATGTTGCAAGGTTATTTGGGCGTTATAATATAACCAATGATTTCACAGAAGTCTACTGTGCAGTTCTTGCAGGCAGTTTCGGCTGTAGATAACTCTTCCCCAGTGCGCAACTTTAGAAAAATGTCTCTTGCATTCTCGATTAGGACCACCTCTGATGTGCGAATTTCTCACTCTGAGTTCAGCGTAGTACGCTAGATCTGAAAAGAAAGTAGCCCTTTAGCACTGAATATGTAAAGATTTCTGCAGAAGTTGTCTCCAACATTGCTAATACATACTTCTCGATGATGGTGTTTCTTAATTACATATCACATCGTGGAATGTGCAGCATTTATGTACCGAAGTCGTACACCTATGATCATAAAGTATAAGTTGTGGTACATTGATATTCATGACCTGCACACGATACCCAATGCATACCGGTTTTGCCATTATGAAGGCATCAAGTCAATGACCATGTCAGAGAATCGGACACATGATTTCGTGTTTGGGAGTGCGGTGAAATGTCCACTGTGCAACTACGATGAGGTCGTTTTCGAGTAATTTTGTGAAGAAGTGCTCTAAGCTTAATAGACACATATTTTGTTTTGCCTTCTTGTTCGCTAAGCAAATGTGTTCTTAAAAATATAGCGATAATGATAAACGTCAAAATAAAGAATCCACCAGTTTCGAGTGCCTTAAGTGGTCCTTTTCTATCTTCGTGAATTCAGGACGAAGTAGTTTTAATCACACTGTATACGGTCTGGTTAACGGGTGACTGCACATTGTATGCAAAAACAAGAACTGAAGAACCAGTTTTCATTAATAAAGCAACAAATAACTCAAAGCGTGCATTGGGTGTTTCCTGTATATTCTCTTGAGATGATTCCAACCAACGCAACAATGAAACTTGTTAAAAAGTGTGTAAAAAGAAGACCATACGCTGCAGCATCGGCTGGGCTTCAATAACCGCGCAAGAAGAATCCGAAGCTTTGTATAATAGTGCTTCAGTGCTCAACAATAGACCTGAAAAAAATTCAGAATCGTTAAGTCTGTGCTATACATTCAAAACTTTACTGAAAATAATTGTGGAAGTTTTTTCTGTCTGTGAAGCCATCGGAGTAAGGTGATTCAAGCTTGTTTTCACTTCTTAGGAAAGTTTTTGATGCGTCTTTTTTATTTGTTTTATGCACAAAATCCAGTTAAGCAACTTTATCCCCGCTGCCATAATAAGGCTGCTAACAGGCATCTGCAAGACTACCAGCACTGAAGAATCTGAGAAACAAATTTATGGATTACTGGCAAAAGTACAAATAAAGTGATTTCTTGTTGACTTGGTGTCGAATAAAAAAAAACCTAGCAGGTTGTTACACATTTACTATTTCGTTTGTACAACGCTCACAGAAACGTGAGTAGAGTACAGTAAATGCACAAAATATACTCGGTCTTGTGTAAATCAGTCAAAACGCAAAAAATATTCCGAGGTAGCTCTGCAACTCGGCGTCATTCTCGTGGAGTTTTCGTGTCCTTAGAAAAATACCTGCTGTTTTTATTTCGTAGCGAGAGGCTACTTCTCAGCTCCAGTCGACGTATATGGCGTTAAGAAGGCTGTCGTGATTATCTTATAAATTGGGGTGCAAAAACATAGGGAATATTTACATAATACAGAGCAACCCTTCAAAGTGCCTGGAATGAGCATAAACAAAGTAATCACATACCTTCGCTAACTTATGCCACCTATGATAAAATAAGATTAAGATTGCTGGATGTGGAATTATGTTTCAGTGCATATCTGATACTGCTAGTATTTTGGTGAATGTTAACACGAATTGAGGCACTTGAAGTGAGCTGCAAAGGCACAGATTTATAAAAATATTTTTATGGAAGCTGGAGCTTCGATCATCCAGGAAAAATATGCTTACCGTTAAACAACATCACCTCTGGCATTGGCTTCTTCACGATTGATTGATTGATATGTGGGGTTTAACGTCCCAGAACCACCATATGATTATGAGAGACGCCGTAGTGAAGGGCTCCGGAAATTTCGACCATCTGGGGTTCTTTACCGTGCATCCAAATCAGAGCATACGGGTCTACAACATTTCCGTGCAGCCGCCGCAGCCGGGATACGAACCCGCGACCTGCGGGTCAGCAGCCGAGTACCTTAGCCGCTAGACCACCGCGGTGGGGCTGGCTTTTTCACGACGGTAACCTTCTAGATTGTATTAACCAGTAAGTGCTCAATATTTTGGTCCACTTACTCGACACTTAGAGGCACTGTATCTTGGCCAAACGGAAGCGCTTTTATGGTTAGCCTCGGAGTAGTGGAGGCTTTCGCCTAATATTGTGCCTTATTTGCCGTATTGGTTGTGTGGACGGTACTGCGTGTGATCATCGGGGCGCTGACAAAACCATCAAATATATTTTGCGCCTGTGCCCTCAGTACAGCTGTCAGAAGCAGTCCCTGTCAGCAATGTTTGCACGCCTCAATGGCCAGCCGCTTTCAGAAAAATAAATTTTGGAATGCCGTAGAGATCTAGCTTCACGCCGAGTAGCGCCTAAGGCCGTCATGAAGTTTCAGCGAGTGACCCGCCTCGTCGAACTATTCAAAGTGCGCGCGCATGTGTGTGTGTGTGTGTGTGTGTGTGTGTGTGTGTGTGTGTGTGTGTGTGTGTGTGTGTGTGTGTGTGTGTGTGTGTGTGTGTGTGTGTGTGTTTTATCACTTCCCTCCCTCTCTCTCTCCTTCTTTCTTTCTTACTTGTTCATCTTCTCTTACCCTTCCTTAGCGCAAGGTAACAAAGCAGATTCTTGCTTTCCGGTTAACCTCCCTGCCTTTATGTCATATCTCTCTCATTTGATTTCCAGTGATATAGGACACCTGTAGTTATTGGCTTTGTTGACGATGCTGTGACACAATTCACTCCTCGCGTCAGCGCATCGTGCCCCTTCTCCAACGTACGCGAGCTTCTCTGGGGACCAGTGGCGTTTCCCTGTCACCTACCGCTAATAAAATGGTGGGTGAATACCGTGGAGCTTTGGCGCAGTGAGAGACAGACCAGCGAGAATTAGAACGCACTCACGTGTTCATCGCTCTTGCTACAAACTCATTAAACACAGTGGGCTGCATGCTTAAGCACAGACATATATATGTTGCCCTATTACTGGGGAGCGCCCTCAGTGCTGACTACCTGCACAAACGAAGACCTTTTTAAATAGTTCATATCGAGCGTTAATAACGTGCGTGCTGACACCATCGTTGCGTGATTTTAACCACACTTTAAGTCCAAATGTATGTTAAGTGCTACAGCCACTACGAAAATTTTGTCATGATTGCGGACGTGAGTAGTTTCTGTAGATGTGCCAGCAGTCGTTCACGTAACTGAAACTACATCGAGGGGTGCTATAACTCTAGAACATTCGTCATATTATTTAGAAAAGGTAGTGTTTGCGGCAACTACCTCGTAATTTCAGTGCACCGGTTGGCTCTGGAAACGCTTCACAGAGTCTTTCAGTGCCTCAAAGCACACTAAAAAGCACCGGGACAACCTGGACCAGTGTCGTGTAGTGTGTAGAAAAGCAATGGTCGTACTGTGCAGTGTAGCTCAGTGTTCTGCCTCACAAGAGGAGGCACTGTGTCAGTTGAACATGTCTGCCTATACATTGGGAACACTTGTGGCACATTGCAGAAAACTTGGCGCACAGGGCAGACTTCGCTTGAAGTCGGGTATTGAATTGCGACCTAACGGCTTTGATATTTACATAATATCTTCAAAAGATTATGATATGTTTTGTTAAGCAGTCTTCTAGCTCTAGTTTTGGCAGAGTGAAGGGCGTGCGCATGGGCTAAAACAACTTCTAAAGTGCACACTTTCTCCTAAGTGTGTGATCGAGTCTCACTATTTAGTTCTCATAACTGCATCTACAGAAGTTTTCATTGTCACGCAATATAACATTATACCTAGTCTAATGATCGACATCAACCTACTCTTGCAGTGAGTCCTTCCATTCGGCCTCGTGCCAAAGAAATCCGTAGCTCACTGGTAGCACTTAGCCACTGCGAATAAACATCTCAACGAGGCTCAATAACGTCGTTTTAGGGGCGAACCACCTTAAGGTCTCAGTGTCTCGGTGTGTGTCTTCGTCGTCTGCTGCTGCTGCTACTGTCATTACAGTTGTTTTGCTTCAGCTCGAGAGACAGTTCGTTCCCTCTTGTTCTCTGCACGGTGAGAGAAAGCGAATGGTGCGCTTTGACTACATATATGCATTCCACCGATGGCTAGGGAAAACCCACTGCATAACCGCTCAACGGCCAACCCGTATATATAGGCACTCGATCTACACCTTCAATGGTGGGAGATTTCTCTTGTGCGTAGTTGAACAATAAATGTTTGCAGCGTGCATGTTAACTAAAAGTGGAGTGCGTCCTTCGACCATCCACCTGTTTCACGTCAGTGGAGTGAACACGCCGTTCTCCACATGTTTCGCTTTCTCCCTGTTTCGTCGCTCCTGCTCGGCTCGCGCGGCAGGCAGACTCGAGGCGGTCGCTGCGCGAACAGTTTTGTTTTCATTGTGGAGTCAAATAAAGAAATACAACCTCTCTTTAATCAGTTATGATTTGAGCTACGTTTTAAGGGTTAATAAACTCTCGCTACCTAAATACAATCGTTCTTCGCCACAATCATGACGTACAGAGCGCATATACGAAGCTTCGTACGGCTAGAGCTATCTATTATTGCTTCAGTACCGATATAGTGAACCAGAAGTACAAACTTTTCCTCAATGGGTGCCAGAAGTTTAGGTATTTAGTGGGCAGTCTAGAGAAGCAGTGTTATTTACATAGATATGAAAAAAAAACACCTTAGCGAGTAAGTGCCACTGCTGCACACACGTGCTGCAGCGGACATTATATAGTTGTCCAGCAACCTTGGGCCGTGTCAGTTACTAGTGGTCTAGCACTTGCTTACGAGACGCTACAGATGTCGCAGAGTCATGTGGTCTCTCGAGTCCGGGTGCGTCTGTTCTCATTGCATGCCTCAAGAGTAGCGTCGGTTACATGTTGTCAGAAGTGAACGGTGTCACCGCTCCTTCAAGTCATGAAAAGACTGCGTCCACAGGACCATCTCGTATTTTCTCAGAATATCACCGAGAGCTGGCGTAGGTTTCGTTAGCGTTTTGAATTCTACCTCGAAGCCTCGGCAAGCGAGTGGGAACGCAGTCAGAAGCAGAAAGTGGCGTTGCTACTCCATGTCGCAGGGCTAGAAGTTATCGAAGTATTCGACACTTTCGGTTGCACGGCGACAGAGAAGAAGAGCTATGACACGGTTCTTCCAAAGTTTGAAAGCTATATTGCCAGCCTCGCACGTATGAAACTTTCAAACTGTGCTTGTTTCGGAAGCGCGTCCAGGCGGATGCGGAACCTTTTGAAAGCTTCTTGAGATACCTGCAGCTAAAAACGCGGAGTTGCAATTTTGGAGAATTTCGCGGAAATCCGTGATGCGGGATCAAATTTTGTTCGGAGCTGCTGATGACCAGCTTTGAGATGCCTACTCAGAGAGGACGCGCTATCGCTGGAAGATGTCATCAAAACAGCACAATCCACATAAATAGCATCAAATCAGAAAACTTGGCCCCATATCTGCATTTTACACTGCAAATGTCGTCGAAAGACGATAGTCTTGCGTCCGGAGAGAGTGAAGAAAACGTTTATTGGATGCTCTGCGCAAGAAATTTGTTGAATGCTATTCTGGAGGTGCTGCGTTAGAGTGCCTCGAGCGTGCAGCGGAGGTGAACGAGCGCATCAAGGCACGTCACACGTGTGACATGAGCGCCATCTTGCAGTTATCTTGAAAAACAAAGCACACGCGAAGCGTGCGCGACTGTCTCGGAGGTGATAAGGAGTAAAACGCAAGGCAACGGTCAGGTGCCACCACCATGTCATCTTAGCAAAGCGTTGGAAACACGTGCCTTTCGTGCAAGCGTTGCATGGTCAGCGCAGCGTGATAAATGTTAGGGTCCTTAGAATTGCTTATGTATGCCTTGTCTAGTGAAAGACATACATACAAAATATTCACGTGTTGTTATAGTGCCTCAGATATGCGCAATAATTC
This sequence comes from Rhipicephalus annulatus, assembly GCA_013436015.1. Classification (NCBI taxonomy): domain Eukaryota; kingdom Metazoa; phylum Arthropoda; class Arachnida; order Ixodida; family Ixodidae; genus Rhipicephalus; species Rhipicephalus annulatus. Next base: position 111,985 of record WOVY01000679.1, read on the forward strand.
TTTTTTAATCGACAATCGCATAAGTATGAACGCTGAACCTTGAGCAATATTGGTGGGCGTTGCAGATGGGGTCGGCCATTTGAGGTATAGGCTGGTTACTCCGGTTCCTTTTAGGAGGCGGTTAACGGTGGACAAACAGACAAAAAAACAAACAGACAGACAGGCAGGCAGGTCAAACTTTTGTGCGTCGTAAATCCCCAAGAAATACAATTATTTTTAAAAGAGAGTGGCAAGCTCCGGAAACAAAAGCTGTTGAAGCCATCAGCAAAAGCAAGTGTCAAGAAATGACAAGACGCCGAACCAAAGAGCCTGCAACAAGTGCAAGAGGTGGCATGAACCGAAAAAATGCCCGGCGTACGGTCAGCGATGCCGAAAATGCAGCCGAGAGAGTCATTTTTTAGCAACCTCTAGAACGAAGAAAGCGGTAGATGGTGTCGAAGAGACACGCAGCAACTCGTCGAACTCGCAGTATGCAGTGTTGCAAGCTCATTCCAGCAAGAGCCCGGAATGGATGATAAACCCAACTGTGAAAAACAGCAAACTGAAGCTCAAAGTAGACGCAGGATCATTGTTAAGCTTGATTTCCCTGCGTTGGCTCAAGGACTTCGGGTGCCAGAAGTACGAGCTTCAGAAGAGCAAGGCGACGCTACGTAGTTACAGCGGTCCAGCCATCAAGCATCTCGGAGCAGTTGTGATCCCAGTTACGTACCAAGGCAAGACTGTAAGCCTGAAATTCTTTGTGGTGTTGATAAGATGTGCCCTACTCAGACTAGCCGCGTGTGAGGACTTTGACCTCATGCGTCGCACCGCTGAAGTATCAGCTGTGCTGTCTCAAGCTAGGCCAGGAAAGGCAACGCTTCGGGAACGCGTTATGAAAAACTACCCGAACTTGTTTCGCGGCTTGGGATGCGTTCAAACACAGTACAAGATAGTGCTTCGACAAGGAACGCATCCGGTTATTCAAACCCCGCGTCGAGTGCCCCTCTTCCTGAAGCAATCGCTAAAGGATGATTTGCCGCGTATGTGCAATGACGGCATTATCGCAAGGGTCGATAAACCGACTGGCTGGGGGAGTCTATTGGTCATAATTAGGAAAAAAAAAGTAGTGCTCTGAGATTTTGTATGGATCCACGGAACATAAAGGGATGTCTCAAGGGTAAGCGCTTTGAAGTTCCTAAGCGTGAAAACATTGAAGCCGACCTGACAGGTGGGCGTGTTTTGTTTTTTGTTTTTCAAAATTAGATGGCAACTCTGCTTTCTATCAGATTCCGTTAGATGAAGAGGGCTCTCGTATTTGTACATTCAGCACGCCACTCGGGCGTTTCAGATTTCTTTGCCTGTCATTCAGTTTAGCGTCTGCACTAGAGGTGTACCAGAAAGCCATGTCGCAAGTATTTGATGGCCTTTCAGGTGTGAGAATATACGTCTATGATGTGCTCATATAAGCTCGAATGAAAGAGAGCATGTAAAGCGTTTGAGGGCTGCGTTGGACGCGGCTCAAAAACATGGAATCAAACTAAACGCTGAGAAGTGGGAAATGGGCATGAAGGAAATAATTTTTCTAGATGATAAGATCAGTGAAAAAGGCATACAGCCATCAAACAAACTTATCAGCAGCATCTTGCAAATGCCAGCACCAAGCGCAAAGCAAGACATTCAGTGCGTCTTAGGCATGGTTACGTATTTCGCAAAATACGTGCCTCACCTTTCACACAGAACTACTCTTCTCCGTGAACTGTTAAAGGGCAATAGAGACTTCACATAGGGATCCGAACTTACAAAAGACTTGGAAGCCATTCAAGAGGTCAGAACGAGCTCACCTGTACTAGTGGTCTACAATTCCAAAAGAGAATGTAGAGTGTCTACTGATGCCTCAGGATTCGAGCTGTGCGCACCTTTCTTCCGAAAGCATGGCTCAGATTGGTGACCAGAAGCATATAGCTCAAATCACCTCACAGAATGCGAAAAACGATATTCGCGAATTGAAAAGGGGGCGTTAGGCATTTTCTATGGCTGAGTAAAGTTTCACGACTTTATATATGGCCGAAGCGTGCTCACAGCAACAGATCATAAGCCGCTAATTTCGATATCGAAAACAAAATTGGCAGATCCCAAATCCATTGGGAATTGATTATATGCAAAGCCCGAATGAGAAATGTTGATATGTCACTTTAAAATCAGCACAACGTAACGAGGTGGAGATAAATGATGCCATACATGACTTCCGTGTCATGATTATCATGTTTGGATTTGTCGTTTACCTTCGTCATCTATTCACGTCACGTGATTCCAAATGTGGAGCTATCGAAACGGCCGCGAGCACGACATGAGTGTGGTATGTTGTAATGTTCTTGCATGACACGTGTGTCAGGATTGTCATATTTGCACCAGTCATATATTCCGTCATTCATTGACGTCACGTAACACCAAATTTTGTTTGTGGAGCTAGCGAAACGGCCGCCAGCACATCATGAGCGTTGCATGTAGTAATGTTGTTACATGACATGCATCTTATGATTATCATGTTTACACCAGTCGCATACATTCGTCATCCACTCACGTACTGTAATATCAAGTTTGGTATATGTGACGCTAGCGAAACGGCCGCGAGCGCATCATGAACGTGGCATGTAGTCATGTTGTTACATGACACGCATCTCATGATTATCACGTTTGCACCGGTTGCATATTTTCGTCATCTATTCACGTACTGTGGTGCCAAATTGGCTATATGTGACGCTAGTGAAACGGCCACGAGCGCATTATGAGCGTGGCATGTAGTCATGCTATTACATGACACGCATGTCATGATTTTCATGTTAGGGTATGTCGCTTATGTTCGCCATGCAATCATACCATACCATACCAGTTTTAAAACTTGTCATGTGAACGAAACAACCGCAAAAGCTGGAGGACCATGAAATGTAAATCATGGCATTCGTTACATACATGTCATGATTTTCATGTTATGACTACTCAAATAAGTTCTTCATACAGTCATGTTATGCCATAGCAAGTTTGGTATTGATACCACTATCGAAACGGCCAGAAGAGCTAAAAGTCGTAGACGGATAGATAGATAGATAGATAGATAGATAGATAGATAGATAGATAGATAGATAGATAGATAGATAGATAGACAGACAGACAGACAGACAGACAGACAGACAGACAGACAGACAGACAGACAGACAGACAGACAGACAGACAGACAGACAGACAGACAGATAGATAGATAGATAGATAGATAGATAGATAGATAGATAGATAGATAGATAGATAGATAGATAGATAGATAGATAGATAGATAGATAGATAGATAGATAGATAGATAGATAGATAGATAGATAGATAGATAGATAGATAGATAGATAGATAGATAGATAGATAGTCTGGTCGGTGAGAAAACCAGCGGGAAACTGGTCGAAGAGACAACAAAAGGCTCCATTCTCTCAGCTGTGATCAGAGTAATTCAATCTGAGCAGGAGCAACGGGCTACAGATCCGTACAAAGCTTAAGGCTCAGAGTTGTCGGTCATTGAAAAGCTGTTATTTGAAGGAGCCAAAGTAGTCATACCACCGTCATTACGATCAGAATTACTGAGTCGGCTGCATTAAGGCCACTTAGGTATAAACAAATCACTCTCGAAGGCAAGGCTTTTGATTCTCTGGCCAGGAGTGACTCAAGACATTAGAAACGTGATCAATAGATGAGAAACTTGCAACATCAATGCATATGCCCAACCTGGAGAACCGCTTCTGAAGAGAGAAACCCCGCAGTCTTCATATAATCATATTAGAGCAAATCTATGTCAATATGCAAGTAAAATGTACCTGGTGCTCTACAACGCGTATTCCAATTATCCGGAGGTTGAAGAGCTACAGGGTACTTCAGCCCAAGAAGTGATACGCAAAATGTCGTCCATTTTTGCTTGGCACGGAGTTCCAATGGAAGTTCTCCGCAACAACGAGCCTCAATTTGCATCAAGAGAGTTTAGCCGCTTCTCGCCGTCGTACGACTTCAGGCATATCACGTCGAGTCCTCACTTTTCACGTTCAAATTGACTCGCCCAAAAAGGCGTGCAAGTGGTGAAACATATTCTGAAGAAGATTCAGAATTCATGAGGTGACTTTCACTGAGGCCTTCTGAATTATGGCTCAAGCCCTCTGAAGTGCTTTAGTTCTCCAGGTGAACTACTAATGAATCGCGGTCTCAGGGCTAGTCTTCCTGACTTTATTCCACCTGGCAGCCGAAAAGTCACAAAGCGGCCTCAACACGGTGAACCGAAGGGAACGCTTTCAATACTTCAGCTAGGTCACATCGTTCGCCTGAAAGATGAGAAGGGATGGTCAAGAAAAGCGACGGTGCTTGAGCAGGTTGCACCTCGTTAAGTACTCTCTGAGGCCGGTGAACAGTACAGGCGAAATAGACCGCATCTATGACCCTCGTCGGAAGCCTTCAGTTGCAGGAACCTATCTGATGATGAGATGACAAGAAATGCGCAGCCAACTCGCGATTCGGAAGTGCCTCGAACGCCTGAGCAAGATTACGGACGGACAGACGGAAAAACTTTGTTTAAAAAAAGGAAACCCTGCAGGGTTACCAGCCCGGGCTCAGGCCACCCCGACGTTTTGTGCGGTGAGGTGTAGCCTTTCCACCACTGTCCGGGCCCACTGGATTGCCCACAGTTGGTCGTGCAGATCTGAGCTAGTGAGCGCACTTAGCCAACGCTCCTCGAGAAGGTGCGGTTTTATATTGTCCTCTCAGTATATTACTGTGACCTGTGTGCATTGTCATAGTATATGTGCCATATCTGCGTGTTCGTGCTTACGGAGGGTACAGCTTGTTTGTGGGTATTGTCTGGAATTTTCTCTGTTCAGGTGTACTAGATTTGAAAAAGTTCTGGTTTGCAATCTTCACCCATCTGTTTCTTGAGATCTGTCTAGCTCTTTGTGTGGTGGCGGATATTTTTCTCGTTGTCACTTATAATGTGCCAATATGCCATGATACGTGACCAGTCTGTCTATGTTGTCTTGTATCGCATATTCATTATTGTCATCACCTCCATCGTCCCCACCTGCCTCCACCGGAGTCATCCCCCTTCTTTGGTGAGTGTGGGGGGGGGCTGGGCCGTTGCTATCCGAGTCGTGGTGGGTTAGTTCTCGCACGTTTCGGTGGGCCTTCTCGTTGAGGTTTTGAGGGATGGTTGTGTCTTCGATTTTTAATTCCCCCATGTGCGCCGGGATCCACTTGAGGTATTTGGCTACAATTTTGCCGTTCCGGAAGTCTTCTGTACTGCGGTTCAGGATTTTGGCTGCTTCGGGGGAGACCCATTCCTTTGTGAAATTCCTAATGGCCATCTTGGAGTCACTGATTAGTAATCTGTCGTGTTTTTGACCACCTGACTACGGCCAGTGCAGTGGCCATTTCTTCCGCTGCCTCCGACAATCTGGTCCTTACGGAGCCCGCGGTCAAGGTCTTCCCTTTTGTGTTTATGACCGCCATTGCGAAGAAGGAGCCATGCACAACCCTATTACGTATATCCTTATTTCGGGAATACCGGGCGGCGTCTACAAAAAACACACCCTCCAGCGTGCCGTGGTTCTTAAAGATCATTTTTGTGCGGCTTTTTCGTCTCTCAGCATTGTGTGCAGGGTGCATATTTTTTGGGATGTTTTCCGTAATTATCGCGGACCAGATGTCCGGGTGAATGTGTGCCTTGGGACCTTTCATTCCGTGGTAATTAATGGAGATCTTTTCCTTGATTTCTCTAACCGCCATGGTTCCAGACAATCGTTCGAGTTGTGCTATCCTTTGTGCTTTAACGATCTCGTCCAGCGTGTTATGTACTCCGAGTTGTAGCAGCCTTTCGTTCTTTGTGCAATGCGGTAGACCCAGCGCAGCTATGTACGCTTTTCTAATCAGCACGTCGACTTTGTCTTTCTCGGCTTTGTTTATGTGGACGAACGGCGCTACGTACGGAAAGGCATGGACGAGTCCTACAACGTTTCTTTCTTTAATGCCCCTTCGTTTATTGGATACTCTTTGTATTAGCCTAACGGCCGCCATGACTTTCTTTTCCAGACGCGTTATAGTTTCCCCATTGGTTCCCTTGGCTTCGATCCAGAGACTCAGGACTCTGATTTTCTGAACCAAAAGTATCGCCGCGCCATTTCTAGTGGTTATTCTGATTTTTTTGTGTAATTCTGCTACGTTTCTGCAGTGTATTCCTAGTCTTTTGGGGTGGTATACTAGTAGTTCTGATTTGGCCGGTGCGCATTCCAATCTGTTGCCATTCAGATTACTCTCGACTGCATCCATCGCCTCTTGAAGTCTATTCTCCATCTCGCCTTCACTGGTGTCTTACATAGTCCGAATCGTATTGTCGTCTGCATAAATTGAGTGATTGATGCATTCGATTTGCTGTATTTTTTTTATACTCCCATTATGACGAGGTTAAACAGCATCGGTGACACGACGAACCCTTGCGGTGTGCCAGCACTGCCCATGTCCACTTGAATGCTCTCCTCTTCGTCCAGTCTAACCATGGCAGTTCTTCCCGTAAGAAAATTTCTGATGTACTTGTACGTGCGCTCGCCTAGGCCGAGTTGCGCAATTCGTTTTAGAATGGCTGCGTGCTCGACCATGTCAAAGGCATTCCTGAGATCTAGCCCAATTCTTGCCCTCATGCCTCGTCCAATTGGGTCTATGACTAGCTCCTTTAGTTGTATCATGGCATCTCGTGTGGAGAGTCCTCTTCTCAAGCCGATCATGTTGCTGCAGTATACGTTGTTACACTCAAGATAGCCGTTAACCCTGTTCAGGCAAACATGCTCCGTTACTTTACCGACGCAAGAAGTCAGAGAGATGGGCTGCATGTTCTGGATTTCTAGGGGTTTACCCGGCTTAGGAATGATAATCACGTCGGATTTCTTCCATTCATCGGGTATCTTCTCGTTTCTCCAGCACTCGTCGATGAAGTCTCTCAAACGGCTCGTTCCCTCGTCGTCCAGGTTCCAGAGCATCTTGTTGGACACTTTGTCGGGACCTGGAGCTGACTTGGTCTTGACAGTCTGCAGGACTGCTCTGATTTCGTTCTGGGAAAAGTCTCTGTCAAGATCTTCGTTGAGAGAAGCCGAGTATTCCTAGTGTTCGACTGCCGGGGGTCTGCCGAGATAGACCTTGACGACTTCATCACCCATCTGATGGATGTTCCCTTTATACCTGTGTCTTAACTTGGTCATTTCCGCTTTCACCGCCGTTTTCGTGGCCGACAGGTTCAGCAGGTGCTTGAGGATTTTCCATGTCTTGCCTGTGTTTATGTTGTCGTCCATGGTGTCGCACACTTCGTCTCATTCCTCATGGCATAGCTGGGTACAGTGTGTTTTGATGTGCTTGTTTAGCTCGGCAAGTTTTCTCCTTAAATTTTGATTGTGTTTTTGCCTATGCAGCCGTTTCTGAATAGATTATTTGGCTTCGACAAGGTGTGCGAGCCTGCTGTCCATCCGCATTAAGAGGGTTCCGCCACACTCATCTTCCTCTTCTCGTCGAGCCAACCAGTGATCCCACTCCATTTCGGTTGTGGCTTTTTCTACCTCTCGTAGAAAAAGCCACAACCCTGCTCCATTCTTCTATGTTTTCGATGGGTCCCTGTTCTTTCTCGTTTCTGCTTTTGCGGAACTTGTCCCAATCTACGCGCCTGATTGTCCATTTGCAATTCCTGGTGGGAGGATTGCCTAGGGCGATGCTGAGGATCCTGTGATCACTTCCCAGGTCTTCAAAGGTGTTTTCCCACATGATTTGCCAGGCGTTCTTGCAGAGGGTTAGGTCCGGCGTGGTGTCCCCGTGAGGACCTACACCGATTTTGGTGCGCGATGTTGGCTCATTCAGAATGTCTAGTTTGGACTTTTTGAAGAGGTCGGCAAGGTTTTTTCCCTTTCTTCGACGAGTGCCCATATCCCTGCTGCGTGTGTGGAGCGTTAAAATCTCTTCCAATGACAAGTCGGTTGTCGCCTGCGATGTTCATCGCTTCGTTAATTAGTTCTTCGAAATTATGCTTTAGGCCCTTTTTAGACGGGCTCCTGTATACGATTAGGACAAAAGTGCTGCTCTCATTTTTGCTGCGTGGCAAGACTTCTATAAGAATGTGGTTGATATCGGTGACTTGCTTCGTAATGTGTGGGATAGCAACTAGCCCCTTCTTCACTATTGTGGTCACGACTATGCCTCTCCCCTTTCCTTCTGTGCGTTGTTTGTGGGTGGCATACCCGGCAATTTTGGCATGGTCGAATGTCTCCTGCAAAATGATCACGTCAGTTTTTTTTTGTTTTTATGGTGATTTTGATTAGTTGCGCCATCGATGCTTTTTTATTGGAAAAGTCACGGCAGTTCCACTACCAGATGGCGAGTTTTCTCACTTTGGTGCCTGCCATGTCTAAAAAATTTTCTTTTCTAGCTCTTCGAGCCGCTTGTCGTATTTTAGTGCCAGCGCCTTACTCTCCGCCTTACTGTCGCTAAGTCGCACGACCAGCATCTGGAACATTTTCTCCCTTTTGTCCGACAGTTTGTTTATCGTGTCCTCGAGGACGTCTCTTTTTTTCATGCTAGAACGGGGCCTCTTGACCTCTTTTTCTGAGTCATTTTGCTCTTTGGTCTTCGTCAGCGGGATTTTTCGCTTGGCGCCTGGTTGCTGTGTTTCCACTGCTACCATTTATACCTCCTCATTCTCTCTCTCTCCTGTGGTTTTGGTCGCTGGCGTGGAGAAGGCCCCGATGGCGGTCGACGGAGGCGACGTCTGTATCTGCATTTTTATGAGTATTTCGTTAGGTCTTTGCTGTAGTTCATCAATTTTTTAGCTGATTTACTGTTTTGCTTTTTTGCTTTTTCTGGCCTCTGTTTGAGTAGCTCGTATTCCGTTCTGTATTCCTCTACGTGTTTCTTTAGGTCTCTGTAATTATCCCTAGCGTTACTATTATTGCCGGACCTTGCCGAATCGCGATTGGCCACTACGTCTGACCAGCCCACGTTGTCTGGCGTCTTCTGTTCTCCTTGCTGCTTCGTTGTCGCTTCGGGCGTCCTTCCCCTCTAGGTGGATCTCCGCCCGCTCCTGGTCCTGGGTCTCCTTCTGGACCTTGACCCCAAGCGACGTAGTCCCCAGGCTTCCAGCCTGGATCTGGATCTGGACCTTGATGTGGGTTGACGGGCTGGTTGTGTGTTGCTTCTTCCCCAGGTGTCCTGGTCTGGTGAGTAGGCTTCCCGGTGGAATTCTTCCTCGTTTCTCCTCACAGCCCACCTTCGTTGTTTTACGAAGTATGGCGTCTTAAATTTAGCCCTGCAAGTCCGGTCTGCCGTGGGGTGTGCTTCTCCGCAGAGCTTGCACTTGGGTGTGCATTCAAGATCTCTGGTAGGATTTCTGGCACCACACGCCGGGCACAACTTGTCTGTTGGTCTTGGGCACACATCAGGCAGGTGCCCGAGCCTCCCGCGCTCTTTACAAAAGTCTATTTGCTTCCGGTATAGGGAAACTTTCATCATGATGCAGTTGAAGTAAGCCCACATGGGGACCCTGTTGCCTTCGTACAGTAGTATCACGGTGGTCGTGCTCCCCAGCCTTCCTCGTGTTCACCAGTGCATGCATTAGCTGACCATGTGTGTTCTTCAGGGGAATGTTGCGGATTATCCCCTTGGCCATGTGTTCCGGTGCCGAGACGTACGCATTGGCCTCGTACTTCTTCCCGCGTATTTTTAAATCCCTAATTTTGACAAATTTTGTCGCCGTCTTCTCATCCGGTGTGCTGATCATCAGGATATTTTGTGTCGGGTTGGGGCAGATCGTGAAAATTTCGTCGTTGCTCACCCCTGCTTCTTAGCGTATCGCTTCGTCAAGGCTGGTTCTGCACGTGTGTCTAATGCTCAGCCCATCTCTTCGTCTGACAATTATCTTGATGTCATCTGCAGGTAGCCTTGGCATCTTGCTTGCTTGTAAAATCTTGCTCACGATGCTCTTCCCACCTCTGCTCGTCGGACTTCTTGAGCGGGTGTCTTTCTGTGTTCTATCTTCGCCAGAGCTCACACGGCCCTTCCTTTCATACGTGACTTCGATCCAGCCCTCCACGTCACCGTCAGCGTCTCATCTCATTGGATCGCTATCGTCCTCTCCGGAAACATCACTTGGAGTTTCCCCCACTTCTGCATCATCTACGTCTACTTCGGAGGTGCGTCCGATCCTTCGGCTTACAACACGGCACCGTTGATCACCCTTCCCGAGGCCGGCGTCGGCCTTGTCAGTGTAGGCTTAGCTGGGCACACTTGTAACTCGGGTGGTTTTTTACATCGAAAAAGCTTTAAAAAGAGTCTCTCGCCTAGGTTTTTGGTGTCGAAGCGTTTGGATGGTCCCGCTCTATCTGGTGGTGGTCAATTGCCAGGTATTTGACTTGATAAAGCTGCGGAACACATTCATAAAAGGTTAAGCCGACGTGAAGCGTGTCCGCAGCGTTGCGTTGCCCGGCAGCGTCTCCACCAAGATTACGATAACAATGCTGAATCGTTAACATTAACACCGGTGACTGACCCAGTAGAACCAGACATCACCGCAGACAGCAATTCTGACACACAGCCTGTTCGAAGATATGTGAGAACACGCCGTCCACTGAAGTTCCTGTCCAACGACAAGCAGTTCAAGCAAGTCTTCGAAATGCAGTGTTAACCAACGCATCTTCGCCAAGAAAGGGAGGTGCAGCGGACACTATATAGTTATCCAGCAACCTTGGGCTGCGTCGCTTACTAGTGGTCCAACAATAAACCAGTACTTGCTTATGAGACGCTACAGGTGCCGCAGCGTCATGTGGTCTCTCGAGTCCGGGTACGTCTGTTCTCAAAGCGGGACTCAAGACTATAGCGTCGGTTACACCTGGGGTTATGCTATCATGTGTCTCCGTAAAACGTGTTACACGAACATTCTGGTAGTGGGTATACACAATATGAATGTTCTGATTGGCTGTCGCGACTGACATCTACGTTCATAAGCAAATGAAAAGATGGGCTTCTGTAATCACTTTTAAGAAGGACGAAGAAAAAAACGAGGCGACTCTCAACTTGAAAGTGTACAGTGTGGTAGCACTTACGTCATTGTTGAGCCCAGATAAATACTCGAAACGAGAATGGGGCTACACCCTCCTTTGTAGCTAAAATTAAAGCGTCTTACACCTGATTCTGAGGCAGCGTGTTCTGACCCCACCAACGGAAAGGGCGGGTTTTCACCCATTTTGATTTCTTTGAAGATAATTGCGAATCATTTCAACACTGTTAATGAACCCCTGAAAGCGAACGATTTGTTCGCGACTTTTTTATAGTAATTTGTAGGCTTTTGTCTGATAATGGGGAAATTAGATCGTAAATGCTCTAACGCATAGTATAACTATTAGGTGTCATTATTTCCGAACGACTTCACGTCATTTGGAAATGCCCGCCTCAATGCCGCATGAAGCTAGCGTCCGACAGCGGGGCAGGGCCAGCCCAAGCTTCGGGGACTCTGCACGTTTTGTTTTCAGTATAGTGACCTACGGGTAGTGAATATTTGGTCGCCAGTCACGTGTTCTTTCACTGGGACGGCTTCCTGTTCTCCCATAGTTAAGTACCAAGTGCTCAAAATTGTTAAACAGTTTTTCTAAACACAAAATAAATAATGTTGGTGCCTTGAGCTTGTCCCCCTTATAAAAGAGAAAACCATTTCTGCTGAAGTAGCCAACATGATTTTTAGAGCAAATAACTACAGAGCCAGAGGGGTGATGAACAGTAGTCCTCGCCGCGTGCCTCTAGGGGTACTGTGCGTGGTCATTAAGTTTTCTGGGACCTCTGCAACATGACGAAGGGGCTTCTGTCTACATGAAACCACAGAAAAGGTCGATTAGACCTTAATACTTAGATGAGCCCGCAACCCAACTTTTAAACCAAACTAAAAGGTTTATATGCAATGCTCATTATTACTAAATGGGCAGAAGTGGCCCTGCCTGCAGAAATATCAAAGAAAGCAAGCATCCCGAGTTCCCAAATTTAATGTCTTAGCAACGAAAAGTGATCCCCCGTATGCTTTTTTAGCTTTGATTCTTTGTCGGTTTCAGTGGCTGTGTGTGATACAAAAAACAATGCCTCAAGGCAACTTTCCCTACAGTTGTACTTTCACTGGATAGTGGTGTATAAGCTTCGTCCCTTGCCCGCCAGCCCGCTTCCACAACTGAACACAAGTTATCGCTACTCAGCTTAACCTGTGCAAAGACTTGCAGTGTACAGTTGATATCGAGAACTACTCGGCTGCGAAAGCTCGTGGAACAGAGGCTATATTTTAACAAACAGGCATGCAGCGAGTAGCTCGTATTTTTAAAAAAATGCTAGTCTTCTTAAAAGAGCACAATTTCATTTCGAAATCTGTGGCTACCTGCTGTGAAACTGAGGCGCAAATCCCGATATGTCATTGTAAGCTATAGTACACCCCTGTACATCACTTTAGTCCGCAGTAATTCGTCCTAATGGGGTCCTAAAACACTGGTTCAATTAGCTCCGCCGCCGTGGTCTAGTGGCTAAGGTACTAGGTTACTGACCCGCAGGTCGGGGATAGGAATCCCGGCTGCAGCGGCTGCATTTTCGATGGAGACAAAAATGATGTAGGCCCGTGTCTTCAGACTTGGGCGCACGTTAAAGAACCCCAGGTGGTCGAAATTTCAGGAGCCCTCCACTACGGCGTCTCTCATAAATTCATAATCATATAGTAGTTTTTGCACGTTGAACTCCACAAATTAATCAATCAACACTGGTTCAAGTCGTCATGAAATGGATTCACTAAATGGGGTTATGGCCTAGCATTCACCTCCGATTTTTTCTAATCAGTCCAATAAGAGAGAAGTCACAAAGATTTGTCACACGCCTTTTTTTTCTCTTCTCTCCCGTCCTGATGAAAACACTCGAAGCCAAGGTCAGAGGGATAGCATGGGCAAGGAAACTACATCATGGGAGCCTGGTGACCTTCGGCACTTTTTTTCTGCTTTTTGTAATGCACGTCTTTTCAGTCCCATCGCACGCGCACATGTGGAGAACGCTTGACTTTCCGCGACGGGCCCTGTAACGACCGAGTACGCAATGATCGAAATTCCACTGACTGATACGATCGCTGTGGTGAGGGATTTCGAGCTTGTGGCGTCGTTCGCCGAGAGAATAGTAAGCCATTTTTAGCTGAATATGAGAATATATTTTAAATTCCAGGCCGCATGCTGCATTTTAATTGGCTCGTTTAGTCTAGAAAGCCTCGACTATACCGGTTGACTGTGACTTCTGACCCTGCTCAAAAAGTTTTGTGGGACCCCTTTAAAAGAGCACTGGCACAAAAATTTGCACCTTCTTTTTTTGTAATATGTAGCGACTGACGCATCCCAACTGGAAAAAACCTTTGCTTCAACAAGCGATGGCTCATTATCTAGAGATATGTGGCACCACCCAGTGGCAGCTTCAGTTTCAGAGACTACTGAGTGAGGCGGGACCCAGAATAATTTTCGTGTAAAAATAGCTGTTGACTCGACTCAAAAAACTGCATGCACGCGAGGACCACACAGAGAACCTTCCAGCGAAGGCTCCCTCCGAGACTTGTAATTATTCATGAGCCCAAAATAAAGTTTCGAAGCATAGGAAGCAGCTTGATACCAACGCCCTTGAGACTAGCTAATGCCTCTTCACCTCTCTGATGTCATCACACTACGTCAGGCACGGGAGATTCGTTTTCAGAAATGCACACTGATGCGCACACTCTAGAGTACTCACGGCGCTTTGCGAATCCGTTCGTTCATGAGGTCTCTCGTTTCCCAAAGCGCACACAAAACAACTCCATCGTAGTGTAACAACATATGCGATAGGAAAGGAGGATAGTAATGGGCCATAGCTTCTCTATATGGTGCTGCTTGCGCTATAGCGCAAGCCTGCCTACTATTTTTGTTGAAAAAGTATACTATACTCGGCGACAACTGCTCCAGAGAGCGCTTGTGTAATATCTCTTTCGAAGCTACAAAATTAACGCGTTATGCCGGCTACCACTTGAAAAAATAGGACGAAAGTTTCCTAATAGTTTCTCATTTTGCTGCGCTTAAACAAACGCAGTTTTATTCATCACGAGACTTTAACACTTGCGTGATGTCGTATACATAAAATACAAGTTTGTTCAGTTCGCAAAAAATTCTTCCTTTTCTTTCAATTTGTTAGACAGCCCTAGCTTTTTTCACTTTGTGTTTTTCATTAATTTTTGCATAACACGCCTCGTACACTCCTGACCACTCAAGATCATTGCTATTCTAGTAGACTCAGCCACAACAAATCCGTTCACCCACTTCATCCTCAGACCATACCTCACTCCTCCTTCTTTTTTCGTACTCACCCCAGGGGATTAGAACGTTGTCCCTGTCGGTACTGTAGCGCCACTCCATCTTGATATTCTTCAAAGAATATTGTTTACATGTAAACGAAAACGATGATGGGGGGATTTAGCGGGCACTAGGTAGTGGGCCTCTGGCTTGACTCGAAAACGAAGAGGACAATTTTGCGGCTCAGCTCTTCAGAACACGCTGCTTTCGCTGTCTCAAGGCGTACCTGTGCTTTGTTCACGTTGTACCGCGACACTGGTGGAGGTGCAAGATCGCAACCCTGCCTGATGCTCCACACTCCCGCTGGGAGCCGTTCATCCAGTCCGAACGCATTGTCACCCATTGCAACTCCTGTGCGTCGTTCCATTCGACGGTTGCGAGGCCTCACGCCAGAGCTCACTCTCTCGCCGGAACCTCCCAGGCACCGCTCACCTCGACCAATGGCAAACGCAAGCCCCCAACAGGTGCCCCAAGGCAGCTTTCCGATGCACACATCTCAGGTATCCATCTGTCAACCACTCGTTCCTGATCGCTTCAGGGGTGGCACCCATGAAGACGCTGACGACTGGCTAGACCACTACGATCGTGTTGCCAAGATAAATCCGTGACCGGAACAGGAAAAGCTTTCTCACGCCTATTTATACCTTGACGATGGTGCTCGTACTTGGTATGGGAATAGAAAGCCAATCTATCAACTTGGCCTGACTTTCGACAGCAGTTCGTCGATACCTTCGCTAATGTCGATCGGCGCGAACGTGCACAGCAGTTATTGGAGCTACGGGTTCAAAAACTTAATAAAACCGTAGCAATGTTTGCCGAAGACATGACTCGTCTCTTTCGTCGAGCTAGCCCACACATGACGGAAGATACTAAGTTGAGTTACCTCATGCTCGGTGTCAAGGGACAGCTTTTCGCCGGGCTACTGCGCAACCCTCTAAGTACCGTGGTGTACTTTATTGAGGAAGCTACGGCTATCGAGCGGGCCCTTCATCAATGCTGCAGGCAATATGACCGCATATCGAGCAACGTCCAAATTACTACTATTGCTATGACGTCTGAGAGTGAGAGCTCTTTGCGAGACTTGATTAAGGAGATAGTTCCCGAAGAACTGCAGAATTTTCGGAATCCGGTTGCTGAAATGCCTATTGCTTTGGTCGTTGAAATCGTGCGCGACAAAATCCACCAAGCGTTGTCTACGGCTGGTCTTGATACTGAGCAGCGTCCCATGAGCTACGCTGCCGCTCTCTGACGTCCACCACCCGCTACACCGACACCGTACCGCCACGCACCAATGGCTTTTTGGTCGCCGCCGCAAGAGCAGACACTACAGCAACCACCCATGCCACAGCCATACAACCAGCCATCCACAGCCATGCATGGGCATCGACGCCAAGGGCTCATACGTCCACCGACATGAAGAACAGATGCATGGCGCACAGTCGACAGGCGCCCACTTTGCTTTCACTGTGGAAGTGCAGGCCATATTGCCCGTCATTGCTGGCATCAAGGCGATTCATTCCGTCCTGTTCGACCTTGGTTTGACGGTCGACGTACCAACGACGAATACACTCCACGCCGTGACGACACCTCCTTCTACGGAGCCCGTTCTTACTTTGAGGATGGCCGTATTACTGCAGAGGAGGCAATGCCTACTAACCCGCCTGGTCTGGGACGCCGATCCGGCTTTCCTCCTCCCGCGCGTTCGCCTTTGTCGCACCGCCGCACCTATGCGGGCCTTCAAAAAATAAGGTCACCTAGCCCGCACCGGAAAACTGAGGGCGGCGACCTCCGGGGGCAAGGTTGCAGGCCATGAAGATGACAAAAATAGCCCCCACTGCATGACGTCATACAGCCGATAAGCCGTGAAAGCGATGAAATCGTTACTGCCAACCTAAGTATTCTTCTTGACGGCCAGCAAGTGACAGCTTTAGTCGACACCACTGGCGACTTCTCAATCAGGACCTCGTCGACAGCCTCAGAAAAGTGAAGACGCCGTGTACGGGCCCTCATATAAGAACGGCAGAGGGCCAGTTATTGATGCCCTCTGGAAGCTGTACAGCAAGAATTGACATCAGAGGTTCTCCTTTCACTGCGTTGTTCGTCGTTATCCCTGCGTGCTGCAGAGATGTAATCCTTGGCATGGATTTTTTACGAGAATATGGCGCCGTTATCGACATCCCAGAGAGTTTGATTATTTTCTGCAACAGTACGGGCTTACCCGATTTTCCAGAGGCGCGAGCAAACTAACTGCGTCTTACTGATGACGAGGTGGTCCTACCTCCTAGGTCATGTACGCTTGTTTCTGTGGCCACCACTGTCCAGTTTGACGCAGAAGAAGTTGCAGACCAAATAAGCTCGCTTCTCTTCACCCACGGTATTTCTGTCGCACGAGGTATCGTAAGAGTTGCTGCTGGACGCACGGACCTACTGCTGACCAATTTTAGCGCTGAGCGACGGTACCTTCCAAATGGCACGGCTGTCGCTTACTTCAACGATGCCATAGATGCCGAAGGCTCCTTGGCGGTTGTCGACGAGGTGATAAAACTCGATTCAATGCCTGTTCTAGACCGTAGCATTGCTTTGCCGGAAGACGAGTGATGCAGACTCCTTGAGCTATTGGCCGAATACCAAGATTGCTTTTCGACAACATCAAGAGTTGGCCGCACGCCTCTAACCAAGCATCGAAGAATCATCGAGGAAAAGGCGAGACCTATTTATCAGAACTCTTATCGCATGGCTCCAAAAGAACGCAAAGTGCTAAAACAGCAGGTAGACAGAATGCTTGAAGATGACGTCATTCAGCCTTCACAGAGCTCCTGGGCGTCGCCTGTGATCTTCGTTAAGGAAAAGGACGGAAGCCTGCGCTTCTGTGTGGATAACCAGAAGCTAAATCGGGTAGCCCAGAAAGACGTATATCCACTACCTCGTATAGATGACTCTCTCGACAGACTTCAACATGCTCGAGACTTCTCTCCAATGGACTTGCGCAGGGAATATTGGCAAATTTAGGTGGACCCGACAAACCGCGAGAAGACCGCTTTTGTGACACCAGATGGGTTATATGAATTTAAGGTCTTGCCATTCGGTTTGTGTTCAGCGCCTGCTACCTTTCAAATACTCATGGATACCGCGCTTCCTGGGTTGAAGAGGAAATTCGGCTTAGTATATCTGGACGATGTCATAGTGCTCTCCGCAACGTTCGACGAGCCCCTTGAAAGGGCTGAAGTGGTCTTACGAGCCATACGGTCAGCGGGCTTGACGTTGAAGCCTGAGAAGTGCCCTTTGCTACGAAGAGCTGCAATTTCTTGGTCACGTCGTCGGTCATGCAGGTGTTCATGTCGATCCTGAGAAAATCGCAGCCGTTGCACAGTTCCCTGTGCCAACTGATAAAAAGGCTGTCAGACGCTTTCTTGGCCTCTGTACATATTATCGACGATTTATCGCTGACTTCGCGCGCATAGCATCACCATTAACTCGCCTCACGAGAGAAGACGTCACTTTTGAGTGTAATAACGAAGAGGAAGCTGCTTTTAACGATCTTTGTCAGCGACTACAAACACCTCAAGTCCTTGCCCACTTTGACAAGAGAGCCCCTACGATGCTTCATATCGATGCTAGCAATGTCGGTCTGGGACCTGTGCTTGTGCAGTAACAAGAGGGCGCAGGAGGGTAATCGCTTACGCGAGCAGAACGTTAAAACGCGCTGAGGCTAATTACTCCATGACCGAGAAGGAATTTCTCACCATGGTATGGGCGGTTACAAAATTTCGCCCGTATTTATATGGCCATTCCTTCAAGGTAATTAGCGACCACCACTCACTGTGTTGGTTAACAAGTCTTAAAGACCCTACAGGGCGATTAGCGCGTTGGAGTCCCAGGCTGCAAGAGTTCTATATGGTAGTCATACATAAGTCAGGCAAGCGACATATGAACGCTGACTGTCTGTCCCGTTCACCCATTGAGTCGGCAACCCTACCCGAGGATGAGGAAACGGCATTTCTTGGGGTCCTCGACACGACCACCATTGCGCAGCAACAACGGGACGACGCTGAATTGCTTAGCTTAATTCACTACTTGGATGGCAGATCTCAGAAGGCACCGAGAGTTTTCGCAAGAGTGCTGTCATTGTTTTGTTTACGGGACCGAGTACTCTACAAAATAAACTTTTTGTCGACGGGATCCGCCAATCTGCTCGTCATCCCAGTAGTCTTTCGCACCGAAGTACTCAAAGCATGCCACATCGAGGTGACCTCTGGCCATTTGGGTTACACGAGGACGTTGGCCAGAGTACAGCAAAGGTATTACTGGCCAAGACTAACCACAGCCGTCAAGCACCATGTTCGTACCTGTCTCGACTGCCAGTGCCACATGTCACCACCGAATAAACCAGCTGGCCTCCTGCAACCCGTGCACGTCCCAACAGCTTCATTCTACCAGATCAGCATGGACATTTTGGGCCCACTACCTACTTCTACTGCAGGGAACCGCTGGGTTATCGTCGCGACAGATTATCTGACCCGTTATGCCAAGACAAAGGCTATCCAGAGAGGTACAGCAGCGGAGGTGGCATGATTTTTTATCGAGAATATTTTACTGAGGCATGGTGCACCAACCGTTGTGATCACAGACAGAGGAACTGCATTTGTGGCGGCTCTTTTGGATCACGTCCTAATGATGAGTGGAACAACGCATCGTGCATCGTAAGACCACCGCCTACCACCCACAAATGAACGGGCGGACAGAGCGTCTAAACAAAACCATTGAAGACATGCTTTCGATGTACGTAGACGTTGAACACAAAAATTGGGATGAAATCTTGCCATACATAACGTTTGCGTACAACACGGCCAAACAAAAAATGACCCGCATGACCTCATTCAGCCTCATTCATGGGAAAAAGGTATGAACTATGTTAGATGCGATGCTATAGCACGAAGGTGACGACATCGACCCAGACGCCGACACGTTTACGGAAAGCACGGGAGAAGCTAGACAACTTGCACGTTTATGGATTCGCCAGCAGCAAGAGTACGATGCAGACCTCTACAATGCTCACCGCAGAACAGTCGTCTATCAAACTGGCGACAAAGTCTGGGTTTGGACACCCGTACGGAAACGAGGACTTTCCGAAAAGCTCTTAAGAAGATACTTCGGGCCATACCGCGTGCTGCAACAACTGAGTGACGTCACTTACGAAGTTGTTCCCGACAGTTCATGTAGTACGAAGCGTCGCCAGCACCATCCTGAACTCGTTCACGTAGTGCGCATAAAGCCTTACGTCAGCGAGTGATTTCGCGAGACTTTCCTTTAAAAAAAATCTGCATTATTGACTTCGCATCGGGTTGACGCTCTTTGAGAGAGAGGCAAATGACCCGTGTATACAAGTAAACGAAAATGATGATGGGGAAATTCCGCAGGCACTAGGTAGTGAGCCTCTGGCATGCCTCGAAAACGAAGAGGACAATCTTGCGGCTCAGCTGTTCAGAAGACGCTGCTTTCGCTGTCTCAAGGCGTTCCTGTGCTTTGTCCGCGTTGTACCGCGACAACATGTTGTTCAACCTTTGTTATTTTGAGTCGCTGTCCACCCCTCATACAAAAACCCTAAACTAGCGCCTTTGAGGTTATACTTTGAGGAAATACTCGAATGTTCTTTCGTGTCTCTTGAAAATTGCCAAGAAAAAGTAATACGATGACCAAATATCTAGTGAAAAAAACAACTCTAAAAGACAATGGCAACTCTTAAACGATTTTCTAAATCGATCAATACATAGTTCACCTTTGCAGACAGTCATATATAAAGGCGTTACACATGATAACCCTTAAAGTGTTGCTGAAGCTTTTAGTAATTATTTTTTCGAAATTTTCAGTGAAAAACATAGCAGTTCTTGCTGTAATCTGCAGCGTTGTAATCATTCTTTTTTTCTTTTCCCCGTGAGCCCTGATGATGTTTCTACAGCAATAAAAAGTCTCAAAGAAACCGGCCCTGGTATAGATAAAATCTCAGCACGACACTTAAAACTTGCAGTAGACATTATTTCTGAACCACTTTCTGTAAATATAAACCTTGCGTTCAAGCATGGCAGTTTCCCTACTTCTCTAAAAATAGCTAAAGTCCTTCCGATCTTTAAAAAGGGTGACAAGCAATCTATTTCTAACTATCGCCCCATCTGTATTCTTTCTTCCCTGAGCAAAGTCATCGAAAAACAGTTAATAACTCGGCTAAACAAGTACCTTAATAAATTTGATATACTGAGGCCCTGTCAATTTGGCTTTCACGCTGGAATTTCTACTAACCTTGCTATTCTTTCCCTATCAGACTTCATCAAACACTCTATAGACGCAGGATTTGTAGTAGGGTCAGTTTTCTTAGACTTCACAAAGGCATTCGATACCATCAATCATCTCATTTTATCCAAGAAAGTCGAATCATACTGTGTTACAGGTCCAACCCTCAAATTTTTAAACAGTTACCTCCTTAACCGAAAGCATACTGTTTACATATCGGGCTCATTTTCTTCTACTAAAACAATAAATCAAGGGGTTCCGCAAGGGTCATTACTGGGTCCGTTACTTTTTTTACTTTACATTAATGACCTTCCTGACATTATACACATGGCTCACTGCGTTTTATATGCTGATGATGCTACCATTTCCATTGCTGATAGATGTATTGACAATGTCACTAATAAATTAATTGCTGTACCTTGTAGTGTGTCAAAATGGTGCCAGGAAAATTTCTTAATCATTATTCCAAATAAATCTAAGTTTATGGTTTTTAGATCAGCTCAACGCAAGTTTACTTCCTCACCACAGCTCACAGTTGACTCTCATTTGATTAATATCAGCGACAGTGTATCTTTTCTTGGCGTTCACCTCGACGCTAACCTCAACTTCGCTCTCCATATTGCTCACATTAGAAAAACGGCAGCATTCGGCATTCGCGCATTGCTCAAAGCTCGCTCATATTTTTCTCATAAAGCACTCCTTTCACTTTACTTCGCATTCATTCATTCTCATATCACTTATGGCATCGCATCATGGGGGAATACTTACCAGTGTCATCTTTCATCCGTACAACATCTACAAAATCGAGCTATTCGCGCTATTTTTAACTGCTCTCGCGACAGTAGCGCCGCTCTTCTTCTTCAATGCAATAAAATCTTAACTGTTAACTATTTATTCAGGTTTAATCTAATTATGTTTTTGCATAAACAAATAAGAAATCAACTTTCTGCTAATTTCATTGATCCTAAGATGTTAGTTAATACTAACACTACCAGGTTCGCGGCTAATAATAACTTTTTACTTCCTAAGGTTCGTACTAACTATGGTAAATCATCTTCTCTCTTCTGTACCATCACCATATGGAATAATTTGCCAACTTCGCTAAAATGCAAAGTTTCTTTATTTTCATTTAAAAACTCATTAAAAGAGTACCTGTTAAATAGTTGATCTATCATCTTGTTTGTGTTGTTTTATGCTGTATTATTTGTTTTTTGATTCCATGCCTTTTTGTTTTCATTCAGCTTTATATATTTTTGCTTCTACGATTCTAACAGCTGCTTGTGCTTTTATTATTTGCAATGATCACCGAGTGTCCCGTTGCAGCCTTGTACTTTGGGACCCTCTTCTGTATATTTTACTCCCTGTAACATCCTTTTATGACTTGATAATAAACTGATTGATTGATTGATTGATTGATTGATTGATTGATTGATTGATTGATTGATTGATTGATTGATTGATTGAAAATCAATTATGAAGTAGTTTCTAAGTTGCCGCCAAGTTACGCAGAGAACATCTTTATTTTAGAAAGTAACCAGAAAGTTGCTAATATAGGAGTGACCTCTCGCGAACAACACTACAGTCAACACATGTACGCGACGCAAGCGGTGGTTGGTTGTTAACATAGAAACCAAAGGCGCATTTCGCGTGCGGTGCCACGGCATGAACTTTAATATTGATTCTAAACATGTGTCATGCTATTGGTTTTAAATATGACTGAGGCTATACCTAATCCACAAGTCATCTTACCTTCATACTTTTGTACCACTGCTCATTTAAGATAGCCTACTGAAAACAAATCGCTATCTATCACATGTGTTTCCTCAAGGTGTTGCGCGATGTAACCTAAATGCGGCAATGTTTTTCAAAAAATCGGGAAGAAGCGTTGTGTGCTACCTTGGCTGAAGACATACATAATGTTCGTAAGGTGTGTATTAAATTGACCCCGCATTTCGCCGGTGATCCTGTTCAAGAAAAAAAAGTAAGCGTAGTTTAGATGAAATATTAATTCTAGCAAATGTTAGAAATCTTACACTTGTCCATTCCTCATGAATGTTCTGTTGAAAACAATAGACCTAGTCCTCATCTGGCGCCTCACGTCGTACTTGCAACGGCCACTTGGTCTTTGGGTGGTGTTATAGGTCCATATTCGTTCCGAAGTATCTACAAACTGCCAAATGAGACATGGGATTAAACACATTTCTCGCATGTGATATACGCTACGGCACACCTACTATAGATGCCTCCAGATTAAGAAAAACATAAACAAAGGCTTTGTTTGATGCTATAATTAGTTGGAACTGATTAGAGTTTTAAGCCATACTGTACACGAAACGCGTCTCAAATCCGCATGCACCATAGTGGGAAACAGTAACCGAAGATTCCACCGCTCAGCAAGACAACATCAGTCAAGCTCTTATTGATGTCATGTCTCAATAGATTCCTGACGACGGGAAGGGGCAACGGGCAACGGCTTACGTGACTTAACATTTTTTATTAAAATCTCTCTCTCTCTTTCTTTCTCTCTCGCTCAAGCACCGCAAAATGAACATATACAAAAGACGAGGGCGTATTTTGAACAAACATTTACCACACGTTACCATTAGAAAGGAGGCTTTTTCTAATACGGGTCATTGCAGCCGTGGATTCGACGTCAGCATTCGCTTAACCTATCGGTAGTGGACTGCACAACGACATCCACCAATACGCTGATTCTTCAATACACATGGTTAACTCACAGTTATCTTCTAACACACAATGAACGCTTCGGATGCCTCACGAAAGAAACATGTTTGTCACCAGTAACGCCTCTTAGGCACGCTTATTAAGAACGGCGGGTAGGGTGAATGTCTTGCTTAACTTAGAATTCAGATGTCTGCTTATATTGTATTCTTCACAGTATATAGTACCGTGTACATTTTTTGGCAATTTGATTGATTCAAGAGGACAATGTTTTGGACACCGATTGAAGAGCACCCCAACGCTTTTTTCTAATATGGTACACAACGTGGTCTTTGTAAAAGCTCAATTCATTTTTTTAACCAGAACTCCTAGTCTTCCTGAGCTCAACAGGTTTTAAAGAAAGTATTCCATCTACTTTAAAACACATGGCATAGATATTTATACGCATGGTGTTGACTTAGTTCGCTTGCCTTTTGTATGTTCCCTTAAGTTGAGTTGTGCTTTTCTTGATTTGCTTGCAACGACAAAAAATATTCTGCCATCGACGAAAACTGTTAAGAAAACGCTCTTTGCCTAAATCGATAAACTTCATTTACTAATAGAAAGAAGATCGGGAACACTGAAAAAAACACTTTAAGGAAGCTGTTTCCTCACTATAAATAGCCGCAAACGCAAAGTGTTACCTATGAAGACAATGGCCATTCTGAGGAGTTTTTAAGATCAGTGATGACGAGTAGCTGTGCCTGCACATAGCGTGCAGGCACTGGGGCGCTCGTCGAGAAGTAGAGAACACATTGAAAACATTTACTTGTAATTAGCCAAATGGCTTGCATGCCTATCAGCCAGCGTCATCACGATGCGGGGTTCACGTCTTTACGAACCCGCTGTGCGCAGGAACTTCGTGACGCTATACACGCACTTAAGGGGATGCTATACCGGTGCACGTACACGAATGGTAAACCCCTCCCCCCCGGATAAGACATGGTAGCTCCCCAAATTCATGGGGGAAACTGACTTATCTGATTTTTCGGGCTCAGCTGAGTCTATATCACCAGGAGCACTCACCCCTGGCGGAAGAGAACACGTTGGATCGTGTTCTTTGAAATAAAGGCCCTTAGAACCGGCACCTTTCAAACCGTTCTAACTTTCGGCATGAATAAGCGTTTGCAAGGCCATATGGCATATCACTGAGAGGCAACGCTGTCCCATGTTTGCGTGAGATAGACCACCGTCGACATTATTTGTCCTAGAGAGGCAGTAGGTAGGACAGAACAACCATGAAACTTAGAAAACAACAAATACAGCGAAAAAGATTCTGCGCTGATGACAAGAGAGCTTGTAACTAATAAAGCGCGCAGGACATAATCGTTATGAAAAAACGTAAAGTAAAGGTGTTTCTTTTTTTTAGCTTTCAATACCCCGAAAACAGATTTTGGTTACGTTTGCTCTGTTACTAAATCAACTTGAAACAACAGAAGACAAAACATCTGCTAAAAATGAGACATCGGTGCGACGCTACTCAGCTAGATTGGTGCACGTATGAAAATTTGTCATAATTTTGGCTATCACATCATAAAAATAATGATAAAATGTACTTGCTATAGGCTAAAGACTTCGAGAAATGTGAGCACTTGAAATGCAATGACAATTCTAGTTCCATTGCAAGAACAGATGCCGAAGAATAACATGAAACGAACCCGATTTTTTTACATAGGGTGATATCAGAGATAATGGGTATTAAAAGAACTGTGCATTGGACCTATGTGCATCCTATCCTGTTCCCTCAAGAAAACAAGAAATATAAGACGAATGCATCATGCGATGACGCTACCACTAGATATTGTTTCGCGGGCCGCGAGTTTGAGACCACTCGTATTGAGAATGATCAGAAAAAGAAATTCACTCCAGAATGGCACTGCCTTTACGAAATTTCTGGGGTCACGGTTATGTCTAAAACAGCTTTACATTTCCGATAGTTTGCATAATTTGAAGAATGCACATTTCGCCGTAAAACCGCAGCCTGTGATGTTTTGAGCAATATCATTAATGCGAAAGTCTTGACTTGTCTCATTGCAATTGAAAATTATTGCAATATAAATCACAGGAACACTCTCGGCTGATTTTGACGCCATCATTTGCCTCGTCTCAGCCGTCATTCCACGTGCATCTAACAATCCAGGAAAATGTTGTCCGACGCGTAGAATCAAACTGGTGACCTCTCACTCCCCTGCGCCAAGCGTTAGCCACTGAGCCACCATATGTCATGTTTTTCGCCAAAGTAGTGGTTAGATACTTGGTGGTGTGCCACTCTCGGTGGGAATATCAGCATGTTTCCAGTTTTCCAGTGAGATGGCGCGAAGAGCACGCTCAGCGGCCCGCACGTGTATTTTACCCTACGGTTCGTGGTTGCCTCCCCCCCCCCTCCCCTGTGCTTCATACGTCCGCTAATCTAGCGGTGGCAGACAATTATACTTTTTGAAATTTCACCGTAACGATTGCGTTGTAGTTATAGGGCGCACGAAGGCGACTTCGATCACTGCAGTCTCTCTGTTTACGAAAAGAGCGCGCTTTTCAAACACAGCGATGTAACAAGTGTGACACTAGTTAGTTTGCGTTCATCCTGTGTATACAGGTGCATATGTGTTTCGTCACTCATTTGTGCTTGAGCAAGCGTTCAGCTTTGAGCTATGAACGTTGTCAGCACGCACTTGTCCTGTGTAGGTCCTTTTGGTGCGTTCATTCTTGGGCAGCATGCTGCACATTACGACCTTGTTGCCGTTCTTCAAGCTACATTTCAATCTGCTGCTATCACACTCATTACTTCGCCCGTGCGGCGAAACTATGACAGTTACGTATGCCTCAGTGCTTCATTGAGCCGCGAAAAAAAGCATACTCGTTGTGTAGTTTGCACAGCAAGTCTACACTTCTGTGACGCGACATTAGATGTGTGAACGCAACTGTCCACACCACACTCCCCCGCATTTTGTTTCTATTTTTATTCAAAAAAAACTTAAGGCATTGGTGATGCTATGCTTGTTACGCAGAAGGTCTATGCTCTATCTACCGGTGCCTGTAATATGTATTATTCAAGCCAGTCATATATATTTGCTTATGAACAGTGCCGATTTTTCGCTCATTGCCAATTGCACCAACGGTGACGGAACTTCTCTAAACGGGCTTTTTCACGCCATCGCACTCGGAGAATAGTTATGTCATGCGGTATTTTGGTGATTTCTGTAAATTCACTTAGTATGAACAATCCACTCACATCTCTGATTCTGTAGGAATGCACGTGGACGCCTGGAAACAAGCACACTGGAAGCTTCCTGTGGGCGAACATAATAAAAAATATGCCGAAAAGTACCCCATGGCGCATAGCGCGATAGCTTGAGGCTGAACAAATAATCTAGTATCTAAATATTTCATTTCACCTAGTGAATCGTTCAAGAGCTCACGATGAGTATACCTTGCCAGTAATATTTTTTACGTGCTTAAAATAGGTGAAAGCATTGTACTTATTTTTCTACGATATATTTGACACGTTCAGCTGCCGTCGTTTCTTTACGCGGTTTCCAACAGTATTGTGTTGCAATGCAAAACACAATTCGGCTCATCCTATTTTCCGATATTCGTTTTGAAACATTAAACAAAAAAATTGACCCTGCATTCACAATGAATACATGCCTACGAGGACAACGTTGCGATACGTACACTATTCCGGACAACAAACTACAAAAAAAGATTTATTGTGGTCTTCCTTTTGAAAACCTTACCTGCAAAAAAGTGCAACTACTAATGTTCCTAATAAAATTAAACAGGCGCACAGCTAATCGCATGATCAGATCACTTTGTGCGTGCAATTTAAATACCGAGCAAATCACAAGTGAAGCTTTTTGCTGGATATACAAAAAAAAACAAGATCAAAAGGGACTCGCGACTACAATCTGGCAGTGAAAAACAAGTTAACGAACCAACTCGTCCATTTCTATACATGTTGCATCCTGTGCACGGTACAGACATACAGTAGTGGTCAAAATATTTTGGACCAAGAAAACGCGTGTCAAACAGCACCGAGGCGCCTCCTAAAGACACCGAGCAATGATATTATTTATGACAAAGCATTCTGCGCCTTGGTCCCAAACGCTCCACTCTGTCGAAAGCGTGCACACGGCGTCAGTTTTTGGGAAACCGACCTTTGTGATAAGGTTCGCGTGCTGACAGCCGTAGTGACACCTCGCACTTTTTTCCAGCGTTCCGGTGTGCACGCTGTTGAAGAGAGCGAACGAGGCAGGCGGGCAGGCGGGCAGGCGGGCAGGCGGGCAGGCGGGCAGGCGGGCAGGCGGGCAGGCGGGCAGGCGGGCAGGCAGGCGGCAGGCAGGCAGGCAGGCAGGCAGGCAGGCAGGCAGGCAGGCAGGCAGGCAGGCAGGCAGGCAGGCAGGCAGGCAGGCAGGCAGGCAGGCAGGCAGGCAGGCAGGCAGGCAGGCAGGCAGGCAGGCAGGCAGGCAGGCAGGCAGGCAGGCAGGCAGGCAGGCAGGCAGGCAGGCAGGCAGGCAGGCAGGCAGGCAGGCAGGCAGGCAGGCAGGCAGGCAGGCAGGCAGGCAGGCAGGCAGGCAGGCAGGCAGGCAGGCAGGCAGGCAGGCAGGCAGGCAGGCAGGCAGGCAGGCAGGCAGGCAGGCAGGCAGGCAGGCAGGCAGGCAGGCAGGCAGGCAGGCAGGCAGGCAGGCAGGCAGGCAGGCAGGCAGGCAGGCAGGCAGGCAGGCAGGCAGGCAGGCAGGCAGGCAGGCAGGCAGGCAGGCAGGCAGGCAGGCAGGCAGGCAGGCAGGCAGGCAGGCAGGCAGGCAGGCAGGCAGGCAGGCAGGCAGGCAGGCAGGCAGGCAGGCAGGCAGGCAGGCAGGCAGGCAGGCAGGCAGGCAGGCAGGCAGGCAGGCAGGCAGGCAGGCAGGCAGGCAGGCAGGCAGGCAGGCAGGCAGGCAGGCAGGCAGGCAGGCAGGCAGGCAGGCAGGCAGGCAGGCAGGCAGGCAGGCAGGCAGGCAGGCAGGCAGGCAGGCAGGCAGGCAGGCAGGCAGGCAGGCAGGCAGGCAGGCAGGCAGGCAGGCAGGCAGGTAAAAAATTTCACAGCTTTGCCGCTATGGCAACGCATTTAACGCGATAGCGACAAATTGGAAGATCATGAGTAGAATGGCCAGCAGATCGAAACGTGTCCCGCGTTTCACACGCACAAATCACCTACGAAACCTACTCTTGGTACAGATAAACGTGAATAAGCGTCTTAGTTGCTACTTCGCTGTATCTAAAAGAGCGCTCCTTTTGCAAACGAATACACTGTGCAACAACTGCAGTGACTTTTGTGCGTCCGGTAACTAAAACAGAATCGTTCCGATAAAAGCCGAACGCCAACCAAGACGTACGATTCTCCCTACTGCGAGATAAGGACGCGCGAGGGGTGGCGGCTCCTTACTCTGTGTGGGGCAAAGTGCGTGGCTGCCGCGTTGTGGCGATGTTGCTACGTGCACTCATTGCGCCATCTTTCTGGTAATGCTAAAAACACGATACCCCCCCCCCCCCGAGATGCCCGTCAGCATCGGTAAGTGGTAGATATGGATAGCTTGCCGTTTTGCGTTGATGGACGTGCTCCTCCGTGGCTCAATGATTAACGTCTCGTACTCAGGATTCGGAGGACCAACTCCGATTTCACGTGCCAGAGTATTTTTCTGAATTTTCTTTCTTTTATACATTTTCATATATATAGATTCTTATACGTTATTTGAGTGATGACGACGACGACGCCAGTGGCAAATCCAGCCGAGGGTGGCCATATAACTGCTATCGCAGTAAAAGGGCTCGCGTGCGCAGTGCGTTCTTTTGAGCTTCGCAGGACGCCGTCAGAAGGCATAGCGGAGCTGTTGACACGTTCTCCCGTGGTCCGCAAAATTTTGACCGCCACTGTACCTGTTGTGGGCAGCTTGAGGACGAAGCGAACGCTTCATGAGACATTATACTAGCAGGCGGAGGAAATATTCTAGGCCATGCACCACCCAGATCATGAACGTCGTTGCTTCAATCTTGCTGCTTTCCACATCAATGCACGATGAGGCTTCGCCAGTGTTCATCCTGCGAGTCGGGGTTCTCGTAGTGTTCAGCGGATGCAGCACCTGTGAGGCTCCTGTTCTAAATATGTGCACTGTACTTAAAATGTCACGAACACTGAATCAGTACTCACTGTATACTTAGTTGCGATCCTTGTTGGGACGTGTGCAGCAATAAGCACACAGAAGCAGGAGTGCTTGTTCCTGCGTTGTGTTCTTAAAAGGAGTGTTAGTAACTGTACCAACGCTTCTTACCGGCTACCCCAGACCCCTACCCTCATAATGCATAAAGACAGCAACCGTAAATAACAGCTTCACTTTGATACAGAGATGCGCCAACATGACATCGCCAGGCCAAGCATCAAGCACGATGTGCACATGGTCTCTGCGTCCACCTCTGCTGATTTAAAATCAGTGTTCGCTCAGCATTAAACAATGTTCACTGTCCGCCTACCGGCCTGCTTAAATAGCGGCAGTGGTGCCCGTAGTTTATGTCCTCCATCGACACCGCCTCCTCCTCCAAAGCTTTCGGATACATCCGGAGGCGCATTGAAAAGTGAGTTCCAACTGTTTCGAGCAGTTGCACAGAAGTGCAAACATCCCCATTACTCGTAATTGTGGGAGAAGATACCAGAAAGCAAAACAATACTTTCAAGTTTGAAGAGGAGGCCCATAAGAATGACATCGAAGTATACTTCTGCTGTTTTAAATTTTCTGCAAAAGTGTGACTGGCCAAACTTTAATGACTTTTACTTCGGCTTGAGCAACTAGAAAGAAGGTGAATCCTTTTTTGAGCGGCTGAGAAGCTCAGGATTTCAGCGAGAAATCATGAGTTTGGAAATTGAGAAGAGTGCTTGTTTCGCAGCTGTGTAATATTCAGCATGCAAAACAAAAACTTGCCCCAGCGTATTCAGGAGCAAGGTCCGGAACACTATCGCCAGATTCATGAAGTGGCGGGGCTGTCTTAGAATGCATCCATCTGCGCAGTTTCCACATCAGCACAGCCATGCACACTGCATGGTGGCTACACATGGCGTGGTTACCTTAGTCACCGCAGTGAAACCTGCCCGACGATAGCAAAACCATGCAAAAATGTGTGGTGGCTTAACTTATTTCGCGCATGCAAGGAAGTCGACAGCGCTGCAGCGAATACAGAAAGACTAAAGAAATAGCTACGCGAAGTGCACGCTGATAATAAAAGAATTTTCAAAACCTTGACACGTTGGTGGTTGGGAAGGGTGCACATTAGCAGCAGACTACTGCAGTTCTGTCGTTAACATTGAAGGGAAAGCATTCACATATTAGGCAGGATACCTAATGTTGCGCGATTTCGGCAAATGACGTTAGGGAGCTACCGTCAACGTCAGTCACTACGTAAACACATCCCGTGTAAGACGAGCGACGCAAGACATACCCGATAAGACCAGCAGGCTCTCTTCTGCCCATCTAACCAGCTCTCCGACCATTCCGGCAATTATTAACGACCGACGCTATGGGCACCAATATCAGTGTACAGCGCGCATTGCTTGTTGTAAACTCAGTGCAGCTTTGCGGCCACTAATTCAGCCAAATAAAACTCCTCCTTGAAGACGCCGACTTATTACACTTTCCACTTTATGACGGCTTTACAATATTATATCCATCTAATGCGATTCGTGCAATCTTACCATCACTCCTACCTGAAATCGTCGTTTTTCAAACCCGCTGTAGGCACGTGTGCTCAAATTTGGGTGCACGTTAAAGAACCCCACGTGGTCTAAGTTTCTGGAGTTCTCAATTACGGCGTCTCTCATAATCATATGGTGGTTTTGTGACGTTAAATACCACATATCAATCAATTCAAACACGGCCCCACATCCGGTGCACTTGCTAACATGCCCAATATTATGTGCGTATTTGTCGTCCAGCTTTTGCAACTTCAGTGCGTGTACCCCTATCACACTGTGGATGGTTATGTAAATTTGTACTTCACTCGAAGTATACGTTTAGCGTTTCGCCGCCATCGGAATGTTATAGCGGTATGGGAGGTCATATGTTCTCCTCCTAAATAGCATAAATAAAAGTCGTGGCGTCTACGCTTTAAAGATTAACCAAAAAATACCTATATGGTGTTGTAAAAATTATGCGTCAACGAAATCGGTGACTCCGTACATTTAGGACACGATGCAGGGCTTCCAGTTTTGTTTCAAATTATTAAACATGGCGAAATATTGAAGTCGTGGAATTTGTAGAATCGCTGCCTAATTTCTTTGATACCCCGATTATGAGGAGATATACAATATTCTTCTTGGTTAGCAAGCTCGCTTTTTCTGGGTACATGAATTTTTTTCTTAGAATATTGGCTTGTTGTGGAATTTAGCAGATATCGCGCTCATATATAAAAATGCTGAATTTTCTGCATGTATTGCTTTCATGTCGGATTGCCTCTTTGTAGAGTTCAGCATCTTGAATGCACTGAAACGTTGTTATGGACCCGGATGACTTCTATCACATAATTTTGCGAGAAAACATTACTTTATTCCTTAATTACTTCAGTGTGCCTGGACATCAGGCTAAAAATGCCAATGTTGCCAATGAAGCCTTAACGTGTCTCCTAATCGCTACGCAAATCGCTCTTCAAATGATTTTCGTTGCTCCTATGGGCTGCCACGCGTGCAAACCACTAATCAGTGCTGGTCTTTCTCTTCCTCTTTTCAGAGATCTCCTCATAGCAATCGTAAATACTCTCACTCATTCATACCACCCACCTTCGTTTCTCGGCATGAAGGTGAGCGCTTCAAGAAACTTGTACTTTTGTTACGTGACTTATAAGCGGTAAAGGTGAACAGCATGACGCTGCTTGCTGAGAGGAGGCTCCAGAGGGTGGCACGACACCGCGGCTGGCTTTCTGATAGTGCGCGCTTGCCTTCGGTTGTGTCACGCTGACGCTCCAAGTGGGAGAAAGTATAAAACAGCTCGTAGCAAGCGGTAGCCGGAGTGCAGGGAAGCGTCACGCCGCCAATTGTATTCTTACGATTATACGACGTAAGGCGTGCATGTAACTCTCTTCAATCTGAACTCACGTGACTCTAAGAAACACTGGTTCAAGCAAATGTGGCCCCTCCATGAAGCGAAGTCATTTTCGTGCCGGGCTGCATCTCAATTTCGAGTGAGCTGAGGCAGAAAAACGCGTGTACGGGCCGTGTAGTGGTGTATGCCGTGATAGCACATCCCACGACCACGTATTTCTGATCGAAGTTGGAGGCTTTCTGCTCTAGGAGTGCAGCCCCGTCGCCCTCTTACTTATTTATTTATTTACTCATACTGTCAATCCCAGAGGGATTATAACAGGTGGACAATCTAAGGCAGTTATTAAGTACAGTCGATGGAAAGGAAAAAATAATAAGAAAAAAATTCACAAAAACAACAACAACAACAAAAGAACACATATAAACACATTTGTCAAAGCACAATCACATTGGCACTTTACTTAAATAACAAGAAAGATCACATAGCACCATATTATGTTTGCGAGGCTATCAAGTCGCTTTCTACTAGTTTTGTGAAGGTGGCTAAGGATGTGCTACTGGTAATGGAGGAGGACAGGTTATTCCATTCTCTGATCGCAAGCGGGAAGAACGAGAATTTGAAGGCATCTGTGTGAAATCTGTAAGAGGCAAGGGTATGAGAGTATTTGTGGCGGGTAGTTCTAGCTGCGGATAGCTTTATGTAGCGGGACTTGTCTATGTTTAGTTGACCATGTAAAAGTTGGTACATCTGGTTTAAGCGTGCTAATATCGCCTGGTTTTTTATGGTTAGTAGTCCAGCCTTTTTAAGCAGCTCCGTAGGTGAATCTGTTCGGTTAAATTTGTTAAAGATGACCCTAAGCGCTTTTCATTGAACACCTTCGAGCTTGCTGGTTAGTTCTTTTGTGTACGGGAACCAGGCAGTGTTTGCGTACTCCAGGATGGGTCGTATAGGTGTATTGTAGGCCAGTAACTTTGTGTGTGGTGGTGCTTGCTGTAGTCGCCTTTTTATAAATAACAGTCTTTTCAGCGCAGATGACGTGATGTAATGAATATGAGCGTCCCACCGTAGGTCATGTGACAGAATTATTCCTAGATACTTATGTTTCGTGACATTAGAAAGGGTAGCTGAATTGATGACGTAATTGAAATTGGATGGGTTCTTTTTTCTAGTTATAGATAAGAGCACGGACTTTTTTTCGCTGATGTTCAGTCGCCATTCACTGCACCAGGCTGAAACTGCGTCTAGCGCTGTATTTAAGGCGATATGGTCATCGTGTGATTGATAGATTGATAGATATGTGGGGTTTAACGTCCCAAAACCTCTATATGATTATGAGAGACGCCGTAGTGGAGGGCTCCGGAAATTTAGACCACCTGGGGTTCTTTAACGTGCACCCAAATCTGAGCACACGGGCCTACAACATTTCCGCCTCCATCGGAAATGCAGCCGCCGCAGCCGGGATTCGAACCCGCGCCCTGCGGGTCAGCAGCCGAGTACCTTAGCCACTAGACCACCGCGGCGGGGCATGGTCATCGTGTGAGTGGATGTCTTTGTACAGGATGCAGTCATCTGCAAATAGCCTGCATCCAACATTAACAGATGAAGGAAGATCGTTCACGAAAGTTAAGAATAATACCGGTGCCAAAACACTGCCTTGCGGTACGCCAGAGGTCACCGGTATGATTGAAGATTGGACATGGTTTAATTCCACGAACTGCGACCTGTCTGTTAGGAAGTTAGTAATCCAGTCAACAATTTGGCCCTTGCCTAGAAGAAGTTGGAGTTTCAGAATGAGTTTGCTGTGCGACACCCGATCGAATGCTTTCGAGAAATCTAGCAGAATAAGATCAATTTGTTTTTAGCGATCGATGCTTAATGAGGCGTCATGGACCATTTTAATGAGTTGTGTTACAGTGGACATGCCCTGGCGGAAGCGTGTTGAAAAGAGGACAGTACTTTGTGTTCTTCTAGGTGTTTCGTTATGTGCTTTAGGATTATGTGTTCGAGCAGTTTACCAACCGTACAGCAGTTTGCCAATCTTTGCGTCTTGATGCGCCTTCCTAGTACGAAAGAGAGGCGGAGTGCTTGCTCTGTTTGAAAAACTGCCTACAGCAGGTCTCTCAATCGAGTTGGTGTTATGGAGTGTTCGAACATTTGGAGCCCCAGTTAATAGCACCCAGGACACAGCGTAGGTTCTAGATCAAACGATTACACATACGAAGTGCCACAACAGCGTGTCAGTGTATATGCGAATTCATTTTTTCCCAAAACAATTCGTCAGTGGAATGCTTTGCCATTACCACTGTTTCATTGTGATTCCCTGGAAAAGTTTGAGGAAGGGCTCAAAGATATTTTTCTGTAAGCATGGTCTACTATGTTAATTTATTGCAATTAATTTGTATGCTACTACGACTGCACTGTTTTTCCTTCAGCCTCAATGCCGGTGTTTCCAATCATATTCATGTAACATTTACAAGTTCAAGTGTTGATGTTTATATTGCTGTATCATTTGAATGTATTGATGTTTGTCATTATTAGTATGTCCCATCCCTGTAACAGCCGAAAGGCTAACAGTATTTGAAAATAAATAAATAAATAAAACAGCGTTTGGTTTTTGTGTTGGGTACGCTATTTCCTAAAACTCGGTGGAAGCCCCAAAACCTGCGCTAGAACTTCCTGTCAAAAAACATGGCGGCACGCTGTGAATCGACGGCCTTCAGGCAAAATGAAACTTGCCAGATTTTTGAGGAATAGATGAGAATATTTGTTTCATAAACGCGGGAATATTAGGTGTAAAACGAAAAGGGGCTAGAACAGGCTGTGTTTCAACCCCTTAAGTTCTTCAACGAACTCGCCTCGTTCTGCCCAAACTGTCCTAAAACTTCTTTGGACAGATGGAGCTTGTTTGAGCAGGATGGGTGCTCCCCTGTCGCGTCCTCCGTGAACCACGATCAGGTACTCCCCTGAGCACGGTTTCTGTATGAAAAGATGAGATGTAGTGGGCGAAAACCCATGCCTGTCAACAAGAAAAAGGAGCCTTTTTTTGTTTTCGTAATCTTTTTCTAGTGATGACAATTTGAATGCAGATGTTTATCTTGTATCCAGAAGTGAAGGCATCGATGACGATTAACTGAGAAACTCCTCCGGTGATATTCAATAGAGCTGGAAAGAGAACAACGCAAGTGCTCGCCAGTGCAGCCGCTTTGCCTTATTTTGTGTGTTGAAATTTACCACCCAGTGCCGTATTTTACGAAAATAAAACACAAGGAAGCTTATTCTACACAAGTGAAGAAAGTGTGGTGTCTAGAAATTTATTATTATTAAGGTTTATTTTTCATTCTCTAATATAGTTTAGCAGCAGGTAGCAATTTTTTTAAGTATTGTTCAGAAGTAAAGTTTACTCTGTTTATTTTGAACAAGTATGTGGTGCAAATATTTATTCAATATTGACCAGTTGTATTTATTACAATGATATTCGAAATAAGGAAAATATTATAGGTGTTTTTGGTAAGAAAACTAATAAAATGGGCACTTAAGGTGTTAAAGACCAGTTGTCTGTTCTTGAGCTTGTAGGCTATTCAAAGCTGGGGTCACTACAAGTTCGATTGTTTACGCTGGTGGTTCAAGGAATGTAGACTCACGTTGGAGTGTACTGGGGAATCCATTACCACCACACCTTGCTTATTTAGCTTATAAAAAGTACGCGAAGCGGAAACAAATTCTTGTACCGCCTTTTAATTGAAGTGCTACGTTGTTTGCCTTTGTAACACTCGTGGCACTCAAAAGATAACACACAGTGTAAAACCTCATAACAAAAAAACTCTTTCCTTCTGTTTGAACCAAGCCAAGGACAATCAAAATGCTATCGGCCCCTAAACATTAAGGGTCTTCCTTCAAAAATGAGCTGAAGATAGCCAGCTCGTTTCTTTTTTTATTTCAGCCACGTTCTTGCTCAGCAGTTGCTCCCTTTTGTTTGCACGCAGAACATACAACACACGGTGAGATGTTACTAATCTGGAGTTTATGCGGAACATGACGGCAACGAATTATTGCTGTTGCCGTAAATATTCAATGTTGTAGCTGCAAGAAATGTTTCTGTTGTATGTTCGCTGCCATACCGGTCAGTCAAAATTTTCAAATGAGTAACCAAAAATAAATACAAAAAAGGTAAGGTCAATGTAACGTAATGGGTGGTCCTGGAGTATTCTGTTGTGTGACAAGCGCTGACAATGTCTGCTGGATTTACAAATTCTAATTCTTAAAAAGCAACTAATATAGGACGAAATTCATATAATATGTCCATACAGATTATAACCATTTTACTATTTACGCACATCCGTAGTGCCAGAAAGCAGGCAGGAGGAGGAGGAATAAACTTCATTATAAGAAACCAGCAAGTTTAGGTGGCCGGGGCTAAGCCTCCCATGCGGGGACGTCAAGGGCTTGCCCCGACGCCACCTCACGAGCGTGCTGGGTCGCCCAGGTTCGTTCATCAAGACCGGGGCTTCGCAAAGTCCTCATGGAGCTTCAATGAAAGGTTCGTGGAGTTAGTGTGTCTGTACTGTGCCGGGCACTCCCACAGCATGTGCGGAAGCGTAGCCTGGTGAGTTGCACAGTACTGGCAGTGGGAGGTTGGGTACATGTCCGGGAATATGAGGTGAAAGTTGGCACGTGAGGGATACGAGTTTGTTTGAAGTAGATGCAAAGTGGAGGCTCATGTCCGGTTGAGCTTGGGGTGAAGTGGGAGAAAGGCTCGGCATCTGAGGTAAAAGTTCTTAACCAGATCATTGTAGGTAGTCAGGTTCTCCCTGGTGTCCATCTCGTCTCCAGTAGCTCCAGCACGGTTGACAAGGCCTCGCGCAAGGGGGTGGGCGACCTCGTTTAGGTTGGGCAGGCGTGGGTGGACTGGGCCCGTGTGAGCGGGGATCCATGTCAGGATGATCATGTTTTCTTTGGAGTGTGGTGCCTGGCAGAGTATGTGAAGCGCTTGAGGAGAAATGCGGCCTTTGCTGTAGTTAGTGACGGCTGAGTGAGAGTTGCATACGATGGTGTCACAGGTGGGATCTAGAGTGGTCAAGGTGATGGCCACCTCTTCAGCCGTGTCGGCAGAGGAAGTAGTGACGCTGGTTGCATGGTGTAGGACTCCATTGCGTGTGGCGACAGCTACATAACGTATGCCTTCAGGATACTGAGCTGCGTCAACAAATGTGGTGCCAGTTTCGTGGGCAAGGGCTTTTGTGATGGCTCTAGCGCGAGCTTGGCGCCGGGCTCAGTTGTACTCAGGATGCATGTTTCTAGGGATGGGATCCGCGTGGATCCAGCTGTTGATGTTATGCGGAATTGATTGTTTGGGGCCCTGTTACTGATGATACGTGAAGCCAAGCGTGGAGAGAATAGCACATCCCATTTCAGTGAGTGTGAGCCGTTCTAGCTGACTGCGTTGTTCAGCTTCGATGAGTTCTGCGAGGGTGTTTTGAACTCCCAGTTGATTGAAAAGTTCAGTGCTGGTGTAGTGCGGGAGGCCAAGTGCTTGCTTGTAGACCTTTCGTATGAGGGTATCGAGCTTGTTTCGTTCTGCACGAAATCAGTTCAGATAAGCAGCAAGGTAGGTTTTATGACACAGGACAAAAGACTGCACGAGGCGTAGAAGGGTTTCTTCTTTGAGACCACTTCTTCGGTTGGATATACGTTTGAGAAGACGTAAGGTGTTGTGAGATTGAGCGGAGATCTTGGTGAGAGCCAAGCCGTTAGAGCCATTGGCTGATATTGTGAGACCAAGGACCTGGATACTAGGGACGTGCGGGGCAGGGCTGCCATCTTGAAGGTGAAGGGTGATGGTGTCACGGAGTATGCTCGTGTAGGTGTTTGGGGGGACGTCTCCGCTTAATTGGCTTGTAAAGAAGCAGCTCCGATTTAGTCGGTGAACACCGCAGTCCATTTCTTTGGAGATAGGCCTTAACTGTGTCAATCGCCGTCTGCAGGGCTGTCTCCACTTGACCATCACTACCTTGGCATGCCCAGATGGTGATGTCGTAGGCGTAGATAGTATAGTGGATGTTGTCGACCTGTTGTAATTGCTGTGCAAGGCCAAGCATGACTAAGTTAAAGAGCATAAGAGAGACAACTGGCCCTTGCGGGGTGCCTACACTGCCAAGAGGAATCAGGGCTGATCGTAAATCTCCGACCGATAGGGTGACGACGCGGTTAGAGAGGAAGTCACGAATGCAATTGTAGGCTCGCTCTCCCAGGTGTAAAAGAAAAACTAGTTCGAGAATAGCAGCATGGGAAATGTCAAAAGCTTGACTAAGGTCGAGTCCGAGAATAGCTTTGGTGTTACTGGAACAATCGTTTAGAACTTGGTGCCTAAGCTGCAGCATAGCGTCTTGTGCTGACAGATGACGTCGAAATACAATAATGATGTTGGGATAGATAGAGTTGTCTTCGAGGTAAGTGTTCACACGTGCCAGGAAGGCATGTTCTATAACCGTGCCCACGCATGAAGTGAGGGAAATGGGTCTTAGGTTGTTGAGGCTAGAGGGTTTGCCGGACTTTGGAATTAGGATGACTGAATTAAGAGGCAGCAATCAACTTTTTTTTAATTTTGATTGGTTCTGATGCGCATTGTTGTGAAGTGCAGTTTTGATGCTACCGCACGAATCAATTCACGGAATAGCCGTATGTATGCATTTACTTCAGCTTCTAATCTTTATTCTTCTAATATGAAACTATTCCACTTCACTCGTGTTCTGTCGGTTGCGATCATTAAATGCTAAAATAAGCTAGGCCGCGCATTCTGTATACTTCACCAAGGAAAATTCTTCCCATGCTGTCGTAAATGTGCCTATAATATGGATAATTTTGTTGCGATAAATAGTATACGAGCCCTCTCAACGAAGTTTCGCCATTGATGTCTCCGTGGGGTTTTGTTTAAAGGTAAAAAAAAACTAATTCCCGGTACTCCCTTCGTAAATGGCACGAGAATAAAAAATTTTACTCGCAGAGCGTCCAATAAGGAACGTAACAGGTTACCAATATTTTAATGGCTAAACATTGTTATTTAATTGGGTGACATGAAATAGTGCAAAGATTTTTTTACCAGTGCGGAGCTGCTGCGGTGGTTAACCTCTACAGAAGGTTATATGAGAAACAAAACTGCCGCGAAGTACATATAGCGTCGTTTTTGCCAGCACTGGTGCGAAATCTTCTTTGTGTATTTCTATTTGCCACTGTGGCGGTAGAGTCAAAGGGCATGAAAAAGAAAAAAAATACTGGTGATCCTAGTCATTACACTCAATTTGTGAGCATTTTACTGAGAACTTTTATGATCTCCGTGGTAAACAATATATTTTCTGTCACGATGTGAAAAAAAGTAAATGCTGAAATTACAGGGCACTAGTTGAAATACAAATGGATCAATTTCTCATTATTTAGGCTTGGTGGATGTGAAGATTTGTATGGGCGTTCCTTTGCTGTTTACCTTAACTTTTTTCTGTCACATTACTAAACCCGCCTCCCGAACCTATTTCCTCCTTTCCAAAAATCGGACTCTCACCGACGTAAAAAGCAGCGCAGTACTATTGTTGCTGAACATGTTGCATGGACTTATCGTTGTGTATGTGTGTGGGGCCGAGAGTGGATAAGGTCTAACAATTCAAGCTCACGCCATGCGGAGAATGACACAAACACGTTTTTACTTTCGTACGAAGTTTTTTCTTTTGCACCACTCTCTTTCCAGGCCACAAAACCAAGGGGAGACAAACCACCGGGCCTCATGCAATCTGTGGAAAGCACGTACCCATGGTAAATTGTTGCCTGCGATGCGATGAGCCTGTACCCCAGATCAGCTGAGCGGTTTCTATACTTGGTACTAGTTACTGACCTTTTTCAGAAATGGGTAGGGATCCATACTCATTACGCCAGCTGGATTCAAAAGTAATCTTGCATGGCCTGATGCAGATGTTCACTCTCTTCGGCTTTTCGAAGCAACTAACAACAAATAAAGCCACATATTTCACAGGCAGATATTTCTAGACACCTCCACAGCTCTTGTTGTACACCGCCAAAGAACGACACCTTACCCCCCTCCGCACAATATTGCTGAACGCTGTTATGCCTGCGAGTCCACAGCGAACGTCCATGCCTCTGAAAAAGGCAATCTGTGTCAAGGCCAGCCCGCGAGCCTGCCTGACGCGAACAACTCAACGGCGTCATCACGCGGCGGTGCCTCTCTGCCGCTCACGCACAGTGAGTCACCTCAGCCAGCGAGCCCGTCGAGCAAGCAATCGGCGCCTTCCTGCCTGGCGAGTCTGACGCAATGCGTGGCGACGTCCACTCGTCCTTGGGTGCAGCCACCTGCAGCGCAGCGGCTCCAGATTCGATGAGAATGACGCGGCCCAGCGGCGACACAATTGAAGGATTCTGACCTCACGACCAGCGGCGCTTCTGGTTGGACATTTGGTTACTCAAAGAATCCTCCCGGTGCATATAAAAAAGCCCTGCGGCGCGTCGCGAGCAGTTGACTTATGTGTCAGAGAAGAGAGCTCGGCTCTTCGCGTCTCTAAACCGTCGGCCCCAGTGCCGAATTTGTAACGCCTCTGTATATATGCTGTACATAAACCTTGTTTAACTCACCGTCGTCTCGTCCGCTTGTCTATCAGCTCTGCGCAGTAGCTGTCGCGAGCTGAGAAACCTACGCTACGAAACGGCTGGTGACCTTCCCGGCGGAGTTCGAAGCAGTGGCGCCATCGGGACCGTGTTGGCGCCGCCGTCTTTCGATACAGTGGTTGCAGCGGTGAAATTTGTGGCGCCCTTCGTAACGTCGTCGGAGGCGCGCTTCGCAACAGTGGTTGGCAGCTGCGGGATCGGCCGGCGTCAGCGACATCGATGCAGTGAGTGCCTGATGTTTTCCCCTCAGTTCACCAGACTACTCTAGCTCTGGTTATAGTAGTTTAGAGAAGGGCTGTGTGAAGCATTAGAGTGAGCTTTGATCGTTTTAAGCAAAGTTGAAGTGTTTTGAAACCAAAATTAATGTGGAGGGGTTAAACACTGGAGTGTTAAAAATTGCTTGTGCGTCTTCCTAGTTGACCTATAGTGGGTACGGCAAGTAAATTCTTAACAGGGGCAAACAGCAAGAGCCTAGTGTGAACGATCGAGAACCTTAAAGTGAAGGAACTCGTCGAAATTTGTGAAAAACTCGGCATTACTTTGGGCCGTGCGAAACGAAAGGAAGCGATCCTTGAGATTATGAGGGATGAAGGAGTGTCGGCTGAGGAAGTCGATGAGGCCTGGGAGGATATCAAAGCATGCCGCGAAGAAGCTGAAAGGCGAGAAGTTCGCGAACGTGAAGAAGCTGAAAGGCGAGAAGTTCGCGAACGTGAAGCTGAAAGGCGAGAACGCCGCGAGGAGGCCGAGAGACAGGAGCGCCTCGAGTTCAAAACGAATAGAATTGGCAATCCTACAAGGCGCCTAGCGTAGCTTCTCCGACGATTCAGGTCAGCGGTTACAGCATTCGGGACCAATCGCCACCGTTCGTAGTAGATGAGGACATAGCGAAGTATCTCGTCAAGTTTGAACACGTCTGTGAGCGAAATGCTTGGGAGCGGTGTCTTTGGGCGCAGAACCTGTTAGCTCTTCTTCCCGGCGAAGTGTCCGACGCGATAACTTGCTTGTCGAGGGAAGCGTTTGAGAGCTATGACGAGGTGAAGAAAGTGCTCTTGAGACGTTATAAGTTGTCACCCGAGGCTTTCAGGCAGAGGTTCCGGTATGCTAAAAAGGGGAATGAGTCACACGTTGACTTCGCGTTTCGTCTTAAAGCAGTTTCAATTGAATGGCTCAAGGGCGAAGGTGTTTATGACGACCGCGATAAAGTGGTAGAATGCATTGCATTGGAGCAATTCTACCGCTGCATCGAGGAGGGTGTCAAGCTTTGGCTGCAGGACAAACTTGGTGAAGTACAGCTAAACAAGGCAACAGAGTTAGCTGAGGAGTATTATACTCGCCGAAAGTTGCATAGCAGGGCAGTGCGCGTTGAAAAGGATAAAAGGAAAGAGGGCTTTTCAAAAAAACCTGATCAACGGAAACCCGCTCCGCACCGTAATTTCAAGAAGAACCCGTCTCTTACGAAGGACACTGTAGGGGAAGGGCCAACGGAAGCGGGGAAATCGAGTGAAGTTCCTAAACAACGCACTGATACCACACGGGCGTTTGAATCATGGAAGCGGCTAATCTGCTACAACTGCAAAAAGGAAGGGCACATCGCGATAAACTGTAAGCAAAAGTTTGCTTTTGCAACATTCCGAGAATTGGAAAAGAACATGCGGTTGTTAGAGCATCTCCAACAAATTAGGGTGAATGGGAAAACGTGTCGAGCACTTAGAGACTCAGCGGCAACCATGGACGTTGTCCATCCTTCATTGCTGTCTCCGAATGACTTTACAGGAGAATGCGCGTGGATCAGGCAAGTCGCCGAAGAGCAGAGTACTTGCTTACCAATCGCTACGGTTGTCATTGAAGGCCCGTTCGGTAAGCTTCGCACCGAAGCGGCTGTGTCTGTCGCGCTTCCCGATAGTTTTCCTTATCTTTTCTCTAACAACTCAGAGCAGCTTCTGAAGTTGCAGGGTAAATCGTTCTTCCCCAACTTAGCGTACATGGCCCTCATGCGATCGCAAGCGCGGAAGCTTTCACAGGAGCTTGATCTTGTTCAATGCTGCGAACCTTAAAGTGACCTTGGCGGCGAGTCGACGGAACCTGAGAGAGGAAATTTTTCGTGTGAGTCTTGTGAGCAGTCACTCGAGTGGCCCGTCGCCGAAGCGACCGGCGCGGTTTCCGTAGCAGGGGGAGACGACATGGCGCCATTGAATCAGAGCGAGAGGGGTGCAGCGCTCTCGCCTGTAGCGGAAAGTTGGAGTGAGCTGTCGAGAGTTGACCGAGAAACGCTCAGTCGAAAGCAGCGCGAGGATCCCTCGATAAAATCGCTAATGGAAAGCGTAAACTTGGGAAAAAAGAAAAAGAATGTTTCTTTTTTTAGAAAGCAAGGCTCCTGTATCGAAGCTACACAAATGCGCAAGGTCGCAAGTATGAGCAGCTGTTGGTGCCACAAAAGTATCGTCACCAACTATTGGAACTGGCGCATGAAAACGCATGGGCAGGGCATCTCGGCATAAAAAAGACCAAGGCTAGAGTTTCTCTTGAGTTTTATTGGCCGAAATGCTGGAAGGATATCGAAGACTTTGTACGCTCATGCAACACTTGTCAGAGAGCGGGGAAATCAACGGACAAGTGGAAGGCACCCATGAAGCTTGTGCCAATCATCACAGAACCTTTTCGGCGCCTAGTAATTGATATAGTCGGGCCATTGCATAGTCAAAGCAAGGTTGTCGGTACATCCTGACAGCTGTCTGTGTAGCCACAAAATTTCCGGAAGCGATACCACTTCAGGAGCTCCATTCCCCTCATGTTGTAGATGCACTGCTATCTATATTTGCACGCGTCGGATTTCCTTCTGAAATCTAATGCGACAATGGTAGTGTCTTCACCAGCTGCATTACCTCTACCTTTATGGATAAATGCGGAATAAAAGTAGTGCACAGCTCGATCCATCACCCGCAATCAAATCCGGTAGAGCGTATGCATTCTGTTCTGAAACGGATACTGAGAGTTCTTTCCTACGAGCACAAATGCGACTGGGAAGCGTGTATTCCTCCCGCTATGTTCGCTTCAAGATCAACTCCTCATGAGAGCACTGGTTTTAGCTTTGAAGAGCTTGTGTATGGCAGGAGTTTGAGAACACCATTGCGGATGCTGCGCGAGTCCTGGGAGGGTTTCGATGAGGACCCTAATGTAGTTGCGTATGTTCTAGGCCTCCTTCAGAGGCTTGGAAAAACGAAGGATCTAGTGGAAAGCCACATGAAGGCTGCACAAGTGTTGTCGAAGGAGTACTACGACAAATCGGCGAAGAAGCGTGCTTTTCAAGTTGGTAGTCAGGTAATGCTGCTGCGGCCGTCCAAAAAGAACAAGCTTAAGGTTCATTGGGAAGGGCCCGCCAAAGTAGTATCGAAGCTTTCTGATATCAATTATGAAGTGAAATTAGGAAGGCGGCCGAACAAAATTAACCACAGTAACTTAATGAAACCATACGTTCAACGTCAAGCGGTCGTAAATCTGCTGTTGAATGCTTCAGAGGAAAAGGGAGCAGAAATTGTGAGTTCTAGTGATGTAATCGAAACACGATAGGAGGTAATCTTGGAGCAGTTGAACCTAGAGCATAGGTTAGGTGAAGTCCAGAAGGAGGACCTGAGAAGGATTGTTTCCGAGTTTCAAGACGTGTTTTCGGACCATCCCGGAAACACGACGGTGATCGAACACGATATCGAGCTAACTTGTGAGGAGCCAATCTGTAGCAAGCCGTATCGTTGTTCCCCTGTGCAGCGTCGCAAGTATGAGC
Organism: Rhipicephalus annulatus; assembly: GCA_013436015.1. Taxonomy (NCBI): domain Eukaryota; kingdom Metazoa; phylum Arthropoda; class Arachnida; order Ixodida; family Ixodidae; genus Rhipicephalus; species Rhipicephalus annulatus. Next base: position 156,888 of record WOVY01000679.1, read on the forward strand.
AGCTGTTGGTACCGCATAGGTATCGTCGCCTAAAAGTGGCCGGTTACTGAGGTGGAGCACGATACTCCAACAGCACAACTTTGACGTTCGCTACAAAAATAAAGGAAAGCTAAACGCTAATGCAGATGTATTGAGCCATGCGTTTAGTTAGCACCTTCTCCACCTTTTGGTTTCTCGCTGGCGATTCGGGGCCAAATTTCTTCCTCATCACAGCCTTAGCTGAGCCCTGTCGTCCAGAATGAGCTCAAGGAGCCAACTTTATGTTCTATTCTCTTTCGTTACGTTGTTGTACGCGTAAAAAAATTGAATTCTCATTTTAAGAGTCTTGTGTCCCACATGTGCCTCTTCATGTAGAGGGAACTAAATTCCGATAGACACGTAGCTATATGTATGTTGTAATATACTTCGTCTGGTGTTCTGTCGGGTGACCGAGGGCACGTGTTTGTGTTGTGTGTTGTCTGTTGTCGAACCGTTCTTGACAAGTTGCAGAACCATCGACAAGTGCTGAAACCAAAGATCGCCAGAAGAAACGAACGAAGCTGGTCGACAAGTTGTGGCGACAAGCCAGTGGAGCTGGGATCCGTCCTCAAGAATGGGATGTGTCCCCGGAACAGAGTCTGGAGCTGCATTCTCCCCATGGCCCTGGAGGCGAACCTGGAGGCGAACCTGGAGGGACCTAGCGAACGAGCGCGCCTGACATCCGAGCCACGTGGAAGCAGCTCGTCTTTCCGGCGCATTGTCTGGCGGCGGGGGTGCTGTTCTGCCTGCGAGTCCACAGCGAACGTCCATGCCTCTGAAAAAGGCAATCTGTGTCAAGGCCAGCCTGCGAGCCCGCCTGACGCAAACAACTCAACGGCGTCATCACGCGGCGGTGCCTCTCTGCCGCTCACGCACAGTGAGTCACCACAGCCAGCGAGCCCGTCGAGCAAGCAATCGGCACCTTCCTGTCTGGCGAGTCTGACGCAATGCGTGGTGACGTCACTCGTCCTTGGGTGCAGCCACCTGCAGCTCAGCGGCTCCAGATTCGCTGAGAATGACGCGGCCCAGCGGCGACACCATTGAAGGATTGTGACCTCACGACCAGCGGCGCTTCTGGTTGGACATTTGGTTACTCAAACAATCCTCCCGGTGCATATAAAAAAAGCCCTGCGGCGCGGCGCGAGCAGTTCACTTATGTGTCAGAGAAGAGAGCTCGGCTCTTCGCGTCTCTAAACTGTCGGCCCAAGTGCCGAATTTGTAACGCCTCTGTATATATGCTGTACATAAACCTTGTTTAACTCACCGTCGTCTCGTCGCTCGTCTATCAGCTTTCCGCAGAAGCAGTCGCGAGCTGAGATACCTACGCTACCAAACGGCTGGTGACCTTCCCGGCGGAGTTCGAAGCAGTGGCGCCTTCGGGACCGTGTTGGCGTCGCCGTCTTTCGAAACAGTGGTTGCAGCGGTGAGATTCGTGGCGCCCTTCGTAACGTCGTCGGAGGCGCGCTTCGTAATAACGCATCAACAGAAAACTTAAAAAATGTTAGTGGCTTTCACTGAAAGACACAGGAACTGGAATGCCCGCGTGCAGAAAATGACTTTAGCCGCACGAACACCAATGAATTGTTCAACTAGCTTTAATTCGGCCCCCCTCCTACTAGGTCGCAAATTGAAATTTTCTATCGAACATGTGTTGACCCATGACTCTTAATCACCGCGCTCCAACCGCGTGAGTTCGTGCAAAATGTTTCCAATCGCTGGAACACAACTTTGTGGGAGGCCAGGGAAACCTTGCAACTAGTCCTCCTGGAAGACTGCCACCAATGTACCACAGCAGGGGACCACTAAAGTTTGCAGTCGATGATGAGGTGCTCCGCCACACGCATCCACATTCACTCAGTGATGCAGGAGAAGGGTTTGCGTTTTCCTCACACCACAATGAGATGGTCTTTACGTAATTGCAGCCCCGCCGCGGTGGTATAGCGGCTAAGGTACTCGGCTGCTGACTCGCAGGTCGCGGGATCAAATCCCGGCTGCGGCGGCTGCATTTCCGATGGAGGCGGAAATGTGTCATGCCCATGTGCTCAGATTTCAGTGCACGTTAAAGAACCCCAGGTGGTCGAAATTTTCGGAGCCCTCCACTACGGCGTCTATGATAATCATATGGTGGTTTTGGGACGTTAAACCCCACAAATCAATCAATCAATCGATCAATCAATCAACCAATCAAATAATCTGACTATCTCAATCAATCAATCAATCAATCTATCTATCTATCTATCTATCTACCTATCTATCTATTGCCCCGCCACGGTGGTCTAGTGGATAAGGTACTTGGCTGCTGACCCGCAGGTTGCGGGATCGAATTCCGGCCACGGCGGCTGCATTTCCGACGGAGGCGGAAATGTTGTAGGCCCGTGTGCTCAGATTTGGGTGCACGTTAAAGATCCCCAGGTGGTCGAAATTTCCGGAGCCCTTCACTACGGCGTCTCTCATAATCATATAGTGGTTTTGGGACGTTAAGCCCCACAAATCAATCAATCAATCGTTCTATCTATCTATCTAGATAGATAGATAGATAGATAGATAGATAGATAGATATAGATAGATAGATAGATAGATAGATAGATAGATAGATAGATAGATAGATAGATAGATAGATAGATAGATAGATAAGATAGATAGATAGATAGATAGAATACGCTCAATATTGCCGAAGCTCGCTAAGAAATGCTTCACATTTAGAAAATGGTGTTGCACTTAATATACCATCGTGCTCAATATTGAATATCGGGCCAAGGTATACGAGAAACAAAGTCAATGCTTGGGCGCATATATTCTCTGATCAGCATTTTTCGTTGCAGATTTGCGCCACCTCTATTAGAGGAATTATAATTGCGAAGCTTTCGGAAGAGATCCGGATGTGCTGGAAACTTACTGTACTTTGAAGTTAGCAGGTTGTAAAGTAGGCAGGCCACTGACAAAAAAAATGGCAGCATATTCACGGAGTGAATGATGGAGAGTGGGGCGAAGAATTCGTCCGTCCATTCGTTGTTGCTTCCGTCCGTCCATGCGTCCGTCAGTGTGACCGTCCATGCGTCCATCAGCCCATCCGTGCATGCGTCCATGCAGCCGCCCCTGCGTCCGTTCATGCGTCCATCCATGCATCTGTCTATGTGTCCGTTCGTCCATCTATTCAACACTCCAAGTACCACCATCTCGCATCTTTTCATCATATATTCCCATATAGAAGCACCGGCATCCAGCAGACATTCCAAGGACTAAACGAGAGGTGGCACACGCACATTTTCTTACGGCTTGCGCTTCGGGTTCACTTCCCACCTTTAACCACCTCGAGTTCTTGGTATATACTAGTTCACTGTATTTATAGCACTGCGGCCAAACGCTCGCTAAACCTTTCGAAAACCAAGGAGGTTACGCCCAGCGAGTATGACTTAGCAAACTTTTTCAGTCAGATAGTGCTCATTGTACATGCCAATGGCTGCTAGGAGGCGGAGAATTCGATGAGAGGCGGAGAATTCGGCTTTTACTTTCTTACGGCTTGCGCTTCGTATCTACTTACCATTTTTAACCAGCTCGAGTTCATTCATGGTATAAACAAGTTCATTGTATTCGTGACACTGTGACTCAACGCTCGCTAAACCTTTCTAAAGCTAAGGAGGTTACACCCAGCGAGTATAACGTAGCAACCCTTTCTTGTCAGATAGTGCTCAATGTACATGCCAATGGCTGCTAATGGTGATCGCCGCCTGCGCGTTAACTAAAAGCCGAATGTTCCTGTCTCTCATTCCCCATTAGCAGCGATTGACATGTACATTGAGCACTATTTTTATTGTTCAGCAACGCACAGAAGAAGTCTCTCACCGGCACCACCTTGTAGGTCAAAATGTTATACTTGTTACATACTACAGGGGACGAACGGGTGCCGCTATAAGAAGTTTCGCCCCTAAAAAGCTCACTGCCCGATGAACAAGTGAACTCAGAAGAGTGCCGCGTTTTGCGCACTCACGGTTGCACTCGACCAATAGGTTTCTTTCTCTTTCCTTTCGGGGAACTGGCGCTGCTTTTTATGGTAACGCCGTTTTAGGAATCCTCCCGTCGAGCCGCAGAAGCAAGATACAGGGAGAAGGGTGCCGACGGTCGTCTTGGGCCTAGAGTCGTTCCTTCCGGTCTAGAACGTCGCTCCTTTCCTTCCCCACACCTGTTCCTAATCTATCATATTCATCCCCTTCCCCCATCCCCTACAATGTGCCGTGCTCCCTAAAGGGCTGCCGAAATTCGGTGCCTTCTTCCTTTTCTGCAAAATCCACTACCGCCACCAACACATCGCCGATTATACGACGACCACGAGCTGGTTACAGGCACGTTTTGGTCACTGTGGCCGTCCATTTGCACTGTGTATGGTGTAATGTACAGCTATGCAAGAACGAACACCGAAATGTTCGCTTGTTCAAGAAGTATGCTAAACACGTTTGCAGTTTGACATACCTGGTATGAAACACTGCGGTGTTACATATACCAGTGACATTTTGCACTTTTTCATTGTTCAGTAGTCCATTTCGGTGAATACTTAGTTTTCATTAGTAAGACGCCGTTATGCGACATGTGAGTTACTTTGATGCAGTCGAGAGTACAGCAAATGAACACCACACTGATATTACCATTGTGCTACTAAAACATAAGGAAGATTGAGATGACGAAAAACGAGACGATGACAACTCAGGCATTTTCACTGGAAAAGGCATGGGGAGGGATTGTAAGTCGGCTAATCGAAGCCTCCTACAATATTCCAACAAAGTTACTTCTCACGTGCCTCATTTCAACGACATGAGCAGTACACTCAGTTACCTAGAGCCTAACTGCGCTTCGATCGACCAACTCATAAATATTGTTACGAGTAACTTGTTTAATGATCTATTTACAGCGCACAGAACTCGACGAGCAAGATGGCGCCAGACCAGCCTCCAACGAAAACTCACTTCGTCCTCCTCTTTCATGCAGCCGTGTTTAGCGGCTCTTTTGTATCATAATCCCCGGCGGTAGAAGCACCATCCTGGTGCTAAATTTACGCAGATGATGTCGAAGGGGGGTAATAGGGCTTTAGCCGAGCCACGTGAACGGTGTCGCTCGGAGCTGACGATGACTTTGTTGGATCGGTTGGAACATTCTCGTACGTGACGTCTGTCACTTGGCGAACGATACGGAATGGTCCAGTGTATGGCGACAACAGTTTTTCAGACAGTCCCACACGCCGAGTAGGTGACCAGAGGAGCACGAGAGAACCCGGAGAAAAGAGCACGTCCCTATGGTGAGAATTTTAGAGCTGTTGTTGGCGCGCCTGTGAAGCCTGTAGACGGTTACGCGCGACTTGGCGCGCGTGGTCGGCGCGGCCAATGGCTTCCCCAGAATATTCAGTGGCCGCAGGTAGTAAAGTGTCTAAGGGTAGAGTTGGGTCCCGGCCATATAGTAGATAGAAGGGCGAATAGCCGGCAGTGTTGTGACGAGATGAATTGTAGGCGAACGTCACATACGGCAAATGAATGTCCCAGTCATGGGGGTCTGGCGCAACGTATTTGGCAAGCATATCGGTTAGGGTCCTGTTAAGGCGCTCCGTGAGGCCATTTGACTGGGGATGGTACGAAGTAGTAAATTTGTGCTTGGTATGGCAAGACCTCAGGATTTCATGAACGACAGCTGATAAGAACGTGCAGCCACGGTCGGTGAGAAGTTGACGGGGAGCACCGTCCACTAATATTATGTCGTACAGCAGAAAGTCCGCAACGTTGGTAGCGCAGCTGGTCGGGAGTGCTCTAGTGATTGCGTACCGCGTCGCGTAGTCCGTGGCAATAGCAATCTATTTATTTCTGGCTGTGGAGAGTGGAAAGGGTCCAACAGGTCGAGACCAACTCGAAAGAAAGGCTCGTTGGGAACGTCAATCGGCTGAAGGTAGCCGGCTGGGAGGGCAGACGGCGTTTTGCGACACTGACAGGGCTTACAAGCGGCGACATAGCGTCGAACAGAGCGGGCAAGTCCAGGCCAAAAAAACCGACGTCGTACCCAATCGTATGCGCGAGAAACGCCCAAATGGCCCGTCATGGGAGCGTCATGAAGTTGATGCAGGACAGTGGTACGCAGGTGTGCTGGGATGACAGGAAGTAAGTCTGATCCGAAATAATCAAGGTTACGGCGATATAGGATCCCGTCTTTCACCAAAAACATTCGTAGGGACGGGTCGCGAGGCGTTGACTCCAGTTTGTCAATAATGGCTCGTAAAGAAGCATTCCGACGTTGCTCTTCGCCAATGTTTAACAGCTGCGACACGGAAAAAACGTCCGTGATAGCGTCAGTATCGGTTGCTTCATCAACAGGGTAGCGGGATAAACAATCTGCATCCTGATGTAATCGCCCTGTTTTGTACATTACAGAGAACGTGTAATCTTGAAGGCGTAGAGCCCAGCGAGCGAGACGTCCCGTGGGGTCTTTCAGGGAAGCTAGCCAGCAGAGCGCGTGATGATCCGTGACAACACGGAATGAGCGCCCGTACAGGTATGGGCGAAACTTGGCGACTGCCCATACAAGGGCGAGGCACTCGCGCTCCGTGATGGAATAGTTGCGCTCGGCTGGAGATAGCAGTCCACTTGCGTAGGCTATAACACGGTCGTGTCCGCGTTGTTGCTACAATAGCACAGCTCCTATGCCGTGTCCACTGGCGTCCGTGTGAACCTCGGTTGGGAATGATGGATCGAATCGAGCCAAGATTGGTGTCGTTGTAAGCAGTGTCGTAAGTTGCGAAAACGATGACGCTTGGTCATGGCCCCAGGTAAACGAGGCGCCTTTCTTCAAGAGGTCTGTGAGTGGGCGTGCAATGGTCGCAAAGTCCTTAACAAAGTGTATGAAATATGAGCACAACACCACAAAACTGCGGACATCCTTTGTGGTCTTCGGAACGGGAAAGTTTGTGACTGCGCGAATTTTTCCTGGGTCTGGACGCACGCCTTGGGCATCGACAAGGTGACCGAGCACGAATTCGACGACGAGAGAAGCGGCACTTGGAGGCGTTAAGCTGCAGTCCGGCTCGACGAAAAACGTCCAGAATAGCTGACAAACGATCGAGATGCGAGTCGAATGTGGGCGAAAAGACAATAACATCGTCAAGGTAACACAAGCAGGTGGACCAATTCAACCCTTGGAGCATTGAGTCCATCATTCTTTGAAATGTGGCTGGTGCATTGCAGAGTCCAAAGGGCATCACCTTAAACTGATAAAGACCATCAGGAGTGATGAATGCGGTCTTCTCGCGGTCCATCTCGTCGACGGCTATCTGCCAGTACCCTGACCGAAGGTCAATAGCTGAAAAATAAGTGGCACCGTACAGGCAGTCGAGGGCGTCGTCGATGCGAAGTAAAGGATAAACGTCTTTTTTGGTAATTTTGTTAAGGTGACGGTAATCGACACAAAAGCGCCATGTTCCATCTTTCTTTTTAACAAGGAAGACTGGAGAAGCCCAGGGGCTGCATGAAGGCTTGATAATGTTTTTCACAAGCATTTTGCCGACTTCATGTTGTAATATTGCACGCTCCGACGCAGACACACGGTAGGGGCGTCGGTGAATGGGGTTTGCATGGCCAGAATTTATGCGATGGGTGAGAATGGTCATTTGGCCTAAAGAGTTGCTGGCAAAGTCGAAAATGCTACGATAGCCCTCAAGAACGTGGCAAAGCGCTGCAGCTTGCTCAGACGTGAGTTCCGATGACACCATTCGCTCGATGTCGGCGCCCCAAGAACGTGATAGAGTGGAACCACTGACTGAGCTGCAGCAATCGTCAACTCTGAAGGGCTCGACATGGTCATCATGAAGAGCAGTAATTTTGGCCACGGAGATACCCTGTGGCAGAACTTGGGTGGTGAGTGAAAAGTTGACCAGTGGAAGGAAGGTGCGGTTTCTCTTAATCGTCAAAATCATATGCGGCACAGCAACCCCATCCGTAAGCATCACGGCAGGAATCGGGGCCACCATGTAATCACCATCAGGTACTGGCGGTGTGGAGGATAAGTCGACATGTGTGACAGAGTTAGGAGGGAGGCGCGTGAAATCAATGCAGCAGAGGCTGGTTTGCGGTGGGCTAGGCGGGTCGGAAAAGAGGAGTAAATCGAGATGGAGAGAGCCAGCTGAACAGTCTATGAGGGCAGAGTGCGTGGCTAGAAAATCCATACCGAGAATGACTTCATGAGGGCAATGTTCGATAACGGCGAAAAGAACGACAGTGCTTCTCTCCCCAATAGACACTCGCGCAGAGCACATGTCAAGAATTATGGCAGTTCCTCTATCGGCGACTCGTACAGCTCGGTTGAGGGCGGGCGTGACAACTTTTCTAAGTCGGCGGCGAAGGTTAGCACTAATAATGGACACATGCGCGCCAGTATCTATCAATGCACTGACACGAACACTGTCGACAGTAACCTCCAAAAGGTTCCGGTTCGTTTTTAATGTTAATCGAGGATTTCTTACGAAGGTCGTCAACGCAGCTCCACCTCCAGAAGCTTCACGGCCTAGTTTTCCAGTCGGAGATGCTGCGAATAGGTCGGGGAGGCAGCACGGCGTTGTGGGGGCGACCGGGACTGACGACGAGCAGGGGATGGTGACCGGTCGCAGCGAGGTCTGCTCAGAGGTGCTGTAGGAGTGGCAAATGTGGTCGGTATTGATGGAGAAAGTGATGGGGATGACTGGCGAGCAGAAGTGGCATGATACTGAGGTGCATAATGGGATGGTGGAGCCCAGCGGCTGCGGCAGTGACGAGCGATATGACCAACGCGTGGACAGTTGAAAACATATGGGCCTGTCATCAAGAGTACGCCATTCGGACGGATTGCGTTGTATGCGAGGCGCAGAAGGAGTACGATAAGAAGGCTCAGCAGAGTATACGGTAGGAATAGGATGTAGGCCGACATTCGATAGCCCTTGACGAACGACCGCTTGTATTAAAGAGATCGTGGTCGGGGAAGGCGCAGGCATTGGTAATGGCGTGGCTACCGGTTGTGCTGCCTCGACCTCTCGACGAATTATGCGTGTATGGTTGTCACATCGAGGGGCCTGGTGGAAGGCGTCGTCACACGAAGAAGTGGCCGCTGTGTTCGAAAGGAGCACGATGCTTTGGGCTGCGCGGCGGGCTTTAGCTTGTTCGAGACGTCGGCATTCTTTAAGGATTCTGTCGGTGCTCGAGACGTTGTTAAAAATCAGCAGGTTGAAAGCATCGTCATCAATGCCTTTCAAGACGTGGTTAACCTTTCCGTCTTCCGACATGGACTGGTCGGCCTTGGAACAAAGGGCCAAGACGTCAAGAATGTAGGAGACGTACGATTCGGTAGAAGACTGGGCCCGTGTGGCAAGAGTCTTCTTCGCAACGAGCTGACGACCAGATGAATCGCCAAACAGTTCACGTATCTTTTCTTTGAAGAGATTCCAGCTCGTTGTGTCGGCTTCGTGGCTTTGAAACCATGTTCGGGGAGTGCCGTTCAGGTAGAAAAGCACGTTGGCGAGCATGAGCGTGGGATGCCAGCGGTGAGTAGCACTGACGCGCTCGTACCGCTTCAGCCAAGTGTCAAGATCAATCGTACCATCACCGGAGAAAGTGCCGGGATCCCGGAGTTGCGGCAGTGTGACGTAGGTGGTGGCTTGGACTGATGAGGGCGGCGTAGAGGAAGCACGAGCAGTCGAAGCAGTCGAAAGGTCGCCCATGGTGTGACCGCAGCGCGTCTCCATTGAGGTACGGGGATCGTCCACCTCCACCAATAATGTTACGAGTAACTTGTTTATTGATCTATTTACAGCGCACAGAACTCGACGAGCAAGATGGCGCCAGACAAGCATCCAACGAAAACTCACTTCGTCTTCCTCTTTCAAGCAGCCGTGTTTAGCAGCTGTTTTGTATAAATATTGACCACCTCATAAATGATTGACCACCTCATAAATATAATAGTAAAATTATAACTCGAAACTGGAGAGCAATGAGATTCAACTGTGATACTTAGCCTAGTTTCCCACATACAACTCTCCAGAAATGAGGAATTATAGATTGCCTCTGTATTTCTCAAATCGAGGTATTTAGCACCGAGACATAACGGACCGTAATGACAACAAAAAAGCAATAATACTTCAGGCCAATTGATGCCTCCTTAAAATTGCCTATCAGGGATATGCAGCAGTTGCCATACTTCCTTTCGTAAAATACACAAATATAAATGCAGTAATAAAGAATTACATGCCTTCAGTTGAGCCAAAAGATTCCCGTGGTTATTCTTGCTCGTACGCAAATTAATGAATGAATTGAATAATTAACTTTACTTGAAGTCCAGCAGTTTCCTCTGGGCGAGGTGGGGGGAGAGGGAACTAACCACTGTCCTTTACCACCTTCCGTTGATTACGACGGCAGTGCCTTAGGAGGCCGCTCAAAGTCCTTGGACTCGGGCGGCATCTACTACTAGCCGGACGGCCCAAAGTTGGTCGGCCAACTCGTCGCTGGTGAGTGCCGTCTCTCAGCAGCAGCGCAGCTGACACCACCGATCCGCAACAGTGACCGCAGCCGCAGCGGAGGCCGGCCCCTGCCCTCACGTGGTGGAAGCAGCAGCAAATAGCCTCGGATTTCGTCCTTGCCTAACTACGTCACAAAGGGTGTGGCGGCAGCGAACTTTAACTTCTCCGGCACACTCCGAAAGCATGTGCCGCTCTTTCCCTGCACGCTTACACGCGTCCGTCGGTTGTAGGTTTGGATAACAAAGGCATAGGATCGCCTGGCTGTGCTCCGTATTTCTCTCTATAATCTCAGAGTTACGGCCTCTCTCTTGTTCAATTTGTTGTGCGCACGCTGGAATTACAGAGGCTAGAACGCTTTTCTAGTGTCCGGAGCGGCGGAGTATTGGTGTAACATTTCTCGATCCTGTGGGTAGGTGGCACTGCCGCTCGCTGGCAAGCATTCAGCGCGGGCGCTTGCGCGCGCTATCCTGCCGTTCTACACCCTTGTAAACGAGCGTTGTTTCCTTCATTTCACTCTTGGCAAGCTCCTTGGCCTTTTCATCAACGCGAATTTAGCTCAAAATACTGCTGGCTTCGGCTGAAAAATACGCGAATGTTGCTTGCTGAATCCACGTACGTTGTAGCTCTGTTGGCCGCGATTGAAGTTTTCGATCTTGCTGCGCAAAATAGCTATCCTGCCTTGTACCTACGCTTTTTTATAGTGTCTAAAAATGAAAGCGCCCTCGGTGTTGCCGTGGCACTAATTACGCAAGCGGCCACATTGTTGACAACCTAAGTAAACAGCTTAAAGTAAAACTGGGCAAAACGTTACGGCGCCTGGTCTGCAAACCGCGTACCATTAGTCCCCCACGTTTTTGCTGAAGACAGCACACTAACAGCGTCAAAGTAATATTGAAAGAACACAGTAGGTCAGAAATCAGCACATGCAACATCTTTACGGTTTATTGTATAACTTTTCACAACACGAAACTGAAACACTGAACTTGACTCAACACTCACTGGCACCGCCTCATCTTCAGAAGCTTTTGCCTCTGCGAATTTCTAGATTTGTTGGAAGCTTTGGCGAGAAAATGCAGCCTCGCGAGAGCATAGAATTTTATGATGATTGCTGTCACTTCCCGGTCGTGAACTTGGCAGCCAACCATCTTGAGTTCATTGCCTTGGATAAAGCTAAGATAACAGGTCATGCTCTCAGCATGCAGCTGGTTGCGGCTGAAAAAAAACAGTAAATGCGTTGTCAAGTTCTGTCACAAGGCGTTCAAGTAGTTTCGATGGGTAAAGCAAGCCACCATAATCAAATGCTTGAGTTAGTGAAGTGTTACTACTCCACGTGGCCTGAACAGGAAGAATGCATAGTGATGATGCACACTCGAGACACGATATTTTCTTCATGGTCTTGCGTACAATGTAACCAGCTCCATAATAAATTAATCGGCTGTCACTCTTCTTTTCTACAAAGTCCTTGTGATGAAGCAAGGAGCTGTGCTTCTCCATCATAAGTGCGGCATCTGCTAAATTTCATTCATCTAAAACCCTGTCCACGAGAGTTGACATTTTTCCAGCTTCTTGCGTAGATGCGTCAGACGGCTCCAAGAGTGCACTGATCAGCTCAGGCTGAGAATTTCCAACCCTGGGTGGTCTTGCTAAGCTATAGAAGCTGAGGTTATTAATAATGATCAATTACTGTCCTGGAGTCGGATGATCATTACATTCGAATGACTGACGAACCAGCCCAAAGACGTTCTCTACTTTGTCCTGACTGAGGTTCGCAGTAAGCAAGTACTTATATTGAAGCTTGGAAGTGGCATAATCCAAAAGAGACAGCGTAATTTTCAGTGTTACACGAAGTCCCAGGGCATTCCCTGCACTCAGAAAACCACCACCATGCTTTGCTGCATGCTCCTCCCATTCGCTTAAAAAAATAATGAACTCTTCCAAGAACTCTGCACTTTTTGAGTCTGATTGAAGACCTCTGAGTGGTGTTCGCGACGACATGATGAAAATCAACTTCTCCATAAGCCTTACAAAGTGCTCTGTAGGCTCGACTATACGGAACTTTTCCTGCAGATCACTCTTGTAGAAAAAGAGTCCTTTCAGGACCTCCTCGCTGAACAGCTGGTATGCCAGGTTTACGCGCATTTTTTCAAAAGCATTTGGCTCGACATGTGCTTGTGTTATATGTGGCATCACTTTCAGTGTGATGGCTTCTCTGTCATTTTTCCAAGCCTCCTTAAAGGACTGACATGGACGTGGCCTTGTGGGATCAGTAATCCTTTGGAAACAAAGGCATTCCGCATGCACTTAACAAGGTGTGGAAAGTCAGAAATCATATGTAGGTGTCTTGCAGAATCAACAGGATGGGGAGCCTTGCATATTATTTCCACTGATGACGCTGAAACCAGTAAGAAAATTATTTAGGCTAATGCAGGCAAGAAAAACATTGTTTTACAAAGATGTACAGAATGAGGCAACTTACCCTTTACTCCAAGCAGCTTCCAAAGACTTCTGTTCCATGGCGCACCGTCGCTTGTCCAATAATCAACACGAAGACCTGATTTTTTGGCAAGTATCGTCGCTTCAAAAAGTAATTTTGAAAGTAGATGGGCCTTGACGTTGCCTTTAGAAGAAAACACTCCAAGTATTTGGGTCCATCCGCCTGTAAAGAAGACGAAGCAATTATTGCAGTGTATTGGACAAAGCAAGGCTCTTTGTTTCACATATGCGAAATTAAAAAGTGGACAGAAACAGAATTCTTGTTCTTTGTAAGCCGCACGTGGCACTAATGGAGTATAATTAACAGAAACCACCCACCTTGAAAAATCTGAAACATTATGATGAGTCCGTGGTCGCTCGGAAAAGTCTTGTCTTCTGGTTCAGTGAAGTTACCAAGGTCTACAAAGCCACTCAATTCTCCACACGCTTTCACTGCAATATTCTCGGATAGTTTTAGTTCATCAAAAATAAGGCCCCCATGGAGACTGAGCTCATCCATATCCTTTGTTTTTTGCTCCAGGGCTGAAAACACCTTGGGGTTGAAACCGAATGTGCTTTTAAATCACTGGAAGTGCTTGTCCAAACAAGTCTTGCTTAGTAGTGCCATGATTTCATGCTTCGTTATATGTTCATATAGCTGCGGGCTCTTCATCCGCATCAGGATGCATTCCAGAATCCACAGCTTGCCGTAAGCCATGCCACGGCTCGACTTTCTTGACGCGGCTTTAAAACAAGTTCGTACAGCCAACTGCTGTTTTGGCGGCAGTCCGCAAATTTTTTGCTCGAAAGCCGTATCGGCCAGAGACTGATTCACAAGCCACAGTTTTTCTACCGTTTCTTTGGCTTTTGCGAGCTTTCTCCTAGTTCGCACCAGCTGAAAAGATTGCCTCGCAGCTCGTTGCCGGAATTTGGGTTTGGGATTCAGCTTCTGTCTGCGCATCTGATTCGATATAAGCTTCCTGGTGTACTTGCAACGCAAACACTGTTTCCCTTCTGCTGTTGTAACCGAGCATGCGTGCGAGTAGTACGATTCACCAAACTTCGTGCACTGACCGGTCTTGATGGGCTCAATACCACACCCAGGGCACAGAAACAGCGCGTCAGCTTTCTTTAACGCCGCGAGTGCATCACTTTCAGTGGCCACAAAAAATTCATCAACCTTGACGTTGCGGCAGTATATTCGGCACAACGATGTTTCAGCCTGTTCCTGCGCCGTTTCCGAGCACCCTGCGAATGTGACGTGCTTGTGAACGAGCACATCTCTGCATTTTTCCCCACGAATGTGCCATCCGAAGCAAAGTTCCCCAGGCTCATTAGTCAGCACAATTTTGGTGCAAAAAGCTGACGGCAGTGAAATATTGCTGAACAAGTGAGTAGAAGTCTCCGACGCTGATTGTACATCAACACTCTCGGTGAGTTCACTGTCGAGCATGCCTTCATCTAAAGCCATGCGCTTCGGTGGTGGGGCATAGTGGTTAGCGAGGTCTCTCTCTTTCCTTCTTTTTGGAACATGCTTTGTGAAGTACAAAGGTGCGTCTGGGAATATGGTCTGCACAGCGTCATCGGTCAGCGCTGGCCGTTCGCGTTCAAGCTCCACAACCTCTCCATTGATGACATGTTTGAATGTTCTCTGTATGTAGCGTTCATCAAAATGACGGGAACACACCACACATGTATTGTCAAGTACCTTGTCGTCTCGTTTGATGTTTCTCGACCATTCCTGCAGACGAACAGGATCTGTGGGAGCTCGAAACAATGACACTTTTACCTCTGACGACTTGTATCCACCCTTGCAGAGTGGCACAAAGCACGTGCAACCCTTACGGGCAGGCATGGTCACACATCCGACGAGAAATGTGAACGCCGACAATATATGATGTTTGAAGCTCCTTCACAAGTCAACACAGCATCAGGACGACGTAGTTTGAAACCACGCAAGCACAGCACACGCACAAATATACCGCATACACCTCACTACCGCACCTGACAGGCCTGGCCGCGCACAAACTTGCCAGCGTGCCAGCGGGCTGCAGAGCCATCTGGTGGACAGATCCGAACACAATTCACTGCGCCCGCGGAGGGCGCCGCCCGCTCACGACACTAGAAAGAAGTTCCAGCCTCTCTACTGAAATCTCGTGCGCTTCTGTCTGCCGCGGTCTCCGTTATGGATGGATGGATGGATTGATATGGCTGCATTCTTTACATCGGGTGGTGGCTAGCGCCACCAAGCCGTAATACTTAGTGAACTGAAAGCTAGATTTTTTTTCCTTTAAATGGTGAGGTTGATGACTCGTACTTTGCAGTGAAAGGTTTAATTTTAACTCGTGCCTTGACTTTAGCCACCAATCAGATAACCTCCTTCTAGTTAATTCTGCCCACTTAAAGTCTACTTTGCCCTCCCTGTCTCTAAACCTCAGTGCCTTGAAAAACTCTGCACCATCATCCTGAACTATAGGGTGAAGCCCTTTACAGAACATTATCAAGTGTTCGGCAGTTTCTTCTTCCTCTTCACACGCACTGCAAATTGTGTCTACCCCTTCGTATTTGGCCTGATATGTCTTGGTTCGCTATACTCTGCCCTGGCCTCAAACAGTAGAGAACTACCCCGAGTATTATCATAGATCCTTTCCTTGGCAATTTCCTGCTTAAAAGTTCGATAGATCTCTAGTTCGGACTTCTTAATCATGCCGATTCTCCACATATTGGTCTCAGCTTCCTTCGCCTTCTTCTTAACCGATAATTCTTTTTGTTTTGGCCCCCTGCTGTTTTCTAAGTACTTACCAGTCAATCTTCTGGTTCGCTTCCTCCATTTTGTATCGACATCCTTTATGTACAAGTTGCTGAATACCTTCCTAGCCCAACGCTCTTCCCCCATTTCTCTCAACCGCTGATTGATTGATTGATATGTGGGGTTTAACGTCCCAAAACCACTATATGACTATGAGAGACGCCGTAGTGGAGGGCTCCGGAAATTTAGACCACCTTCTCTCAACCGCTACTCAAATTTTATCTTGCTGCTAGCTTCCCTGCCCTCAAATGATGTCCATCCCATATCACCTTGTACTCCCTGATTTGGTGTATTCCCATGAGCTCCTAAAACAAGCCTACCAATTCCACGTTGCTTAATTTCTAATCTTCCTTGAAGTTCTGATCTCAAGCACAAGACCACATTGCCGAACGTCAGCCCAGGAACCATGACACCTTTACATATTCCTCACACAACATCATACATATTGTAATTCCACAGTGCCCTATTTTTCATCACTGCTGCATTCCTGTTACCTTTAGTCGTCACGTATATTTCGTGTTCCCTTAGGTACTCAGTCCCATTGCTTATCCATACGCCCAGATATCTGTATTTATCTGTTATCTCTAGCTTGACCTCCTGTATTCTCAGCTCACTACCTTCGTTATCATTAAAAATCATGACGGCTGATTTTTCCTTACTGAATCAAAAATCTAAACTATCTCCCTCATTACCACAGATGTCCATCAATCTCTGCAAATCTTCCTAGATGTCGGCCATTAGCACTATATCATCTGCGTACATCAATGCTCGTAGTGCCTGTTCAATGAGTTTTCCTTGTTTTACAAAAGATAGGTTGAAGTTAAGTCCACTTGTCTCTAATTTGGCCTGTAATCCTTGTAGGTACATCATGAATAACAAGGGTTACAGAGGACACCCCTGCCTAAGTCCCCGTTTCACCCCTGTGGGCTTGGATGCCTGTTTTTACCACTTTTTAACTACCTTGTTACTTTTATAGATTTCCTTTAAAACATTAGTGACTCCATCTTTCACACCCAGTGTGTCTAGTATTCCCCACAAGTCCTCTTGAACCACGCTATCCTACGCTAACTTGATATCCAAAAATGCTAGCCACAGGGGCCTGTGTTCCTTTTCTGCTATTTCGATGCACTGCGTCAGTGAAAACAGATTTTCTTCCAGCCTCTTGTGTTTCCGGAACCCATTCTGCAGTTCCCCCGCACCCCCTCATCCTCTATCCATGCCTGCAGTTTTTCCTTTATAATCTGCATCACCAGCCTGCAGACCACTGATGTCACTTTTATAGGACGGTAGTTGTTTATGTCATCTTTGTCCCCCTTTCCTTTATAGATCATGCTCATCCTGTCAAGTTTCCATCAATCATGGACTTCACCATCGATTATTGTTCTGCTCACTGCCTCTCTCAAAGTCTGTTTAGACTTCGGACCCTATGTCTTTATCAGCATAATTGGAATGCCATCTGGGCCTGTTGATGTGCTATTTCTAACCCTCTTCTCAGCCCTTTCCCACTCTCGTGTGGAAAATAGAGCCATTGTGCCACTTGATTTATCCCTGTCTATTGTGTTGCATAAGGCACTTCTTTGTTGAATATTTTCTGTCCCCCTCGTTCTGATATATTCAATAGCTTCGTCCCCTTCTAGCCTATCACCTTGAGCTGTAGTTATAAACCTCTGTTCTAGGTTTGCTTCATTTCTTAGGGAGTTTAGATGGTTCTAAAGTTTCGCAGCTGCCTTTCTATCTTTTTTATATACTTATGCCAGCCACTGAGCACCCTTTCTTCTAATCTTTTCATTGATCAGGAGGGATGCTTCCCTTCTAGAGCTTATCAAGATTTCCCATTTTCTTTCAACATCATCTGTAGGTTCACCCCGTTGCTTAGCATGTCTGTGTTCCCTAGAGGCTTCCTGGCGTTTTGCTGTGGCTCTCTTAACTTCCTCATCACACCAACTCTTGGGCTTGTGTCTTCTTTTCCGGGGTGACTTCTCACGTGCCTTAGAAAGCTCTATCATAAACAGTCTAATTAGATTTGTGTATGTCCACAGAGTTTTATTATCGAACCGATACTTCAATATTCATAATGTAGAAGTACCGCCATCCAGCGGACATTCCAAGGACTAAACGATAGGTGGCGCGGCCGGACTAGAGGAGCGGCACGCGCGCACTCTCTTACGGCCCGCGCTTCGTGTGTAATTCCCACCTTTCACCGCTGCTAAAACGAAGCAGGTTACGCTCTGCGAGTTTAACGTGGCAACCTTTCCTTGTCGGATAGTGCTCAAGCTGCGTCCTTCTGTAACTAGTTTTTAGGGGCGAAGCTTTTTAAAGCGCCACTCTACAGGCGTGACACTTTTAAGCTGACAAGCGCAATGCGTAGATGGAACGTTAACGATCACTTATGTCGAAATTTTAAACGCCCCACGCTGCGGTAACGGGTCAAACTTCACGATGAATGCTGCTCCCCCTTCTTTTCGTGGGTGCACGCCCAGAGAGTCAGGGCATGTCAAGCATGTAACAATGACGATCTGAACACAGCACTGCAGTGACCATGGTCCTCTTGGTAGATGACTGTACTCTGACGGTGCCAACAGTGGCACGTGACATGGCGAAAACTATTTAACATGACATGCATACTTTAGGTAATTTATAGCCTAAATAGATTATTAAAACTCGAGATAAATATTTAGGCGCAATGGGTGAATGTGCACTTCTTTTTTTTCTGTTAATTGCAACGAGATGCGGGGCTAATGTGCCGGCGTTCGCGCCCTCAGCGCTTCGAGCAGACGACAGCCGTGGAAGCGAAAGTAACGCTTCTACGCGTTCGCGCACTCGTTGTGCTTATCTATTCGACCGCGTCTAAGCCAGCGTTTCCGAACCGTCCCGCAGAAACAGGCAGTAGACGTGTTGAGTGTACCCCAATATAACGCTGGTCAACAAAAAAAAAAGGAAAACACCGTTCGCGTGCTTGGGGGTTGGGCTTCTTCGTTTACGTCATGCGCACGTGACCTCTTGGTCTGATGCAAGAGAAAGTAGGGAAGAGATTTGGCTTGCGAAGGCTGCGCGGTGGAGCAGCAGGGTTTAGAGCTCGCCTCCTCTCATCCTCGTTTCGTACAAAATGTTTCCTCAGCTTGTAATGGACTGATTGGAAAAAAAAAACATTTGTGGCAAGATGCTCCTCATTGGACACCCAACAACTTCCAAGCTCTAAATAAAATTTGTTATGGAGCCTGGTGAGTGGCCCTATAGGCTGTGGGTCGTGCGTCCGCGATGCATGCGGTAGTAATGGTGCATTGTAGTAGGGGCTATCCACCTCTACAGACAGGCTAGATTATCCACACGCGCGCACTCATTTGAATTGATGAGGAAATTCACGCCTGTTAATCATATAAAAGATCGTTGTTTCTGATGAAATAACTTGCAGGGACAAGTATCGGTTACTTGATCTCCCATAAAATTCGCCTTGAATTCGATGCCTACTAAACAAAACTAGTATCAGAAGGACGCACTTTGCGCGCTATCTGACCAGAAAGGCTTGCCACGTTAAACTAGCTGGGCGTAACCTATTTGGCTTTAGCAACGAGGGTTGGGCCGTGGAAGTCCCGCCACAGGGATAACTTTGTCGAACTCTTGATGGCTATCGGAGCCTTCGTTTTATGGAAGCGGAGTGGACTGGTCCACTTGAGGGGACACCCTCAGAGAGCCATGTTTCCTCTGCTACATCGGTTAAGAAAGGTTATGCTTATGCATCTCAATAAAGAACTAGTCAGGGTGGGAGAGGAGGTCTTCCTCCGACACTGATCTACGCGATTCATTATTGTAAAAATAACAGAGTGTCCATGCCTTTCCTCCCCTACTGAGGAGGTGGGCTAGAGCATGTATCACTGTGAAATTGCAGTGCGTATTTCCCTTTTCTTCTTTAGAAACATGTCTTTTTTGTGCAATATTGTTCTTTAGCGCGAGAGCAAATTGTCCTTACAGGTGAATGTAAAAACCTCACCTTGCACTGTGAATGACCCCCCCCCCCTTGTTTGTGCATATAGGCTTACTGTTTATATACGTTTACTCATCTCGATCTTTATGAATGTTCTGTGCTTGAACAATTTTCGCATTGTGCATCACTGCACACACAAATAAGTTATTTTCGCTGTATATGACAGCTTGCACTGTATATACACGTGATCATCATTGTCCATCTTTCTGAGTGCACATAAGCTATGTAAGACATATCTAGAAATAAAAATCTCTCAAACCAGGGTTGGGCCGTAGTGCCATGAACTACAGGTTTTCCCTCTCACTTTAATTCAAGTGCCAGCTTAAATAATCTGCACGCCATTGAAATAATCTGAGTGCCAAGCTATTTAATCCTTGTGCCAAACATTTAATCCTAGCGCCAACTCACTCAGGCCGCGTGCCATTGAGTTTATTCCAAGTGCCACCGTGTTTATTTCAATTACCAGTGACTTTAATTCAGGTGCCAGTCAGTTTATACCACGTACAAAAACCAAAATACGGGGTGTAAAAACGGCAGTGCAATTGAAATGCAGTTCCTACAGTATAAAAACAATAGTCGGAAGGTAGAATAAATCATCATTATTTGTATTCGCCGATAGTATTCGTGGAAAAAAAATCACTGCCGGGGTTCGTTTGAGCCGTGTATGGAGTGCTTACACTTTGCTATGTGCAAGTTTGTATAATGAGTGCTTGGCCCAGGTGAAATAATTTTAATGAAATGAAAAAAAATGCAGGAACATATTACTGAATATTTTACAGTGCAATAAAATTCAGTGTCCGTCACAAAAGCGCATAATTGGCTCTGACAC
Source organism: Rhipicephalus annulatus (assembly GCA_013436015.1). Lineage (NCBI taxonomy): Eukaryota > Metazoa > Arthropoda > Arachnida > Ixodida > Ixodidae > Rhipicephalus > Rhipicephalus annulatus. Next base: position 177,508 of record WOVY01000679.1, read on the forward strand.
ACACTACAACATTACATGACCAGGACAGGTCATGTAATGCGAAGGACACACTATGTTTATTGTAGTGCCGGAATGCATACCAAGATATTGAAAACCTGGCCGTGGGCAGTGATGGGTCAAAGGCAGCTACATAATCAAGAAATTAGGAGGCCGTCGCGCGGCACTGTGAAATAGAGATCATTCCAAAATGTTTTTGCCCTGCAGTGCACATAAAACGTAAACTAATCATCTTGATGTGGCAATGGAAGTTTTATCTTACATTATTGTTTGCTCTTATTTTTTTATTCAAACAAATTTAAATGTCTCCAATGATACGAACAGTACTGATTGTTCGTTTAGCTTGGTTGTTTTGTGACGTACTTGACCAACGCGATGAAACGAACACAGAGGAAACAAAATGATAATAACACGCAATTGACCTTGGGCCCATGTTTCTGTTTTTTTTTGTCTTTTAGTGTTTTTACGCGGCATTATGCCTCTTAGCGCACAATGGAAGCTTCGAATTCAGTGCAATCACTAAATTATTTCTTCTGTACCTTCTCTCCCACCTCTCTACACACACACACACACACACACACACACACACACACACACACACACACACACACACACACACATATATATATATATATATATATATATATATATATATATATATGTATATATATATATATATATATATATATATATATATATATAGTGGTGGGTGGGAGTAATAATTCAATGGGCCAATTATTCTTCGTGAAGGTATGGGATATGGCACAACGGGAGCGTTGTCAGCAAGGATAAATATATTTATTTCCCAACAGTTTCGAGAGGGGTCCTCCCTTCATCCCCTGATGAAGGGAGGACCCTTCCCGAAACTGTTGGGAAATAAATAATAAATAAATATATATATATATATATATATATATATATATATATTGTTGACAACGCTCCCGTTGTGCCATATCATATATATATATATATATATATATATATATATATATATATATATATATATATAGTCGGCACTCTTCTTTTCCTTATATATTGCCGCGAAGCGTATTGCGGATAGTGTTGCGCATGCCAATACCGACGGCACGCGGCCTTGTCGTGGTCCAGGATGCACCGCGATTCATCTGCGAAGATCGTACCCCGCACCTCCACCAGATGTCACGTAAGAGTGAGAGTGTTTATGGTAGCCCACACGCTCGACCAATTCGAGCGCGTGGCTACCATAAACAGGTGGGATGAAGAAATGAAGCTGTAATACGTTTACTTTTCCCTGAACGACCTTAAAACAGCCACTGCAGAGAACAAGAGACGCCCGAACCCAAGAAATTGCGACACCTGGAGAACTCCCGACGACCGTCCCCTATGCTTTCCCGGCCGGCCACATTCTTCGACAATGCCCTTACAGGCGGATGGGACCGCATGGCTTCTCATCTCGGGCACCACGGCCCCGCCCTAGACAACGACCTCCAGCAATCGAAAACTACTTGCGCCATACAGAGTACTTGTCCAGCTGTTCTCCTTCACCACCATCCCCACGCTTCACGTCACCGAACCGCAGCAACAACGAATGAAGAAGGTCCCCAAGCCCCCGTAGGGGAAACTAAAACCAGCAACCTTTGGAGGTGAGGTTGCTCAAGAGGAAAAGCTGAAGACTCTCCACCGACGACCATATATGACGACAGCACATCATCTACGACGATGACAACACACAACAACTCAAGCCGCGAGACGAAGCAAAACGAAGCAACAAGACGAAGCCGTGACCCGAACCCAAAACCAACGCGCAACTCCAGCCCACGTGCCACCGATTTTGAAGTATCTATCGACGGCCACCCGGTAACTGCCTTGATTGACACAGCGGCTGACTACTCGGTCATCAGCGGGCCATTGACAGCACAATTGAAGAAAGTTAAGACGGCTTGGGACGGCCCGAAGATCCGCACAGTGGGAGGCCACCTCCTCACCCCATCGGGGCGATGTACTGCAAGGGTGACATTCAATGGTCACACATTCCTTGCGACTTTCTTGGTCTTCCCACAGTGCTCCCGTGAAGTCATTCTCGGCAGAGACTTCTTGACTCAACATCACGCGGTTATTGACCTGGCATCCAGATCCATCAAACTTTCCTCGGATGAAGCCATAAATTCATACTCGGCACCACATAATCGCGCAGCCCTGAATGTGCTCGAGAATGACGTGAGCGTCCCACCCCGATCAACCACACTAATCACCGTAACCACTGGTACTGCCGAAAATGCCCATGTTGGCCCGCCGCGGTGGTCTAGTGGCTAAGGTACTCGGCTGCTGACCCGCAGGTCGCGGGATCAAATCCCGGCTGCGGCGGCTGCGTTTCCGATGGAGGCGGAAACGTTGTAGGCCCGTGTGCTCAGATTTGGGCACACGTTAAAGAACCCCAGGGGGTCAAAATTTCCGGAGCCCTCCACTACGGCGTCTCTCATAATCATATGGTGGTTTTGGGACGTTAAACCCCACATATCAAAATGCCCATGTTGTCGTCGAAGGTAACATACAGCTTTTGCTTGGCCGTGATATCGCAATCGCAAGAGGCATTTCGGACTTCCGGAATGGACAGGGCCGAGTGCTGCTAACAAATTTCAGCCAAGAACACCATCACTTGGCCAAAGGCACGACCATTGCCTTTCTCGATGAAATCACGGAAGTCATCAACACCCTTGCCCTTTCGAATCCAGCGACCATCACCCCACAGACCTACAACTCGCAGCTGTCATTCGACATTAACCCTTTCTTGCCTCAATGCAAGCCGCAACTGCTCCAGAACCTTCTTCGACGTTATGACGACTGTTTCGCCACTTCATCACAGGTCCAACCAACTTCTCTGGCAAAGCATCGAATTATAACACAAGAAGACATCCACCCTCTCCATCAAAGCCCTTATCGTGTGTCGGCACGTGAAAGCTAGGCCATCCGAGAGCAAGTTGAGAAAATGTTACACGACGAAGTAATTCAGTCATCGAAAAGCCCATGGGCAGCACCAGTCGTCCTTGTCAAAAAGATAGACGGAAGTCTTCAGTTTTGCGTCGATTACCGACGGTTGAATAGTGTAACCAAGAAGGACGTGTACCCTTTACCAAGGATCGATGATACCCTAGATCGTCTTAGTCATGCGAGGTAATTCTCGTCCATTGATCTGAAGACAAGGTATTGGCAAATTCAGGTTGATAAAAGAGACCGAGAAAAGACCGCCTTCATCACGCCGGATGGATTGTATGAGTTCAAAGTGATGCCATTTGGACTTTGTTTCGCTCCAGCAACCTTCCAGCGTCTAATGGACACAGTACTGGCAGGCCTCAAGTGACCAATATGTCTCGTATACCTTGACGATGTGGTCGTCTTCGCCTCCAACTTTAGCGACCACCTGAAAAGGCTCCGGACGGTACTGGACGCAATTAAGTCATCAGGGCTCACGCTGAAGCAAGAAAAAGGCCATTTTGCCTATGAAGAACTACAGTTCCTTGTCCATATTATAAGCAAAGATGGCGTAAGACCAGATCCCGAGAAGACAGCCGCTATCGCACAATTTACTCAGCTGCAAGATAAGAAAGCAGTGCGCCAATTCTTAGGACTGTGCGCCTATTACCGGCGGTTCGTCAAGAACTCACACATTGCTGACCCTTTGACGCAGCTCACCAAGTTGGACGCCCCTTTCAAATGGAAAGCTGCGCAACGTGAGGCATGCAAAGAACTTCAACAACGTTTACAGTCGCCGCCGGTGCTGGGTCACTTTGATGAAAATGCCGAAACTGAGATACATACAGACGCCAGCAGCATCGGCTTAGGTGCCATTCTCGTTCAGAAGCACAAGGGCTGAGAGCGCGTCAACGCGTATGCAAGCCGCTCACTGTCGAAAGCGGAAGCGAACTATTCCACGTCTGAGAAGGAGTGTCTTGCGATACTATGGGCCACCTCAAAATTCCGCCCATACTTTTATGGCAGACCCTTCAAGGTTGTAACGGACCGTCATGCCTTGTGCTGGTTGGCCAGTTTGAAAGACCCTTCTGGCCGCCTCGCTCGATGGAGCCTACGGCTTCAGGAGTTTGACGTGAAGGTGGTCTACACGTCTGGTCGTAAGCACTCCGACGCAGACTGCCTCTCAAGAGCCCCTGTCGGCGCACCACCAAGCCATGAAGACGACGATGCCTTTCTTGGGCCTATCAGCAGCAGCACCTTTGCATTACAGCAGCGCTCAGACTCGATCCTACAACAGTTGATAAACTACATAGAAGGAAAGGTCTCCATACCGCCTGCACTGTTCAAGCGTGGGATATCCTCATTCTGTGTGCAAAACGGGGTGGTCGTTAATAAGAACTTCGCACCGAATAAGGCAGCTTACCTTCTTGTTGTCCCAAGCAGCCTCAGAGAAGAAATTTTACAAGCGTTACATGACGAACTCACTGCAGGCCACCTCGGTTTTACACGCACATTCCACAAAATTCAAGAGTGATACTACTGGCCCCGCCTCTCATCAGATGTTGCGCGGTACTTCAAGAGTTGCCGTGAATGTCAGCGCCAGAAGAGACCTCCAACAAAACCAGCTGGATTTCTCAAGCCAAATGAACCCCCGTCGAGACCTTTCCAACAGATTTGTTGGACCTGCTTGGACCTTTCCCCACGTCAACATCCGGTAACAAGTGCATCATAGCGGCCACTGCTTACCTTACCCAATACGCTGAAGCTAATGCCCTTCTGAACGGCAAGTTTTTGTCAAATCCAAAGTTTTTGTCGAATCCATTCTCTTCCGTCATGGCGCTCCTGAGGTACTAATAACAGACAGGGGAATGGCGTTAACGGCTGATCATACTCAGGCAATCTTACATTACAGTCATACAGATCACCGAAGAACAACTGCGTACCATCCGCAGACAAACGGTCTCACAGAACGCTTGAACAAGACCATCGCCGATATGCTCGCTGTGTACGTGGACACAGAACACAAGACCTGAGACTTAATTCTGCTCTAGGTGGTCTTCGCCTACAACACCGTGGTGCAGGAGACCACTAAAATGACACCATTTAATCTCGTCCACGGGAGGAATGCCGTTACTACCCTGGACGCCATGCTGCCTAATGTCCCCCATGAAAACAACCTAGACGTGGCCGCCTACCTTCAGCGCGCAGAAGAAGCCCGGCAGCTTGCTCGTCTGAGCTTAGAAGACCAACAGCGAAACAACGCAAGATGCTACAACCTGCGGACACGCGATTTAACATACAGGCCAGGTGACGGAGTCTGGGTTTGGACGCCCGTTCGCCGCCGCGGATTAAGCGAAAAACTCATGCGCCGTTATTTCGGCCCATACAAAGTCATCCATCAAGTGGGTGAAGAGTACTATGAAGTGGTCCCTGATGGGGCTAGCTCATCCCAACGACGCCGCGCACGACAAGTAGTACACGTCGCCCGTTTGAAGCCTTATCATGCGTGCTAAAGTACGCTCCCTGTTTCCATCTCTTGTTTTGTTTATGTGTGCGTGATTCGTGCTCATTTGCCATTTACCTTCGCACAGGCTGTCCTTTCGTTTTGGTTTTATTTCAAACAAAGCATCGGGTCGATGCTTACGTTGAGGAGGGGAGCAATGCCGCGAAGCGTATTGCGGATAGTGTTGCGCATGCCGATACTACCGGCACGCGGCCTTGTCGTGGTCCAGGAAGCACCGCGATTCATCTGCGAAGATCGTGGCCCGCACGTCGACCATTCGTTGATTACGAGATAGCCCCATATGCTACGATGACTGTATCCCGGATGGTGAACGCGCCTTGCAATCCATTGGGACATTCTGTTCCCCGACGGCCGTCGAACATGCTGTTCGCCACCCGCTAAGCCGATGTGTCTACTTACCTTTAGTGGTCGCAAGTCCGCCAAATAAATGGATCTCCTTCTATTTCTACGAGCCTCCCGGTGTACTGTCGTCGGGCTACCCTCACTCTTACGTGACAATATATTTATAAGGAAAACAAGAGTGCTTAGTACTAATTATTCAATAAATGCAACATAGGTACAGGTGAGTGTATTTATTAAAACAGAACTGTCTCATAGGGCTCGGAGACGAACGTTCTCAGGTCATCTTCACGCAAGTCGGCAGGCACGAAAGAGAAATTGTGCTGATCAAAGGCCGCGCAGTCCACGCGCTGTATTTGTTGCATGGAGTGGCGAGCCGCATCCAGAACTCCTGTGCTCCTTTTTCGCCGTGCCTTGCGGTGTTACTAAAACTAAACTACGACGTTCGCTCAGGCAGGCCTTCACGTGTGACTTCAATTTCGAGAAGGCATCTTCTATAGGGTTAAAGAAGGGACTGTACGCTGGCAGGCACTTAATAGAGTGCAGAGAGTTAGCCAAACCCGCCTGTTCTGCTCGAGCGTAAATAGGTGCATTATCAAAAAGAAATACAGCTTCGGTATTTGGCTCATCACGTTCTACCCGGGCCGAAACATCGCTGAGGAAATCATTAAAAACAACCCAATAAACTTTGTTACCACAGTCCAGTGAATAACTCCGTTTGTGGACATGCATGCTTTAATGTTCAAGTTCGCTCCCTTAGTCGTTGTGGTCATGTGCACAGCTCGTTGTCCTTTAGCTGTCCTGCCGAAGTTCCTGGATCACCAGATATTGAAGTTAGTCTCATCCAGATAGATCTTGAGTGAGCGCGGCGAAAGCACTGGGAACATGTGGCTCATGGCTTTTCGTTTCTTCATCGTACAGGCGTTGCTGAATTCTGCTGCTGGGGCCTTATCATCGATTCCCACCGCCGAGCCGTTTTATCAAGGCAACTCAAGACAGCAACATGACTTCGACGTCACCGTCATCGAAGAGGCGCTGCTGCATTTCCGGTCCGGATGTGCTACGTCAGTCGCAACCAACGCTATAAGAGCTGGTCCATTCCTCAGCATCGACAGTGGGCGCGGCGAAAGCACTGGGAACATGTGGCTCACGGCTTTTCGTTTCTTCATCGTACAGGCGTTGTTGAATTCTGCTGCTGGGGCCTTATCATCGATTCCCACCGCCGAGCCGTTTTATCAAGGCAACTCAAGGCAGCAACATGACTTCGACGTCACCGTCATCGAAGAGGCGCTGCTGCATTTCCGGTCCGGATGTGCTACGTCAGTCGCAACCAACGCTATAAGAGCTGGTCCATTCCTCAGCATCGACAGTGGGCGCGGCGAAAGCACTGGGAACATGTGGCTCACGGCTTTTCGTTTCTTCATCGTACAGGTTAGATATGAATGTTCAATACGTAGTGACAACAAATTTCTTGTTATTCTGCCGTGCCCACGCACCTGCTTTTTTATTGCGTATGAGTGCTACTGTTCATGCAAAATTATTCTCTGTGGGGACGTCGAATCAAATCCTGGTCCTACTGTTGAACAAATGTTTCAGGCAATCCTGGATGGACAGATTGAAATCAAGGCAGAGATAGCCGATTTAAAAACTCGTCTTGAAGGTACTGAAAAAACGATCGAGAGTTTTGGTGTGCGCCTAAATGCCCTTGAAGCTAATGTTAACGAAACCCATGGAAAACTAACCACTACCGTTGAAACTGTTCAAGAGGCCGTTCAAACCCAGAGCGCGAAGTTCATTGACCTAGAAAACTACACCCGCAGATCGAATTTGATAGTTTTTGGTATTGCTGAATCGCAGGATGAAACTGAATCAGATCTGCGACGTAAGGTTATTGATGAATTGTTTGGGAATAAAATAGGTGTGAATTGCTCTTCTGTCACTCGTATTCACAGGCTTGGACGCAATAAAGATAACAGGCCGATAATTCTATATTTCCAAGACTACAGGGAAAAACAGGCTATCTGGAAAAACGTTTCAAAACTTAAGGGCTCCAAGATTAGTATTGAAAACGACTACTGTGCGGAAACGCGTCGGAAACGTAAATTACTTTGGCAGTCAGCTGAAGATAGGCTCCGTATTGGTACCGACCTTTTCAGTTGGAACGACTCTTCAAATTCCCGTCAATGGCTGTCAAAGGTTAAAAAGCACCCCGCTAAGGCATAGAAATTCCCAACGTTCCAGCTTCGCTTGATATCTTTTAATGCTAGGAGCCTAGCTAACAAAATCGATAAGCTTGAAAATCTTGTTCTTTTATATGACCCACATATTTGTGTCATTACTGAGACCTGGCTACATGGTCTGATAAGTGACAACGAAATTGTGCCGCCTGGATATCAAGTTTTTAGGCGGGATAGAGGCTCTCGTGGTGGGGGCGTTGCGGTTATTGTAAAAGATTCCGTTGACGCCTGTCTCGCCGATCAAATTGCTGATCATGAAAGCATATTTTTGAAAATATCGCTTGACCATGTTACCTTCTTTCTTTGTGCTCTTTACCGTACACCCAATGCAGATGATATGTTTTTGATGAAATTATATGATCGACTTCTAGGTTTATGTGGGAAACACGTCTTGCTAACAGGTGATTTTAACTTGCCATCTATTGTTTGGGGTAATTTAAGCTATGGCTGCTCTCCTTCGGGTGACTCAATTCTTGACATCATGTTTTTGCTCAACCTCAAGCAAGCGGTGGATGTCTGTACTCGAGGCGGGTCGATTTTGGATTTACTCTTTCTAAGTGAAATATTTTCTGATGGCTATGTTGCAATCGTACCAGGCATTTCTGATCATAAACTGATTTTTTTACTTGGAATAAGGCTTTACATCATGCTAAAAATACCCAGCCTGCCACACTTATAAAGGAATTTACTAGGGCGAATGATGTAGCTATAATTGACTACCTTGAAACGCATATCGGATCCTTGTTACACAATGTTGAGATCTCTTGGCAATCGTTTGTTAGAACCATACGTCATTGTATTGAAAATTTTGTACCGTGTCGAAAAACTTATAAGCATCGTGCGAACCCTTGGATTAGCCGAGAAATAATCCACATGAAGCGTAAAATTAAAAGGCTTCGCAAGAAGCATGTGCCAATGACACCCCAGCTTAAAGTACTGAAAGACAAACTACAAACAAGCTTGGCACAAGCAAGAAACACTTTTTCTAGTAATACGCTGACTGAATTTCTTCAGAATAGCCCTCAAAAATTTTGGAGGTATTTAAGCGAGTCTAAGACAGGGAGTAGTAAAATGAAGGTTAATGGTGTAATAATAACGGACGCTCCTACTATTGCTGAACATTTTAATGCATACTTCCAGAGCGTTTTTTCTCAAACCGATGATTATTAACTTGAGAATTCATTCGTTGACTCGGACAATGACCTATTAGTGACGAAAGAAGGCGTTTCGCACATGCTATTACAACTTGATCCCAAAAAACCTCCGGGGCCTGACGGCATTCCTAATGCTTTTTTTAACCGCTACGCTGAATACTTATCGGAGTTCCTAACTGGACTTTTTAATCTTTCAATTGCTACGGGGGAAATACCGGCTGATTGGGGTATAGCACGTGTAACACCAATTCATAAAAAAGGTGACCCCTTATCATTTGAGAATTACCGCCCTATTTCTATTACGAGCAGTTGTTGCAAGCTTCTTGAGCACGTTATTGCTAATTAAATCTATGAATTTCTCAGTGAACACAATGTACTATCAAAGCATCAGCATGGCTTCAGAAAGGGTTATCTACTGTTACCCAGTTAGTTACAACTGTCCATGAATTTTCACGTGTGCTTGATGTTTCTGGGCAAACTGATGTACTGTTTTTAGATCTTTGTAAAGCCTTTGATAAAGTGCCACACGGGAAATTGTTACACAAATTACAGCGTATTGGACTACCTACAAAAATTGTTCTGTGGATTCAGGCTTATCTTCAAGATAGACGTCAGTATGTTGTGATTGGTAATTCTTCATCGACTGTTCTTCGTGTGTCCTCTGGAGTCCCACAGGGAAGTGTGCTAGGGCCACTTTTGTTTTTAATTTATGTTAATGATTTAGCTTCTCTTATTCCTGAAAATGTGTCTGTGCGTTTGTTCGCGGATGATTGCGTCATTTTTAAGCAAATTTCCTCACCGTGTGATCATGTGGCTTTACAAGATGCACTTATCGCTATCGATAACTGGTGTCAGAACGGGGGCATGCAGTTAAACACTAACAAAACTGTGCTTCTGCGCATCACCAGGAAGCTAAGCCCTAGTCAATTCCACTATACTCTAAGAGGCACTAACATAAATAATGTAGACAAATATAAGTACTTGGGCGTCACACTCTCAAGCAAATTAACTTGGTCGACCCACATAACTGACATTACCACTTCTGCATTACGTAAGCTATGGTTTCTAAAAAGAAAGCTAGCATCTGCACCTTCGCGTACTAAAATTCTAGCCTATAATGCCTGTGTTCGTTTTAAGCTTGAGTATGCTTCTATTATCTGGGATCGGCATACCAAGAAAGATATTATGAATCTGGAACGTATTAACAGAAAGGCTGTAAGGTTTATTTTTGGCAAATATCGTAGGTTTGATTCCCCGACCACCTTAATGCAATTAAACGACATTTCTACTTTAGAAGCTCGGAGAAAGTTCAGTAGTCTTTCCTTTCTTTACAATTGTTTGTGTGGTATTGTAAAAATTGATCTCCCTGGCTGTGTTAAACCGCTCTCAGTACGACGTACTCGTCATGGTCATGAACATGCTCTAACTCCAATTTTTGCCCCATCAAATGCTTTTAAATATAGTTTTTTTCCTAGAACTGTCGATGACTGGAATTGTTTGCCGTGTGACATCTTTCATTCTAATAAGTTTCTTGGTGACCTTGAGCGTCACCTTCTTTCTTAACCTTTTGTTTCTTTTGTATTGTTGTCTGTTTTTTTTTACAGTTACGTTTTGATGTATCCACTCCTGCTTGGGCCAGCACATTGGCCTGCAGTATTGTGAAATAAATAAATAAAATAAATAGAAGCGGCAAACACGTGGTCCATCAGACTGCAGCCATTGGGCGTAGAGCATGGGGCTGTGCTTGATATCGTCATGGTTTGGTTGCGATCTGTAGGCCTCTGTGTCACTAGCTTCATCGAGTGGCAGTGGACATCCAGCAAGTGATCGACTGTGCTTGCACTGATTGTTACTCCTGCCATTTCTTTCTTCAGGGCCTCCTTTATTTGCTTTAATGTAAATGTACAGTTTTCGTCGACCATTCGTCTCAAAGTACTCATGACGTCATCTCCAAACTTCCTTTCTGAACCCCCGCCATGCTTTTATGTTTCTCTGTCAGTAGCAGCAATCGATCTTGCTGTTTTAATGCTGATGCCTAGAGCGTCGTCCAGTTGCTTCATGTCACCGCCACGCCGGTAAACGTCCAGAATTCTAGCCCTGTCGACCACCCATACTCTGCTGTTTTTTCGACGAGGTTCGTCGGGGTTCTTCAAGTGTGGTCCTCGTTTGCGTCCAGCCATGACTTCAAGCAAAGCTCTCTCTTCGTCTGCAAATGTGCCCGTATGAAAACACATGTTTCAAGCAAACACGCTTCAGCTACACTAAGCGTCGTCTGTTACCTGAAAACCGCAGTATCTTCTTTGATGCTTTTATAACAACTTATTTCCACATGAACCCGATTAAATGCAAGTTTAGTATTTTAATTGGTGATTTCTCATTTCAAAAACGAATGAATATCATCTGTCGGTCACTGTTCTCACTGGGCTGAGTAGACGACTGTGGTAGCCTCAGGGAATAAGTAGCCAAACGCCGTCTGCTGAGCAGATGACAGGAATCTATGCTTATGCGATAGTGTAGATGGTTAGACGGAATAAAGCAGTAGCGATGAAACAAATACTAACATGAACTATGTGAGCAAATACATTTAAGTACCCATAAATGCAATTACTACTCACTGTTGTTTTTTATTTTGAAGCTATGACATCAAAACGTTACGGAGCAGTAACACTGCGCACTTCATTTCTTAAGCGCTACCAAGTATAGCTGAGGGAAAAGTTCTTCCTGTGACGCCATGTTTACATTATTCTGACATTTACGCTATATAAAGTGGCTAACTGTGCGTTTCTAGTGCATAGTATAAACTGAGTGACACCTGAAATAAAGTCATTGGCAATTGGAAATAAATACGGTGGCACTTAGATTAAACTCACTGGCATGCGGCCTCATTGAGTTTGCACTTGGATTAAATATGTTGGCGACTAGAATAAATGTTTGGCACATAGATTAAATAGCTCGGCGCTCAGATTATTTGAATGGCGTGCAGATTATTTATGCTGGCGCTTGGATTACAATGAGAGGGGAAACGCTCAGATTATTTGAATGGTGTGCAGATTATTTATCCTGGCACTCGGATTAAAGTTAGAGGGAAAACCTGTAGAGGCAGTGAAACGTGGCAACTACACACGAAGCGCAGGCCATAAGAAAGTGTGCACGTGCCACATCTTTAATCCAGCCGTGCCACCTCTCGTTTAGTCATTGGAATATCTGCTGGATGGCGGTACTTCTATATGATGAACATATGATGAAAAGATGCGAGATGGCGTACTTCGATTGTTCACATGATGGATGGATGGATGGATGGATGATGGATGGATGGATGGATGGATGGATGGATGGATGGATGGATGGATGGATGGATGGATGGACGGAGACAGACGCACGGACGAACGGACGCATGGACTGTCGCACAGACAGACGCACGGATGCTTCGACCCACTCGTCATCATGAACTCTGTGGATATACCAAGATTTTTTTTAGTAAGCATCAGGTTCAAGGAAAATTTTATTGGAGATGAAGTCACCAATAGTCCGCTCTGTAGGTTATTTTATTAAACACAACTATCTTTTTAGTTATGATTTACGTGTGCGGGTTTCCTCCTCAATTCAAAAGACTGCGCGCGTGCCAACCCTCTAGTCCACTACTACTACTACTACTACTACTACTACTACTACTACTACTTCTACTACTACATACATTGCGGGCGCACAACCCAGGGCTTGAGGAGCTTCGCCCCTAAAAGACAAACAGAATGAAACAAAGAGAAATAAAACGAGAGAGAGTCAATTTCACTTTAGCTTTTTCAGGCTTCACAATGCCTTAGCAGAAGCACTTTCCTGATCTAACTCGTATACCATTTCGAGAAATATAAGCTCTAATCCTGAAAATCTTCGTGCCGTGATTGTGGGAGGTAGTGCAGCCTGATCATGTGTAGAATGACATATACCATGTCTGCGGTTCTCGTACGAATGAAATGAACCGCTAGTGACGCTCTTTGCTAGTGCTTTCTGCGGCGGTTGCTAAGGGCGCCTAGGTGTCTTTCTCGAAGCTCCTGTATATACTCCCGTGGCTATATATTTAGGCAAAGCTGGCTATTCTCAGCTAAGACTGGCGTTTATGCTAAGGAAGACCACCTGCGCAACTTTACTATATCGTCAAGTGGGACTGGAAGAGATGTGCACGGGATGTGCTTGTATACGCTACCACGTTCTGTTTGCGAAGGTGAAGCTCTAGCGTTTTCCTAGTTTTCACCATCTTTTAAAGCCGCGTGTTTTCTATATCCACCAGGCAAGTGTCGACAGGTCGTATGAGAATAATCTGGTTCCATCACAGGTCAGCGACTGATAACCTTTGGCACCCAAACGAGGGGCTTTTTCAACTGTGGAAAATATGATGTATCATCGCAATCCACAATTCGGGACCTTTGCCACTGAGGCTGCTTCTGTGTTTAACAACGAAAGCTGTTATGAGATAACATCTCGGGTTACGTGCAGTTGTCTGCCGCCACCGGTGTCCGTAACCACAACCCGCGAAATTAGGAGAAAAAAAAACCTAGCACTAAAGACACAGTGGAGCTCAAAACCCGGGTATGCTGGGTGCCAGCCCAGTATTCAACCACTGAGCTACACCGCTGCTTGTGACTTGTTGGCAAACCTCGCACCAAAGGCACAGTGGGGCTCGAATCCGGGTCCACTGAGGGCCAGCCCAATGTTCTATAGCACTGAGCTAGGCGGGTGCTTGTGACTTGTTGGCAAACTTGCCTTAAGCAGGCTTGATGTCGTTGAAGCAATCGCGTTGATTCGACTTATAAAGCGTTTTAAAACAGCGAAAAAACAACCAGTCGTCGCACATAGCGAATAGCATAACGAGTGGGCCGTCCATTGCGCCAACCTATTACAAAAGCTTCTTTTCGTTCCCCTGTTAACTGTGGCGCATACGCACATCAGCCAGAGTTCCTCATCGTCGTCAGCCACTGCATGAACAATTGGCCTGAAATTTCTTGCAAGTGTTAAGCAGATACCACGCTTCTCAGAAGAAGGACGAAAAATAGCACAGCGAATGCCAGCCTACTACCCAAAAGTATATTATTAATGCCCTAGTGGGTATTAAGCAAGTGCGCTTGCAGTAGGTACCCAATGGGTGTTTCTAAAGTTGTGTTGCTGTGAAAAAAATCCAAGCCTCGGATATGTACTGGATAACATTCGGCCAATTTCGCTTACTTCAAACCTAGTTGAAATAATTGAAAGAATTCTTCATAGAGGGCCTCAGTGAGTTCATCGCTCGTCAGGACATCCTTTCACCAAGGCAAGTAGGATTTAGACAGGGGTGCTCTATATGGTCAGCTCATGTTGATTTGTAAAGCCGAATTCGCCTTGCAAAAGTATCTGGTGAGCTTTCTGCATTAGTCACGTTAGATATCGCAAAAGCCTACGACAGTATGGAACACAGTACATTAATTTCAAGATTAGTGGACTGTGAGGTGCCCAAGTGCATTATATCTTGGGTTCGAGAGTTTCTCTTTCAGAGACAATTCTTTTGTTGCCACGAGGGAATTACTTCTGCCTCATATAAGCAAACACGAGGTGTTCCGCAAGGATCACTCCTGTCACCTCTTTTATTTAATATATTATTATCATTCATTCCCGTTCATAAAAATGTTCCTCTTTACGTCTACGCCGATGATATTGCTTTTTTCTCGTCATCCCGAGATATCAATAGTTTGTATCAAATCTTACAGTCATATTTGAGTGAGCTTGAGGTATGGCTTGGCGGGCTGTCTTTTTCACTTAATGTTAGCAAATGTGCTCTGCTTGTATTCCCTCTATCCGTTCCCGTATTTCTTTCACTGCATTATCGAAATGATCCGATTCCACAAGTAACAGCGCTAAAATATCTTGGCATTGTTTACGTGGACAATTTAAATTGGCAGCAACAAATAGAATCAAACACCCGTAAAGCAGAAAGCGCCCTAGGATTGCTACGCCGGTTTTGCAATAAGAATTCAGGGATGCGCAGGGATACGTTACTTATGATCTACAAAATTTACGTACGCCCAATTATGGAGTTTGGTTGTGTTCTGTTTTCCGGAAGTGCTGAGTACAAATTAAGACATCTTACAATGCTAGAAAGGCAAGCTCTGCGGCTGTGTCTTGGGCTACCTAGGTTTGTCGCGAATAGCGTGCTTTATTTGGAAGCTAGAATCATTCCACTTGATGCTAGATTTTGACAGCTTACTGTGCAAACATTTTTAAAACTTTACGATGCGCCCCTCTTCTCTTCACAGACAATTTTCATCAAACATCCAGTTTCTTTCTTTCAGCGCCCGTGGTTTCGTTATCAAAGAACCTTACTCATTTTCGTCGAATCTCTGTTATCAAATCTTCACGTTTCCCTCCAGCATTTACCTCCCCAAACCCAATGCTCGGTGCCAGTTGACTTAACTTTCGATGATATTTTTCCGAAAAATGCAGTTACTTCCAAAGCATGTTCTGAAGGGCCTCCTTCATGACCATCTCAGTCATTTTCCTAAATACGTAGTAATTTCGACGGATGAAACGCAAAATCTTCAGAAGGCAGAAGTAGGTATTTTTTCTCATCAGCCTAATTGGTCTTTTGCGCTCTGATTGCCTGACTTCACACCAATTTATCTCGCAGAATTCCTGGCGATTACATTGGCTCTTCGAAAACTAAATTATCAGCAATCAAAAGCTATTATTATTTCGGATTCTTTGTCTGTATGTACACATTTAACATCCGCAAAGCAGTCTCCGCTTCTCAAGCTATTTTGGTCTCTCGTACCGCATAGCCTATCAGAAGTTCGGTTTATTTGGGTCCCCGGGCATGCTGGAATTGTACTAAATGAAATTGCTGATTCGGTCGTTTCGGCCTCTCTAAATTTCCCGGTGGTGCTAGTACCCCCACAGTTTCTTTTTATTACTGCCGAACGATTCAAACGCCTGTTAATCTTAAAAATCAACGACACGTTTCTCCTACAATCTGAAGAATTTCGGCACTTGCTATTCACATGGAACACCGCAAAATGCCTTTCCCGTGATTGTGAGGTGACCCTCACAAGCTTTCGCTGTAGAATTCCTCGGTTAAATTTTTATCTCAACAATTCAGGATTTTCATTAACTAATCTATGTGCAGTTTGCAACGAACCGGAAACAATAGATCACTTTCTTCTCACATGAAGCCGCTTCGCCTCACTGCGACGAATATTTCTTGAAAGACCGATTGGTATGCTAGGATTACCTGTCAATACATCCACCTTATTATCGTTTGGAGCCAGTCAGTTGGGTGTGGGCCGCAGTGCTATTCTGTCAGCGCTACATAAATTCATTCAGGCAACCGGAAGGATACGCTGCTAGTGGTACTGCCAGATATATCTAATTTTTTGTCCCCCTTCCTCATTCTTGTTCATTTGTTTTATATATTCTTCTTTATCGCAATCTTCTGCACTTTTTTTCACGTCTTTTAAAGGAACATTATTATTGTTCCTATCTAATTTCTCTTTCAATTTTTTTAGCAAGCGTTGTAAAAAAATTATCTATTATGAGGTACAGTTTGCCCAATCTCCCATGTGGGTATGAGCCAAGATATCCTAGGCGACAAGACAAGACAAGAGTGTTTCGGAAAGGCCCTGAAAGGCCGCTCTTCTAGCTTTCGCTGTGACTGTGCTTCGCCTACCACGCAGGCCTGGCGTTTTTTTTTTTTGCATTCTCCATATGACGCAATAAAAAAACTGTTGTTTTTTGTGCCCGCCGGAACTTCTTTAGAGTGTTCGTTGGTACTGTGTACATTGGTCGTGCCCAGTTTGACGACATCACTTAATAAGGAAAAGCGAGGCTGAGGACATGACACCTTATCTGCTTTTACAGATGTTCACGCATTTTTGATGGGGACAGTCAGTAAGAGTTGCCAACGTTCGTAAACTTTTTTCTAGGAGTTTTTTTTTTATTTCGCACGATAGTGGTTACGGACACCAGCGGTGGCGGCTGATCTCACTACCACTGCCGTTGTGATCTGCTAAAAGATTTCGCTGGAAAGACTGAGACTGTGCAGTATAGACTCTTCGTGTGACCGTGTAAATACGCCTCAAAATGACCTTTTTAGATACCAATTTACTAGTAGAGATATGAACAAACCAATATTGAGAATACCACGCAGAAGCTGCCACGCACAGGATAATAAGGCTTGTAGGCGAAAAACACACTTACAGTAACCCCCCTCCACCAAAAAAAAAAACAAGTTTCCTAACTTCGCATGCAGCACACGTTAAACACGTGAGCTGGGTGTGAACTAAGAGTTGCACTTAATGTCTTAATTGGGCCCACATTGTAACACGTTGGTAGTTACATGCACGTGTGGCGTGACGTACTATAAAACTGTTATTGGAATCGAATACAGGACGTCATATTCCAACTGTATTATTCATCAAAATGTCACAATTACAGCATAAAATAATCTACGACCCGTCCGATACAACCAACTTCTACTACCCC
Organism: Rhipicephalus annulatus; assembly: GCA_013436015.1. Classification (NCBI taxonomy): domain Eukaryota; kingdom Metazoa; phylum Arthropoda; class Arachnida; order Ixodida; family Ixodidae; genus Rhipicephalus; species Rhipicephalus annulatus. The sequence continues at coordinate 195,210 of WOVY01000679.1, forward strand.
TGACACACTAAGTATAGTTACGGAAATGTTTATAACCTCTGTAGCCGAAAGCTTTCGAAAAAGCTATACAGTAAACATGACAAGGTGTTAGAAAATGCTGTGGTTACTGCATCTTTAACTGCGTTTTCTTGAAAAGATATATACAATCGATGGACCTTTTGCGCACCTATGTAATCCAGAATGTAATCATAGGCAGTGTTCCTACGAAAATACGCCTGAATCAACACAATCGAGGCGTAGGTTAGAAGAAACACGCAATCTTGTATTATTATCACCACGTTTCTAAATTACTCCCAGGTTATAAAGGGTCCAAACCTTGTCAAGAGAGTTCTCTGTACTTCTACAGTGAAATTAATGCACAGCAACGATGTTATTAAGCCATATCAAATTGTATTTGAATTTCATTTCAATACATGCACAATATTTCGGGTCATTTATAGATATTTTGCACAGTGCTCGTAAAGGCCTCTAGACCGTAGAAAGTGGCATTGTGTAGCGCTCCACAATGCCACTTCACCAACCACATTCACTATAGGCTTCACTCAACGAATTATTTGGCGGACCGTAGGTTCTACTCACATTTATCCCGCAGACCAGCAGAGAATGGAACCATCTTCCCGCTTCCATCGTAACAATTAGTAATGTTAATTTGAAAAGTGTCATTCAAGGCATGGTGTTTTGTGAATTTTTACTTATAGTAAATGTATTTTTGCACGCTTGTATATGTTCATGGTACCCACTCCTTTCTGTAATGCCCTCGGGCACTGAAAGTAGTTGTAATAAATACATAAATAAATAAATAAATAAATAAATAAATAAATGGTGATCCCATGTACATTGGGAATCGATGATATGCGAAGCACAAATCAGGAAGGTTGATATGTCTTCTTGAAATCAGCAAAACGTTACGAAGCGCACATAAGTTATGACGTACGTGACTTCGATGTCAAAACTATTATGTTTGGACATGTCATTTACTTCGTCCTCTATTAACCTTACGTGATACCAAATTTGGTATACGGAGAGCTAGCGAAATGGCCGCGAGCGCGCTATGATCGTACCATGTAGTCATGATTAATGTGACACGCATGCTGAAATTATCAAGTTTAGACGTGTCATTTACCTTGGCCGTCCATTCACGTGACGTAATACCGAATTTCGTATGTGTAAAATTACCCAAACGGCCACGAGCGCATCATGAGTGTGGGATGTAGTCATGTTCTTACATGACGCATCGCATGACTGTCATGTTTGCACCAGTCACATACCCTCGTGAACTATTCAGGCGATGTAATACGAAGTTTCGTATAATTGAAGCTAGCGATACTGCTGCGAGTGCATCATGAGTGTGGCATGTAGTCATGTTACATGACATGCATGTCATGATTTCCACGTGAGGGTCTGTCGCTTGTGTTCAACATGCAGTCATGTCGTACCATACCAGTTTTTAAACTTGTCATGTGAACGAAAGCACCGCAAGAGCAGCAGGACCAATAAATGTATATCATGACATTCATGACATACATGCCATGATTTTAATGTTATGACTAATCAGTTATGCTCGTCATGCAGTCTTGTTATGCCACACCAATAATTGTATAATACCAATATCGAAACGGCCAGGATATCTAAAAGTCATAGGCGCATAGATAGATAGATAGATAGATAGATAGATAGATAGATAGATAGATAGATAGATAGATAGATAGATAGATAGATAGATAGATAGATAGATAGATAGATAGATAGATAGATAGATAGATAGATAGATAGATAGATAGATAGATAGATAGATAGATAGATAGATAGATAGATAGATAGATAGATAGATAGATAGATAGATAGATAGATAGATAGATAGATAGATAGATAGATAGATAGATAGATAGATAGATAGATAGATAGATAGATAGATAGATAGATAGATAGATAGATAGATAGATAGATAGATAGATAGATAGTAGATAGATAGATAGATAGATAGATAGATAGATACGCTCAATGTCGTCGAAGTTCGCTGCGAAATTCTTCGCATTTACATTTCGAATGTGCGTGCACTGGAAAAAGCACAGAAGACAATGCATCTGCTTCACGAGGCACTACTGGCTCCCCAAGCAGAATGGTATATGTAGCGCATCGCCATTTCTACTGTAATTCTCTGAAGACTTCAACGGGCCTCACGTGTTTATTTATTTATTTGAAATACTGCAACCGAACATCACGGACTCAAGCAGGATGGTCTTCACGTACAATGCAAAATTAAATAATACAAACAACACAATAGGCCAAAGCACGAAACAAAACAAACGATAGAAACTAGTATGACAATGATTTAAAGATATGGCTAGCAAAACACGTGATAGCAACAAGAAACGTAGAAGCCGCAAGAGCGAAGAGTGCGAAAACTTCAAAACACGGCATTCTATATCACTGACAAGGTCATCGGAGCAGAGTATGGTGTTTGGCTACGAATTCCAATCCACGATCGCAAGAGGTAAGAAACTACATACTGAAACGCTTGTGTGCGAGCGAAATTTGGTGTCGACGAACGCACCACGACGCTTGACAGATGCTGCGAAAGCTAAACCTCGCTGAAGCGTTTAATTGCCCATATGGTTGGTGAGTTGGTGACACAAGATTGTTTTGAAGTGAGAGCGCACTACTTAGACGCGGAGGGAAGACAAGGACAAGCGCTTATTCCCGTCTTTCTGTCCACGTCTAAGTACAGTGCGCTCTTATTTCAAAACGTTTAATTGCGCTTCAGTAAGTGGCATCTAGTGATGTGGCTGGCCAGCACTCGGCCGTTAAGAAACTGCCTGGAGCACTGGCCGCACGGCAGAGGCAACACGCCCGAATGCTCCCGCAGATGCCACTCGAGCTCGCACTTTTTCACGAACACCCTGCCACACGTCTCGCACATGTAGGGCACGTTGCAACCGGCCTCCCTGGTGCTCTTACGGTTCCGATTCTTGTTGGCAGCCGACTTTTCCTTTGCCTTCTTGAGCTTCTGGCGTTCACCTGCGGAGTGTTATTGCATTAAGGATTCAATTCAAAGAGTTATGAAAGTGGCACCTTCGCAATCTATTAATACCAGGCGTAGTCCAGTTCAATTCTACCTTGATTTTCTTTCCCCGAAATTATTTTAATAAAAACAGTGCGTTTTTACACTTACAGATGACATATGCTAACTGCTTCGACGTTTTTGATTCGCTCGATGTCCAGCTAATGCAAACAGCAGATGAGTACATCACGCGGTGAGCTCTGCAACTCGTTTGGTGTGTTTTAACACTTTCCATTATTTAGCCCGGAAAATGATTTGGCTGCATGACTTTACAAACGCAATACGACTCATAAAAGGCACCAAATGCTGTGAAAGCGAGAAAACACGCACTCACTAAATACGCGGCTCCATTATTTGCATTCGCAATTTGCCTGTCTCAGACTACAGATGAATGATTATAAAAACATCATCGATAATGTTCCTGGTAAAACATTAAAAAGAAAGCGTATACTTTTCCTTTTGGCAAATATGCACGCGTACGTTGTCGTACGAAAATTAATATATGGCGTGTCTCGCGCTGCTGAAGATTGCTGTATTTCGCGGTCTCAGCAGACGACTGGAGTGGAATAAAACAAACCCATTGCCGTATATTCGTGTGATTCGGACACGCGAGACATTATATTTCAATCATCAGGGCAAGTTGTTTATGGTGATTTTAAGAGATATGACTGTGTCACCTGTGCTGGGGTTATTTGGATGGGACGCAACCACGTACTTACGCGAACCGTTTTTTTTTTTTTTGCACGTCAGTCAAGCATTGAGAAGCATGCAGTGCCGAGACTCGCAAAATATATCGAATACGCTCACCCTATAGCAAACCACCGCAGGTGTTGTGTCAGATTTTCTCACGCGCTCGCTCAGTAACGATGCCTTTTAGTTTCTATATTTTCTCGCAATAATTTTGGTGCTCCGCTTCACCGAAATTATCGAGGTTAGAATGGTTGACGTTAAGCGCAGAAACTGTTCTTGCTGTCAGATTGTCATTGTGCACCATTGTAGGAGCTATTCGCTCGTAACGGTTTTCATAGCCACCTCGTACACTGGCTTTATTTGCAGTTGATTACCCTTGAACATGAACCTGTAGGCGGTCATGCCGTGTGACCCCAGTAGTCGCCTCAGTGAGCGAAGAGATGTTTAATTCTTGCGCGGCCTACGTCAATAGCTCAATGCACCGTGTAAAACATTCAATTCGACCTTGCCGTCCATTTTGCAAACGTTGATATATCGCACCTGAAGTTAAGAGTTCCCTCGGTGACGCGACAGCAGATCGGACCAGCATCACGCACAGATTAAGGTTTACAACTTCGCGATCCCCGCTGACAATTGAGAAGAAATCTGGCGAGGGATCCGAGCAAACCGGCATCTCGGTATTTCTGACACCATCGTGTGTGCCGCCGTGCTATTCTGTATAATGTTTCGAATATAGGAAATGATTGTTTTTATAACAGGGAGATTCGAGTGAATTCTCTGGTTCGAGAAGGCGTCCTTATGGCAAATTGTCCAAATTATTGGCTGAGGGAGACACGGCTTTCATTTTAAACCGTGACGCAGTTAATGAATTCAAAACGTCTGATATTCCTTCGTAACACGTAAGCGGCCATGTTTATCCGAAAAATCAATGCTTAATTTTACAGAAATTATGACCACTGAGCATATTTTCACAGCGCCAATTTTTTGAAATACGCACTGAAAACAAGAAACGTCAAGCTGTCCAGCGTGACAATATTCATAGTGAATTTCCCGTTCAGACGGAATTAGGTCTTTCTTAACCAATAATTTTACAGCTTGAATACCTTTCCCTAGATAGGGAACCTTCCACCTGGTACCTTGAAAGACTTACATCGCCTGATTGAGGAGTAATTATCGCGGTAACTCCAAATAGTGGGCGCATAATGATCACAGAAAACGAAGAAAAGCAGCGACGGAGCGGGCGAGTTCTTGCTGTGACGTCACACCACAACTACTGCAGCTACACTAGTATTCTTTGTCGGGGCTATTAAAGTTCTGTTAAGTCGAGTCTTCTTTATCGTCATGATTATGAGGCAATATAGTAGCATTTTATTTATCATAGCAATTGTTTCGCGAGTGCTAAAGAATCCATCTCCTATGACTCACTGTTCCATGTCCACCAGCTCGGCCACTTCTCCTCCTTGATGTCCTTCCTGCTGGCCTCATTCACGGCCTTTTTCAGCCCATCTTCTTTGGCCTCTTCACAAGTCCTCGAGTCTGAAGTCGAGGGCACTTCCCACTTCTCGGGATCTTCTTTCTTTATCGCAAGGGCTTCCTGCATGATTACCGGTGCCATCAGTCCACCGAGTAGAAGCAACGTGTGTCCTGAAAGGTGGTCATCGAGGGACACTAAGTGCTTTAGGCGATAGCTTTAGAAGCGCACTTTTATGATTTTTTTGCATTCATTCTGTAAGGCGAAAAGACATGCCTGACTGGAATCCCTGCACCCACGATTGATTGACATGTGGTGTTTAACGTCCCAAAACCACCACATGATTGTGAGAGACGCCGTAGTGGGCGGCTCCGGAAATTTCGACCACATGGGGTTCTTTAACGTGCACCCAAATCTGAGCACATGGGCCTAAAACATTTCCGCCTCCATCGGAAATGCAGTCGCCGCGGCCGGGGCTCGATCCCGCGACCTGCGGGTCAGCAGCCGAGTACCTTAACCACTATACCACCGCGGCGGGCCCCTGCGCCAATGCGAGACCTTAAGCGCAGTGGGTAGTAAAGAAGACATAACAAAAGTGTAATATGAAAGTGTATATTTCACGAGGAGCCTAGAGCTTACGCCTTAGTACACACTTATTCTCATAATAATAATAATAATAATAATAATAATAATAATAATAATAATAATAATAATAATAATAACGTATTTATTTTTACATACTGCCCGTCACAATGGGTACTATCGCAGGAGGGCAAACAAAATACACAAGAAGTACATATACAACCAAATACACAATAGATAAACTTGCACTTACATGCGAAAATGCGCGACTACAGATATTCTATAATGATACATGAAGAGTATGAACGCACAACCTTTGTCTGGTTGATATACACGAAAATATTATACTAGGTAATCCACTGATAACACTGACATATTCAAAAAGCAACCAAAAACTGTACAAGCAAGAAAAGAAGCATAAAAAAAACATCATTTCAGCTATGAGTGTCACGAATGTGGTTTTCAAGTAAAGTTTAAAAAGTATTCAAATCTTTAGTATCAGTCAGACAAGCGGGCAATCTGTTCCGTTCTCAAATTGACGGTGGGAAGAAGGAATACTTGAAGCAGTTGGTGCTGAAACGGTATCCTTGTAGTGTTAGTGGAAGTTAATGGCGTGTCTGTCTGGTTTCTGAAGTAGATATAAATCTCGAGCTGTCGATGTTTAGCTGCCTATGAATAAGTTAGAAGAGCATTTTTAGGCGTGCGAGTTTAGCGTGATTTCGTAATGTTATAGTATCCCGGTTCTTGCGATCAGTTCAGAGGGTGAGTCGAGCAAACTGTATTTATTATACGTAAATCTAGCTGCTTTCCTTTGTACCCCTTCTAGCTTTTTAATTATAATCTTTGTTGCCGGGAACCAGACTATGTTGGCGTATTCTAATAATGGGTGGAATAATGTTTTATAGGTTAATAGTTTTTTTGAGGGGGTGCGGAACGTAGTCATCTTTTTAGGAAAAATAATCTTTTTAAGGCTGAAGATGTAACTTAGTTAACATGCGCCTCCTATCTAAGATCATTAGAAGTCACTAGTCTTAGGTACTTATGCTGCTTTAGGGAAGTTAGTGGCGTGTCGTTAATAGTGTAATCAAAATATGATAGCGTTTTTTTACGTGATTTTCTTGACGAAGCTGTTTTTTTTTTGTTTAGTGTCATCTGCTATTTCGTGCACCAATTAGATACTGATAGGGCATTGCTAAGAGCATTATGGTCCGAAGGAGAGATAATTTCTTTATAAATAATACAATCGTCGGCGAAAAGCTTCATGTTCGTTCCAATGGACTGGGCAAATCGTTGATAAATGTAAAGAATAAAATAGGGGCCAAGACGCTGCCCTGCGGTACACCTGATGTAAGTTTTGATAGCTCCGATGTTTGCTGTTTATTTTTACGAACTGCGTTCGCTCGGTCAGATATGCGCTAATCCATTTTGTGATTGGTTATTTACCTATTGTCGCCTGCAGTTTAATTGTTAAACTTTGATGTGAAACGCAATCGAATGCTTTTGAAAAGTCGAGTGAAATAAGGTGGATCTGCTTTTGATGATCAATGGCTTTTGATGGTCAATATTATTATTATAGAGACAAACACCTGCGCTTTTTGGTCTCTTTTCTTGTGTCCCGTTGGTTTTCGCTTCCGATTATTCCATTATGAATTTGTACCAACTAGCCCACCTGTCAACCCTACTGCACACACCCACCCTAGGGCACATATTCACATGTCCACATGTTACGAAAAACGTAGCAAGGCGTCGTTATTATGCTCTCGGTGTTGACAAAGCGCTGACAGAAGAAATGTGGTACGTACTCTCGTTTAGTCCTGGGATCATCCGTTGGATTGTGGTTCTTGTATGTGAGAATATATGATACTTGAAGTGTTCACTAGATGGACGGATGGACGCATGGACGAACCGACAGACAGGCAGACGGACAGGCAGACGGACAGACAGACAGACACGCGGACGCACGTACGGACGTATGGAACCACGGACGGATTTATGGACGCTTCGCCCCACTTATCATCATTTATGCCACGGATATGCTGTGATATTTTTTTTGTTTTCTTTGTGAGGAAAGGAAGCTATATTGCTGATACCTTCATGGGCAGTGCCGAGTGAAGCGACGGCGACAAAAATTATTAATACACACTTCTTTGAGAAGAATTCATGTCTAAATTAATTTGGTTGCACGCAAAGACTAGGCAGCGTGGGTTTACCTAAGGTGAAAGCTTATTGCCTGCACACGTGAATAAACCAACTGACTCGCTGGCACTGCTCTGCCTCAATACGTATCTTCTTTCCATATTAATTTATTTATAATTAGAATTTTTTTATAATTAGCGCCTTCTAGCCTTATAAGTAAAGTGCAAAGCGTTGCTCTTTACAGTAAAGCTCAGCAGTAGCATCGTCACTCTGTGGCCATGATCACATTCGCAGTGTTCTGCTACATTGACACAGCTCTACTATACAACAGCTCCGCTGCATGGACACATGAGGATGCACTTTTCAATGTTCAGTTTCTTTTCATGAAGACTTCTTTAATACGATCAGCTACAATTTTCGACAGCTCTTTCTCGTTTTGTTTGTTCTTTTTCCAGGTTATTGGATATATTCAAGAAAGCAATCGAGGCTCAGCTGTTAGCGTTTCTGCATATAAGATTTACTTGCAAAAGAAACGATTGGTGTTTTACCTCATCAACACTTTTTTACAAGTTAGGCGTAAGTGCGATCCGTTAATTAAGTATTTCAGACGGTTTTTGTGTTGTTTGAAATGTATGTATTCAACTAAAATCTCCAGCTTCTCTATGTAATGCCCAAGTGGGACATTGGAATGCCTGTATATAATTGAATGAATAAGTAAAATGAAATTCAAACAATTCGCTTTCGTTACCGGCATAGCGGTATCGAGGGCACACATGTTGATCGGCCACATTTTAATGAACGCGCAGTGCACTCTACAGCGCAATTAAACCAGCTACATTACTCCGAATTCTATTAAGAAAAAAAGTATGTCACCGACGAACGCCACCTTCGCAGTGGAGACGAATTGCGAATAGCATATAAATCACTTGCCTACAAACTCGTCACTAACAATTTAGGTTACGAAGCACTATGTTCTGAAATATCAGTGATTATGTTTTCGTGCGTTTAATATGTTACAGGCGATTAACATCAGTAACGATTCGACGTGACACTTGCTTGCCTGAGAAACGCTTGCGAGAATGACAAAACAGACTTCAAATAAACGGACGTATATGGAAACATCAAACGACATAGTGCGTTTAGTAAGAGGGGATAATGATTTAGAGTACTAGGTAATCTACTGTAGGAGAACATAAAGCTGTCCCATGGGCCTCAAACTTGATATATGTGATTCACCAATGGTACGCAAGAATATTGCTTGTAGGCCAGCTCGCAATAAGCCCTAAAGCCTTTGAGATTCCATTCTGGCGCAACTTTACACAGAGCCGTGCGTACCGTAATGTTGCAGTGGGAAATAAATACATCTGAATACTAAATTCAAGCATATTAGTCACATATACAATTACGTACCTTTAGTAACGAACGTACTTGAGAAGACTCGGTGTCGCCCAACGTCGATGTATTTCTGCTGAAGAACTAGCGAAAGTTGGAAACTGCTGCTTTTTCTGCACTGCGGTGAACGACGTCTGACGAACGCACCAGCACCAGATGTGGTTGGATGGGAGACGCCAGGTGCGTTGGCGCTTTCTGTGCAACGCGGACGTCGATACATCGCACCACAGGCGCTCGTCCGCGTTCTTCCAGTGGCGACACGCTTCTACGCAGCAAACCGTGCGAACACGCATGGGCCGCGATATGCAGGTCGCTGTATGACTTCGGGACGCGTCTCGTTTTCGCGCTTATGAAAACATGCAAGCCCCAATCATGGCATCCGTGATTAGAACCGTCACCCCCGGAAGCTTTCCGGGGGTGACGTTAGAACTCACAGGCACGCGGCCATAGCTCATCACGGAAGTCATGGCCTGACATACACTACGTCCAAGAGCGTTCGCACGAGCACAAACACGTGTTGTTTTGTTTGCGAGGCTTTGGAGATTTATAGCGGCTTTGTTGGCATGAATCGGACAGGAAAGGCAGGGGATCGGCCTGACTTAAAACTTGGATCCTGCGGTGCCGCGAAAACAGCTCATACTCTTTCAGGGGTCAGCTGGTTGACCAATCACCGTAAGCACACTGCTCAACTTGTTGGGTCCTACTTTTAACAAAGGTAGAAATAATATCAGCAGAGCTGCTGTTGCTTCGATTTTACGCAAGAGACTATAAATAGCCATCTCCTGTCAATTATAATTCGCTTAGTTTGAGATGTATCTTAATAACAGCACAATTAATAAATGTGAAACATTTCCTCGCGAACTACGGCGACTTTGAGCGTATCTATATATCTATCTATCTATCTATCTATCTATCTATCTATCTATCTATCTATCTATCTATCTATCTATCTATCTATCTATCTATGTAGCCACCTACGACTTCTAGCTCTCCTGGCCGTTTGGGTAATGGTATAGATACCAAACCTGGTATCGCATAGCATGACTATATGACGATCATATTTGACCAGTCCTACCACGAAAATCATGAAACGTACGTCGTGAATGCCATGATATACATTTCATGGTCTTGCTGCTCTTGCGGTGGTTTCGTTCATATGCCATAATACAAAACTAGTATGGTATGTCATGATTGCATGGCGAATAGAAGCGACAAGTCCCAACATGAAAATCATGACATGCGTGTCATGTAACATCATGACTACATTCCATAATCACGATGCGCTCTCGGCAATTTCGCTTGCGTCACATAACCCAGATTTGGTATTACGGTACGTGAATGGATAACGAAGGTATCTGACTAGTGCAAACACGATAATCATGAGATACGCGTCATGTAACATGACTACACGCCACACTCATGATGCACTCGTGGCCGTTTCGCTAGCTTCACATATGCAAAATTTGGTATTACGTGACGTCAATGGATGACAAAGGTATGGTGCTGGTGCAAACATGATAATCATAAGAAGCGTGTCATGTGAGAACATGAATACATGCCGCAGTCAAGGCCCCAACACACTTCGACGTGACCCAGAGAACGCGCGCACCAGCGTTGGCACGCCAGACGCCGGTCCTGCCATATACTCGCTGTGTTCCTTTGACGCATGCGCATTTCAGCGCGTCCGGCGTCCCTCCTTCTCAAAATAAGCAGACGCAGTGCTGTCTGGGTAACGCGTTAGCGCCAAATGCAGCGTGTCGCATCTCGCGTTAGTTGCCGTCGGGCCGCGAAGACGGACGATGGTCGCACCAGTCGCGCTTGGCGTCAGAGTGCTCGCGTTTTGCTAACATAGCGTTGCTTTTCCCAGCGGGTGCGCATGTCATCGTTACGTTGGAACATATTTGGCCCTTTATGATGCACTCGAGGCTGTTTCGCTAGCTCCACATAAACTAAATTTGGCATCAAGTGGCGTGAATAAAGGAAGACGGTAAACGACACATCTAAACTTACCAATCACAACACGGAAGTTGTGTACGGCATAATTTACCTCCACTTCTTGATGCTGTGGTGATTTGAAAGTGGTATATCAACCTTCCTCATTCGTGCTTCATCGATTCGCGCTGTACATTGGGATTGACCAATCTTTTTTTTTTAAGTTCGGTCTTGGCCCGGTGGTGTTGACAAAACACCGTCGAGCAATGATGTAACCCAGCTTATCCTATAGCACTGCACTGGAGGAAAAAAAGAGGGAAGACAATAGGTGCTGGAGAAGAAATATCTCGACGAAATGAACTGACTCAATGAAGTGGGCTTCAAACCCAGTTACCAATCGATCACTTGGCTGTGCAGACGCGCCAGCAGAACGACGTTAATGGCAAATATGTGATGCATCACTTTGGGCGAAAAAAAAAGGTAAATGATGAAGAGAAAGAAACAAAAAACGCAACACACCAAGATAACGAACAAGCAGAAAGAAAAAATTCCCAGCATATCCACGGATTGCATGGTGAAAAGTGGGGCGATGCCTCCGTCAGTCCGTTTTTGCGTCCATCCGTCCGTCTGTCCGTGTGTCTGTCCATCCGTCCCTGCATTCGTCCATGCGTCCATCCATCCCTGCGTCCTTCCCTCCGTCCGTTCATTTGTACGTCTCTCCGTTCGTGCGTCCGTCCTTCCGTCCGTCTATATAGTGAACACACAAGTACCGCCCTTTCGCATCTTTTCATCATATATTCATAATATACAAGTACCGCCATCCAGCGGAGATTCCAAGGACTAAACGAGAGGTGGCACGGCCGGACCAGAGGAGCGGCACGCGCGCACTCTCTTACGGGCTGCGCTTCGTGTGTGATTCCCACCTTTCATCACTGCTAAAACAAAGCAAGTTACGCCCTGCGAGTTTAACGTGGCAACCTTTCCTTGTCGGATAGTGCTCAAGCTGCGTCCTTCTGTTACTAGTTTTTAGGGGTGAAGCTTTTTAAAGGGCCACTCTCCAGGCTTGACACCTTTAAGCTGACAAGCGCAATGCGTAAATTGAACGTTATCACTCACGTACGTTAAAGTTTTTAACGCCACACGCTGCGGAAATGAGTCAAACTTCAAGATGAATGCTGCTCCCCCTTATCTTTGTGGGCGCACGCCCAGAGAATCAGGGCATGATGTGCACGTAACAATGGCCCTACGTACATGGCGGTACAGTGACCTTGGTTCTCTAGGTAGATGACTGCACACTGGTGTTGCCAATGGTGGCACGTGACATGGCGAAAATTATTTAACATGACATGCATAGTTTACGTAATTTATAGCTTCAAGAGATTAATTAAAACTCGAAATAAATATTTGGGCGCAAAAATTGAATGTGCACTTATTTTTTTCTGTTAATTGCAACGAGATGCGGGGCTAATGTTCCGGCGTTTCGCATGCGTTCGTGTTCGCGCCCTCAGCGCTTCGAGCAGACGACAGCCGTGGAAGCGAAAGAAACGCTTCTATGTGTTCGCGCACTCATGTGCTTATCTATTTGACCGCGTCTAAGCCAGCGTTTCCAAACCGTCCTGCAGAAACAGGCAGTAGACGTGTTGATGTATTCCAATATAACGCTGCATGGTCAACAAAAACACAAAAAACAAAAAAACGCTGCTTGCGTGCTTGGGGGTTGGGCTTCTTCGAACACGTCATGCGCACGTGACCTCTTGGTCAGATGCCGGAGAAAGTAGGGAAGAGATTTGGCTTGCGAATGCTGCGCCGTGGAGCGGCAGGGTTCAGAGCTCGCCTCCTCTCATCCTCGTTTCATACCGCTTCAAAAGAAAAGTTTTCTCAGCTTGTAATGAAGCTATCGAAAAAAAAAACATTGGTGGCAAAATGCTTTTCATCGGACGCTCAACAACTTCCACGGTCTAATTAAAATTTGTTATGGGGCCTGGTGAGCGGCCTTATAGGCCACGGGTCATGCGTCCGCGATGCATGCAGTAGTAGTGGTGCATCGTAGTAGTGGCTAGCCACCTCTACAGCTAGGCTAGAGGATCGGCACGCGCACACTCATTTGAATTGAGGAGAGAATTCGTGCATTGTTGATCATAAATAAAAAGGTAGTTGTTTCTGAATAAATAACTTGCAGGGACAGGTATCAGTTACTTAATCTCCCATGAAATTCGCCTTGAATGTGGTGCTTACTAAACAAAACTACTATTAGAAAAATGCACTTTGCGCACTATGTGACCAGAAAGGCCCTCCACGTTAAACTAGCTGGGCGTAACCTTCTTGGTTTTAGCAAGGTTCAGCGAGAGTTGGGACGTAATGCCATGAACAAGAGCCGGTAATAGGTGGGAACTATACACGAAGCGCAGACCGCAAGAATGTGCGCGTGTGCCACTTCTTTAATCCGGCCGTGCCACTTCTTGTTTAGTCCTCGGAATGTCTGCTGGATGGCGGTACTTCTATATGATAGACGTATGATTAAAATATGCGAGATGGCGGTACTTCAATTGTTCACTAGATGGATGGATGAATGGACAGACACGCAGACAGACGGACGCATGGACGGTCGCACAGACGGACGCACGGATGCTTCGCCCCACTCATCATCATGAACTCTGTGGATATACCGGAATTTTTTTTTAGTAAGCATCCAGTTCAAGGCAAATTTTATTGGAGATGAAGTCATCAGTACTCGTCTCTGTAGGTTATTTCATCAGAAACAACTATCTTTTTAGTTATGATTAACGTGTGCGGGTTTCCTCCTCAATTCAAAAGACTGCGTGCAAGCCAACCCTCTAGTCCGGCCGTGGAGGTGGCTACCTGCTACTACTACTACTGCTACTACTACTACTACTACTACTACTACTACTGCTACTACTACTACTACTACTACTACTACTACTACTTCTACATACATTGCGGGCGCACAACGCAAGTCTTAAGGAGCTTCGCCCCTAAAAGACAAAGAGAGAGAAACAAAGAGAAATGAAACGAGAGAGAGCCAATTTCACCTTAGCTTTTCCAGGCTTGACAAGGCCTTAGCAGAACCACTTTCCTGATCTAACTCGTACAAAATTTCGAGAAATATAAGCTGTAATCTTGGGAATCTTCGTGCCGTGATTGTGGGAGGTAGTGCAGCCTGATCATGTGTAGAATGACATATACCATGTCTGCGGTTCTCGTACGAATGAAATGAACCGCTAGTGACGCTCTTTGCTAGTGCTTTCTGCGGCGGTTGCTAAGGGCGCCTAGGTGTCTTTCTCGAAGCTCCTGTATATACTCCCGTGGCTATATATTTAGGCAAAGCTGGCTATTCTCAGCTAAGACTGGCGTTTATGCTAAGGAAGACCACCTGCGCAACTTTACTATATCGTCAAGTGGGACTGGAAGAGATGTGCACGGGATGTGCTTGTATACGCTACCACGTTCTGTTTGCGAAGGTGAAGCTCTAGCGTTTTCCTAGTTTTCACCATCTTTTAAAGCCGCGTGTTTTCTATATCCACCAGGCAAGTGTCGACAGGTCGTATGAGAATAATCTGGTTCCATCACAGGTCAGCGACTGATAACCTTTGGCACCCAAACGAGGGGCTTTTTCAACTGTGGAAAATATGATGTATCATCGCAATCCACAATTCGGGACCTTTGCCACTGAGGCTGCTTCTGTGTTTAACAACGAAAGCTGTTATGAGATAACATCTCGGGTTACGTGCAGTTGTCTGCCGCCACCGGTGTCCGTAACCACAACCCGCGAAATTAGGAGAAAAAAAAACCTAGCACTAAAGACACAGTGGAGCTCAAAACCCGGGTATGCTGGGTGCCAGCCCAGTATTCAACCACTGAGCTACACCGCTGCTTGGGACTTGTTGGCAAACCTCGCACCAAAGGCACAGTGGGGCTCGAATCCGGGTCCACTGAGGGCCAGCCCAATGTTCTATAGCACTGAGCTAGGCGGGTGCTTGTGACTTGTTGGCAAACTTGCCTTAAGCAGGCTTGATGTCGTTGAAGCAATCGCGTTGATTCGACTTATAAAGCGTTTTAAAACAGCGAAAAAACAACCAGTCGTCGCACATAGCGAATAGCATAACGAGTGGGCCGTCCATTGCGCCAACCTATTACAAGAGCTTCTTTTCGTTCCCCTGTTAACTGTGGCGCATACGCACATCAGCCAGAGTTCCTCATCGTCGTCAGCCACTGCATGAACAATTGGCCTGAAATTTCTTGCAAGTGTTAAGCAGATACCACGCTTCTCAGAAGAAGGACGAAAAATAGCACAGCGAATGCCAGCCTACTACCCAAAAGTATATTATTAATGCCCTAGTGGGTATTAAGCAAGTGCGCTTGCAGTAGGTACCCAATGGGTGTTTCTAAAGTTGTGTTGCTGTGAAAAAAATCCAAGCCTCGGATATGTACTGGATAACATTCGGCCAATTTCGCTTACTTCAAACCTAGTTGAAATAATTGAAAGAATTCTTCATAGAGGGCTCAGTGAGTTCATCGCTCGTCAGGACATCCTTTCACCAAGGCAAGTAGGATTTAGACAGGGGTGCTCTATATGGTCAGCTCATGTTGATTTGTAAAGCCGAATTCGCCTTGCAAAAGTATCTGGTGAGCTTTCTGCATTAGTCACGTTAGATATCGCAAAAGCCTACGACAGTATGGAACACAGTACATTAATTTCAAGATTAGTGGACTGTGAGGTGCCCAAGTGCATTATATCTTGGGTTCGAGAGTTTCTCTTTCAGAGACAATTCTTTTGTTGCCACGAGGGAATTACTTCTGCCTCATATAAGCAAACACGAGGTGTTCCGCAAGGATCAGTCCTGTCACCTCTTTTATTTAATATATTATTATCATTCATTCCCGTTCATAAAAATGTTCCTCTTTACGTCTACGCCGATGATATTGCTTTTTTTTCGTCATCCCGAGATATCAATAGTTTGTATCAAATCTTACAGTCATATTTGAGTGAGCTTGAGGTATGGCTTGGCGGGCTGTCTTTTTCACTTAATGTTAGCAAATGTGCTCTGCTTGTATTCCCTCTATCCGTTCCCGTATTTCTTTCACTGCATTATCGAAATGATTCGATTCCACAAGTAACAGCACTAAAATATCTTGGCATTGTTTACGTGAACTACCTAAATTGGCAGCAAAAAATAGAATCAAACACTCGTAAAGCAGAAAGCGCCCTAGGATTGCTACGCCGGTTTTGCAATAAGAATTCAGGGATGCGCAGGGATACGTTACTTATGATCTACAAACTTTACCTACGCCCAATTCTGGAGTTTGGTTGTGTTCTGTTTTCCGGAAGTGCTGAGTACAAATTAAGACCTCTTACAATGCTACAAAGGCAAGTCTGCGGCTGTGTCTTGGGCTACCTAGGTGTGTCGCGAATAGTGTGCTTTATTTGGAAGATAGAATCATTCCACTTGATGCTAGATTTCGACAGCTTACTGTGCAAACATTTTTAAAACTTTACGATGCGCCCCTCTTCTGTTGACAGACAGTTTTCATCAAACATCCAGTTTCTTTCTTTCAGCGCCCGTGGTTTCGTTATCAAAGAACCCAAGTCATTTTCGTCGAATCTCTGTTATCAAATCTTCATGTTTCCCTCCAGCATGTAACTACCCAAACCCAATGCTCTGTGCCAGTTGACTTAATTTTCGATGATATTTTTCCGAAAAATGCCAAGTTACTTCCAAAGCATGTTCTGGAGGGCCTCCTTCATGACCACCTCAGTCATTTTCGTAAATACGTAGTAATTTCAACGGATTAAACGCAAAATCCTCAGAAGGCTGGAGTAAGTATTTTTTCTCATCAGCCTAATTGGTCTTTTGCGCTCCGATTGCCTGACCTCACACCAATTTAGCTCGCAGAATTCCTGGCTATTACATTGGCTCTTCGAAAACTAAATCATCAGCAATCAAAAGCTATTATTATTTCGGATTCTTTGTCTGTATGTACACATTTAACGTCCGCAAAGCAGTCTCCTCTTCTCAGAATATTTTGGTCTCTCGTACCGCATAGCCTATCAGAAGTTCGGTTTATTTGGGTCCCCGGGCATGCTGGAATTGCACTAAATGAAATTGCTGATTCGCTCGCTTCGGCATCTTTAAATTTCCAGGTGGTGCTAGTACCCCACAGTTTCCTTTTATTACTGCCGAACGATTCAAACGCCTGTTAATCTTAAAAATCAACGAAATGTTTCTCCTACAATCAGAAGAATTTCGGCACTTGCAGTTCACATGGAACACCGCAAAATGCCTTTCCCGTCATTGTGAGGTGACCCTCACAAGCTTTCGCTGTAGAAATCCTCGGCTAAATTTTTATCTCAACAAATCAGGATTTTCATTAACTAACCTATGTGCAGTTTGCAACAAACCGGAAACAATAGATCACTTTCTTCTCACACGCCGCCGCTTCGCCTCACTGCGACGAATAATTCTTGAAAGACCGATTGGTATGCTAGGATTACCAGTCAATACATCCACCCTATTATCGTTTGGAGCCAGTCAGTTGGGCTTGGGCCGCAGTGCTATTCTGTCAGCGCTACATAAATTCATTCAGGCAACCGGAAGGACACGCTGCTAGTGGTACTGCCAGATATATCTAATTCTTTGTCCCCCTTCCTCATTCTTGTTCATTTGTTTTATATATTCTTGTTTATCGCAATCTTCTGCACTTTTTTTCACGTCTTTTAAAGGAACATTATTATTGTTCCTATCTAATTTCTCTTTCAATTTTTTTAGCAAGCGTTGTAAAAAAAATTATCTATTATGAGGTACAGTGTGGCCTATCTCCCATGTGGGTATGAGCCAAGATATTCTAGGCGACGAGACAAGACAAGAGTGTTTCGAAAAGGCCCTGAAAGGCCGCTCTTCTAGCTTTCGCTGTGACTGTGCTTCGCCTACCACGCAGGCCTGGCGTTTTTTTTTTTTTTGCATTCTCCATATCACGCAATAGAAAAAAAACGGATGTTGTTTTTTGTGCCCGCCGGAACTTCTTTAGAGTGTTCGTTGGCACTGTGTACATTGGTCGGGCCCAGTTTGACGACATCACTTAATAAGGAAAAGCGAGGCTGAGGACATGACACCTTATCTGCTTTTACAGATGTTCATGCATTTTTGATGGGGACAGTCAGTAAGAGTTGCCAACGTTCGTAAACTTTTTTCTAGGAGTTTTTTTTTTATTTCGCACGATAGTGGTTACGGACACCAGCGGTGGCGGCTGATCTCACTACGACTGCCGTTGTGATCTGCTAAAAGATTTCGCTGGAAAGACTGAGACTGTGCAGTATAGACTCTTCATGTGACCGTGTAAATACGCCTCATGATGACCTTTTTAGATGCCAATTAACCCGTAGAGATATGAACAAACCAATATTGAGAATACGCACGCAGAAAATGCCACGCACCGGATAATAAGGCTTGTAGGCGACACACACACTTACAGTACCCCCCCCCCCCCACTCCGCAAAAAAAAAAAACGTGTTTCCTAACTTTGCATGCAGCACACGTTAAACACGTGAGCTGAGTGTGAACTAAGACTTGCATTTGATGTCTTAATTGGGCCCACATTGTAACACGTTGGTACTTACATGCACGTGTGGCGTGACGTACTATCAAACTGTTATTCCAATTGAATACAGGAAGTCCTATTCCAACTATATTTTTCATTAAAATGTCACAATTGCAGCATAACACAATCTACGACCCGTCCGATACAACTTCTACTACCTCTGTAGTCAAAAACGTTCGATAAAGGTATACAGTAAACATGACAAGGCATTAGAAAATGCTGTGGTTACTGCACCTATAGCTGCATTTTTTTGAAAAGATGTATACAATCGATGGACCTTTTGCGCGCCTATGTAATCCAGAATGTAATCATAGGCAGTGTTCCTACGAAAATACGCCTGAATAAATACAATCGGGGCGTAGGTTAAAGGAAACACGCAATCTTGTAATATTATCACCACGCTTCTAAATTACTCCCAGGTTATAAAGGGTCCAAACCTTGTCAAGAGAGTTCTCTGTACTTCTAGAGCGGAATTAATTCACAGCAACGATGTTAATAAGCCATACCAAATTGTATTTGAATTTCTTTTCAATACATGCACAATATTTCGGCTCATTTATAGATATTTTGCACAGTGCTCATAAAGGCCTCTTGACCGTGGTAAGTGGCATTGTGTAGCGCTTCACCGTCCCGTTCACCAACCACATTCACATTAGGCTCCACCCAACGAATTATTTGGTGGACCGTAGGTTCTACTCACTTTTATCTCGCAGACCAGCAGAGAATGGAACCACCTTTCCGCTTCCATCGTAACAATTAATAATGTTAATTTGAAAAGTGTTATTCAAGGCATTGTGTTTTGTGAATTTGTACTTATAGTAAATGTAGTGTTGCACACTTGTATATGTTCATGTTACCCATTCCTTTCTGTAATCCCTCGGGCTCTGAAAGTAATAAATAGATAAATAAATAAATAAATAAATAAATGGTGATGCCACATACATTGGGAATCGATGATATATGCGAAGCACGAATCAGGAAGGTTGGCATGTCTTCTTGAAATCGGCAAAACGTAACGAAGCGCACATAAACTATGACGTACGTGACTTCGATGTCAAAATTATTATGTTTGGACGTGTCATTTGCTTCGTCCTCTATTAACCTTACGTGATACTAGATCTGGTATACGTGAAGCTAGCGAAATGGCCGCGAGCACGCTATGATCGTACCATGTAGTCATGTTTTAGATGACACGCATGTTGAATTTATCACGTTTAGACGTGTCATTTACCTTCGTCGCCCATTGACGCGACGTAGTACCTAATTTGGTATGTGTAAAATTAACCAAACGGCCGCGAGCGCATCATGAGTGTGGCATGTAGTCATGTTCTTACATGACGCATCTTATGATTGTCATGCTTGCACCACTCACATACCTTCGTCAACTATTCAGGCGATGTAATACCAAGTTTGGTATAAGTGAAGCTAGCGATACTACTGCGAGCGCATCATGAGTGTGGCATGTAGTCATGTTACATGAAATGCATGTCATGATTTTCACATGAGGGTCTGTCACTTGTGTTCAACATGCAGTCATGTCGTACCATACCAGTTTTGAAACTTGTCATGTGAACGAAAGCACCGCAACAGCAGCAAGACCAATAAATGTATATTTATTTATTTATTTTATTTCGACATACTGCCAATCCCATCAGGGATTTTAGCAGGAAGGGCGTGAACATAAAAATTCGAATAAGTACACAATAAATACATACATCGCGATAAAGTACAGAATGAAACTAACAGAATCGGATCAATTAACAATTTCAGATCAAAGAAGGCATAAAACATTAGTGTAAAGAAAAGTTGTCAGATGAAAATAAATGCAGCGACTTGGTTGACACATTGGATGACATATTGGCATATGCATCAAGAAACACAACAAGAAATTACAGCAATAAGAAACTACCCTACAATATGGCGAAGTATTTCAAGGAAGGGCAAATTTATACACACTGAAAAACAGAAATATGTTCAAGAATCAACAGAGCGATTTCTCTTCACCTGGATTCAGTATTAAAAATTGCTTAAAGAAAAAATATGATGACATGATACTTCGCTCGTACAATGTTCACACGAACACTCATATTAAAATCAACCAGGTGATTCCGTTTGCATAATACATAGTTTATTTTCAACAAGGGTTAGAAATTTTGCTAATTCGGTAGTGCTGGAGATACTCGGATCCAGTTTATTCTATTCATTAGTGGCTATCGGAAAGAATGAGTACTTAAAGCAGTTTGTGTTGAAGGAGTATTCGTTAAGTCTCATTGGGTGTTTTTGGCGTGTTGTTCTAGTTTGATCAAACGTAAGATAGGCGGATACATCAATGTTTAAATGACCATGGATTAATTCATGTATGAATTTTGCACGTGCTAACCTTGTTCTATTCATTAGAGTAAGTAATCCAGCTTTTTTAACTAGTTTAGTCGGAGAATCTGTATGTCTGTACTTGTTGTAAATGAACCTCATAGCTTTCCTTTGTATTCCTTCCAGTTTCGTGATTTGCTGTTTTGTGAATGGTGACCAAATTATATTACCGTATTCAAGTAATGATCGCACAAGGGCAGTGTATGCAAGCAGTTTTAGAGAAGGCGGGGCCTGACGAAGCCGGTATCTGAGTGCAAACAAGCGGCGTAGTGCAGCTGAAGTAACGTAACTTATGTGTGCGTCCCATCTTAGATCTTCAGTTATAATAATTCCAAGATATTTATGCTGATTTACTCTAGGGTTGGGAATGTCATTGATAGTGTAAAGAAAATTTGACGTGGTTTTTTTTCGACTTACTGATAAAATTGTACACTTGTTTGCCTTAAGTGACATCTGCCATTTACGGCACCAGCAGGAAACATCTTGTAAAGCACTATTTAAAGCTACATGGTCCTCCGTTGAGTTTATTTCTCGATATAGCACGCAGTCATCCGCGAATAATTTGATTTTTTCCTTAATATTTGTAGGCAAATCATTAATAAAGAGAAGAAACAAAGTTGGCGCCAGCACACAGCCCTGCGGAACTCCAGATGTGACGGAGGTGGTAGCAGAGGTTTCATCGTTAAATTCCACATACTGTGTACGATCAGTAAGATAATTTTTGACCCAGTTAAGAACAGTAGAATTTCCTAAGGTGGCCTCAAGTTTTTGAAGTAGTTTCTTGTGTGATACCTTGTCGAATGCTTTGGCAAAGTCGAGGAAGATTAGATCACTTTGTTTTTGGTTGTCAATACTCTGGGATACCTCATGTGTTAATTCCACTAATTGGGTTATGGTTGAAAGACCTCGGCGAAAGCCATGCTGATAGGGAGATAATATACGTTTTTCTGCTAGGAAAACAGTTATTTGTTTAAGAATTATGTGCTCCAAGATTTTACAGATTGTACATGTCAGGGATATCGGTCTAAAGTTAGATATGTCATTTCCGCTTCCTCCTTTATGCACAGGAACAACTTTGGCCTTTTTCCACTCCACAGGTAAAGAGCATGTTGATAGTGATTTGTTAAACATGACGCACAGATATTTAGCTAGAAACTCTGCATATCTTACAAGAAAGATGTTAGGAATGTTGTCGGGCCCTGCTGCTTTTTTTGCGTCCAAGTTTAGCAAGAGATTTATGACACCGGCCTCATTGATAACAATCTATTCCAGGGTACCTTCCGCACTAGAGTCGATGTCTGGAATGTTTCCGTCATCGACAGTGAATACAGACTTGAAATAGCTGTTCATTTTGTCTGCAGTGATCGGGTTATCCTTTTCATAGGCATGTATATCATGACATTCATGACATACATGCCATGATTTTAATGTTATGACTAATCAGCTATGCTCGTCATGCAGTCTTGTTATGCCACAGCAATTTTTGTATAGATACCAATTTCGAAACGGCCTGGATATCTAAAAGTCATAGGCGCATAGATAGATAGATAGATAGATAGATAGATAGATAGATAGATAGATAGATAGATAGATAGATAGATAGATAGATAGATAGATAGACAGACAGATAGATAGATAGATAGATAGATAGATAGATAGATAGATAGATAGATAGATAGATAGATAGATAGATAGATAGATAGATAGATAGATAGATAGATAGATAGATAGATAGATAGATAGATAGATAGATGGACGGACGGACGGACGGACGGACGGACGGACGGACGGACGGACAGACAGACAGACAGACAGACAGACAGACAGACAGACAGACAGACAGGCGGACGGACGGACGGACGGACGGACAGACAGACAGACAGACAGACAGACAGACAGACAGACAGACAGACAGACAGACAGACAGACAGACAGACAGACAGACAGACAGACAGACAGACAGACAGACAGACAGACAGACAGACAGACAGACAGACAGACAGACAGATAGATAGATAGATAGATAGATAGATAGATAGATAGATAGATAGATAGATAGATAGATAGATAGATAGATAGATAGATAGATAGATAGATAGATAGATTAGATAGATAGATAGATAGATAGATAGATAGATAGATAGATAGATAGATAGATAGATAGATAGATAGATAGATAGATAGATACGCTCAATGTCGCCAAAGTTCGCTGAGAAATTCTTCGCATTTACATTTCCAATGTGCGTGCACTGGAAAAAGCACAGAAGACAATCCATCTGCTTCACAAGGCACTACTGGCTCCCCAAGCAGAATGATATATGTAGCGTCTCGCCATATTTACTGTAATTCACTGAAGACTTCAACAGACCTCACGTGTTTATTTATTTATTTGAAATACTGCAACCGAACATCACGGGATCAAGCAGGATGGTCTTCACGCACAATGCAAAATTAAGTATACAAACAATATAATAGGCCAACACATGAAACAAAACTAACAATAAAAACTAGGTTGACAATGGTTAAAAGATATGGCTAGCAAAACACCTGATAGCAGCAAGGAACGTAGAAGCCGCCAGAGCGAAGAGTGCGAAAACTTCAAAACACGGCATTCTATATCACTGACAAGGTCATCGGAGCTGAGTATGCTGTTTGGCAACGAATTCCAATCCACGATCGTTACAGAGAAGAAACTACATACTGAAACGCTTGCGTGCGAGCGAAATTTGGTGTCGACGAACGCACCACGACGCTTGACAGATGCTGCGAAAGCTAAACCTCGCTGAAGCGTTTAATTGCCCATATGGTTGGTGAGTTGGTGACAAAAGATTGTTTTGAAGTGAGAGCGCACTACTTAGACGCGGAGGGAAGACAAGGACAAGCGCTTATTCCCGTCTTTCTGTCCACGTCTAAGTACAGTGCGCTCTTATTTCAAAACGTTTAATTGCGCTTCAGTAGGTGGCATCTAGTGATGTGGCTGGCCAGCACTCGGCCGTTAAGAAACTGCCTGGAGCACTGGCCGCACCGCAGAGGCAACACGCCCGAATGCTCCCGCAGATGCCACTCGAGCTCGCACTTTTTCACGAACACCCTGCCACACGTCTCGCACATGTAGGGCACGTTGCAACCGGCCTCCCTGGTGCTCTTACGGTTCCGATTCTTGTTGGCAGCCGACTTTTCCTTTGCTTTCTTGAGTTTCTGGCGTTCACCTGCGGAGTGTTGTTGCATAAGGGATTCACTTCAAAGAGTTATGAAAAGTGGCACCTTCACAATCAATTAATACCAGGCGTAGTCCAGTTCCATCCCGCCTCAATTTTATTTCCTCTAAATTATTTTATTAAGTTACAGTGCGTCTTTTACACTTACAGATGACATATACTAACTGCTTCGACGTTGTTTATTCACTCGATGGCCAGCTAATGCAAACAGCGGATGAGTACACCATGCGGTAAGCTCTGCAACTCGTTTGGTGTGTTTCAACACTTTTCATTATTCAGTCCTGAAAATGATTTGGCTGCATGACTTCACAAACGCAATATGACTCCTAGAAGGCACCAAATGATCAGGAATTGGCTGTGAAAGCGAGAAAACGCGCACTCACTAAATTCGCGGCTCCATTGTTTGCATTCGCAATTTGCCTGTCTCACACTACAGATGTATGACGATAAAAACATCATCGATAATGTTCTTAATAAAACATTCAAAGAAAGCTTACTTTTCCTTCTGGCACATATGCACGCATGCGCAGTCGTACGAAAATTGAAATCAGGCTTGTGTCGCGCTGCCGAAGATTGCTTTAATTCGCGGTCTCAGCAGACGACGGGAGCGGAATTAAACAAACCCATTGCCGCATATTCGTGTAATTCGGACACGCGAGACATTATATTTCAATCATCAGGGCAAGTTATTTACGTTGATTTTAAGAGATAAGACTGTGCCGCCTGTGCTGGGGTTATTTGGATGGGACGCAACCACGCACTTACGGGAAGCGTTTTTTTTTTTTTTTGGCAGGCCAGTCAAGCATGGAGAAGCGTGAAGTGCCGATACTCGCAAAATATCTCGAATACGCTCACCCTATAGCAAACCACCGCAGGTGTTGTGTCAGATTTTCTCACGCGCTCGCTCAGTAACGATGCCTTTTAGTTTCATTATTTTCTCGATATAATTTCGGTGCTTCGCTTCACCGAAATTATCGAGGTTAGAGTGGTTGACGTTAAGCGCAGAAACTGTTCTTGCTGTCAGATATTCATCGTGCACCATTGTAGGAGCTGTTCGCTCGTAACGCTTTGCATAGCCACCTCGAACACTGGCTTTATTTGCAGTTGATTACCCTTGAACATGAACCTGTAGGCGGTCATGCCGTGTGACCCAAGTAGTCGCCTCAGTGAGCGAAGGGATGTTTAATTCTTGCGTGGTCTACGTCAATAGCTCAATGCACCATGTAAAACATTCAATTCGACCTTGCCGTCCATTTTGCAAACGTTGATATATCGCACCTGATGTTAAGAGTTCCCTTGGTGACGCGACAGCAGATCGGACCAGCATCACGCGCAGATTAAGGTTTACGACTTCGTGATCCCCGCTGACAATTGAGAAGAAATCTGGCGACAGATCCGAGCAAACCGGCATCTCGGCATTTCTGACACCATCGTGTGTCCGCCGTGCTATTCTGTATATTTTTTCAAATATAGGAAATGAGTGTTTTTATAACAGGGAGATTCGAGTGAATTCTCCGGTTCGAGAAGGCGTCCTTATGGCAAATTGTCCAGATTTTTGGCTGAGGGAGACACGGCCTTCACTGTAAACCACGACGCAGTTAATGAATTCAAAACGTCTGATATTCCTTCGTAACACGTAAGCGGCCATATTTATCCGGGAAATCAATGCATAGTTTTACTGAAGTTATGACCACTGAGCACATTTTCACGGCGCCAATTTTTCAAAATACGCACTGAAAACAAGAAACGTCTTGCTGTCCAGCGTGACAATATCCATAGCGAATTTCCCATTCAGACGGAATTAGGTCTTTCTTAACCAATAATTTTACAGCTTGAATACCTTTCTCTACATGTGAAACCTTCCACCTGGTACCTTGAAATACTTACATCGCCTGATTGAGGAGTAATTATCGCGGTAACTCCAAATAGTGGGCGCATAATGATCACAGAAAACGAAGAAAAGCAGCGGCGGAGCGGGCGAGTTCTTGCTGTGACGTCACACCACAACTACTGCAGCTACACTAGTATTCTTTGCCGGGCTATTAAAGTTCCGTTAAGTCGAGTCTTCTTAATCGTCATGATTATGAGGCAATATAATAGCATTTTAATTATCACAACAATGGCTTCGCGAGTCCTAATGAAGCCATCTCCTATGACTCACTGTTCCATGTCCACCAGCTCGGCCACTTCTCCTCCTTGATTTCCTTCCAGCTGGCCTCATTCACGGCCTTTTTCAGCCCATCTTCTTTGGCCTCTTCACTAGTCCTCGAGTCTGAAGTCGAGGGCGCTTCCCATTCCTCAGGATCTTCTTTCTTTATCGCAAGGGCTTCCTGCTTGATTACCGGGGCCATCTGCCCACCGAGTAGAAGCAACGTGCGTCCTGAAAGGTGATCATCGAGGGACGCTATATGGTTTAGGCGATAGCTATAGAAGCGCACTTTTATGATTTTTTGCATTCATCCTATAAGGCGAAAAAACATGCCTGACTGGAATCCCTGCACCCATGATTGATTGATTTGTGGGGTTTAACGTCCCAAAACCACCACATGATCATGAGAGACGCCGTAGTGGGCGGCTCCGGAAATTTCGACCTCATGGGGTTCTTTAACGTGCACCCCAATCTGAGCACACGGGCCTACAACATTTCCGCCTCCATCGGAAATGCAGTCGCCGCGGCCGGGGCTTGATCCCGCCACCTGCGGGTCAGCAGCCGAGTACCTTAACCACTATACCACCGCGGCGGGCCCCTGCGCCAATGCGAGACCTTAAGCGCAGTGGGTAGTAAAGAAGACATAACAAAAGTGTAATATGAAAGTGTATATTTCACGAGGAGCCTAGAGCTTACGCCTTAGTAAACACTTATTCTAATAATAATAATAATAATGATAATAATAATAATAATAATATTAATAATAATAATAATATAATAATAATAACCTATTTATTTTTACATACTGCCAGTCTCAATGGGTACTATCGCAAGAGGGCAAACAAAATACACAAGAAATACATATACAACCAAATACAAAATAGATACACTTGCACTAACATGCGAAAATTCGCGACTACAGATATTCTACATTGATACATGAAGAGTATGAAAGCACAACCTATGTCTGGTTGATATACACGAAAATATTATACTACGTAATCCACTGATAACACTGACATATTCAAAAAGGAACCAAGAACTGTACAAGCATGAAAAGAAGCATAAAAAAAATATCATTTCAGCTATGAGTGTCACGAATGTGGTTTTCAAGTAATGTTAAAAAAGTATTCAAATCTTTAGTATCAGTCAGACTAGCGGGCAATCTGTTCCCTTCTGTAATTGATGGTGGGAAAAAGGAATACTTGAAGCAGTTGGTGCTGAAACGGTATTCTTGTAATGTTAGTGGAAGTTTATGGCGTGTCTGTCTGGTTTTTGAAGTAGATATAAATCTCGAGCTGTCGATGTTTAGCTGCCTATGAATAAGTTAGAAGAGCATTTTTAGGCGTGCGAGTTTAGCGTGATTTCGTAATGTTATAGTATCCCGGTTCTTGCGATCAGTTCAGAGGGTGAGTCGAGCAAACTGTATTTATTATACGTAAATCTAGCTGCTTTCCTTTGTACCCCTTCTAGCTTTTTAATTATGTTCTTTGTTGCCGGGAACCAGACTATGTTGGCGTATTCTAATAATGGGTGGAATAATGTTTCATAGGTTAATAAATTTTTTTGAGGGGGTGCCGAACGTAGTCATCTTTTTAGGAAAAATAATCTTTTTAAGGCTGAACATGTAACTTAGTTGACATGCGCCTCCCATCTAAGATCATTAGATGTCACTAGTCCTAGGTACTTATGCTGCTTTAGGGAAGTTAGTGGCGTGTCGTTAATAGTGTAGTCAAATTATGATGGCATTTGTTTACGCGATTTTCTTAACAAAGCTGATTTTTTTTTTACGTTTAGAGTCATCTGCCATTATGTGCACCAATTAGATACTGATAGGGCATTGCTAAGAACAATATTGTCCGAAGAAGAGATAATTTCTTTATAAATAATACAATCGTCGGCCAAAAGTTTCATGTTCGTTCCAATGGACTGGGCAAATCAATGATATATATAAAGAATAAAATAGGGGCCAAGACGCTGCCCAAGCGGTACACCTGATGTAAGTTTTGATAGCTCCGATGTTTGCTAGTTTATTTTACGAACTGCGTTCGCCCGGTCAGATATGCGCTAATCCATTTTGTGATTGGTCCTTTACCTATTGTCGCCTGCAGTTTAATTGTTAAACTTTGATGCGAAACGCGGTCGGATGCTTTTGAAAAGTCGAGTGAAATAAGGTGGATCTGCTTTTAATGATCAATGGCTTTTGATGGTCAATATTATTATTATAGAGACAAACACCTGTGCTTGTTCGTCTCTTCTCTTGTGTCCTGTTGGTTTGCGCTTCCAATTATTCCATTTTGAATTGGTACCAACTAGCCCGCCTGTCAACCCTACTGCACACACCCACCCTAGGGCACATATCCACATGTCCACATGTTACGAAAAACGTAGCAAGGCGTCGTTGTCACGCTCTCGGTGCTGACAAAGCGCTGACATAAGAAATGTGGTACGTACTCTCGTTTAGTCCTGGGATGGTCTACTGGATGGTGGTTCTTGTATATGACGACTATATGATACTTTAAGTGTTCGCTAGATGGACAGGCAGATGCATGGACGGACCGACAGACAGGCAGACGGACAGACAGACAGGCACACGGACGCACGTACGGACGTATGGAAGCACGGACGGATTGATGGACGCTTCACTCACTCATCCTTTATGCCGTCGATCTGCTGTGATGTTTTTGTTTTCTTTGTGAGGAAAGGAAGTTATATTGCTGATACCTTCATGGGCAGTGCCGAGTGAAGCGACGGCGACAAAGATTATTATTACACACTTCTTTGAGAACAATTCATGTCTAAACTAATTTAGTTGCAAGCAAAGACTAGGCAGCGTGGGTTTACCTGTGGTGAAATCTTATTGCTTGCACACGTGAATAAACCAACTGCCTGGCTGGCACTGCTGTGCCTCGATACGTATCGTCTTTCGATATTATATTTATATTTATAATTAGCGCCTTCTAGCCTTATAAGAAAAGTGCAAAGCATTGCTCTTTACAGTAAAGCTCAGCAGTAGCATCGTCACTCTGTGGCCATGATCACATTCGCAGTGTTCTGCTACATTCACACAGCTCTACTATACAACAGCTCTGCTGCATGCACGCATGAGGATGCACTTTTGCATGTTCAGGTTCTTTTCATGAAGACTTCTGTAGTACGATCAGCTACAATTTTCGACAGCTATTTCTCGTTTTGTTTGTTGTTTTTCCAGGTTATTGGATATATTCAAGAAAGCCATCGAGGCTCAGCTGTTAGCGTTCCTGCATATAAGAATTACTTGCAAAAGAAACGACAGGTGTTTTACCTCCTCAACACTTTTTTACAAGTTAGGCGTAAGTGCGATCCGTTACTTAAGTATTTCAGACGGTTTTTGTCTTGTTTGAAGTGTATGTATTCAACTGAAATCTCCAGCTCCTCTATGTAATGCCCAAGTGGAACATTGGAGTGTCTATATATAAATGAATGAATAAGTAAAATGAAATTCAAAGAATTCGCTTTCGTTACCGGCATAGCGGTATCGAGGGCACACATGTTGATCAGTCACATTTAATGAACGCGCAGTACACTCTACAGTGCAATTAAGCCAGCTACGCTACTCCGAATTCTATTAAGAAAAAAAGTATGTCACAGACGAACGCCACCTTCACAGTGGAGACGAATTGCGAATAGCATATAAATCACTTGCCTACAAACTCGTCACTAACAATTTTGGTTACGAAGCGCTATGCTCTAAAATATCAGTGAGTATGTTTTCGTGTGTTTAATATGTTACAGACGATTAACATCAGTAACGATTCGACGTGACACTTGCTTGCCTGAGAAACGCTTGCCAGAATGACAAAACAGACTTCAAATAAACGGACGTATATGGAAACATCAAACGACATAGTGCGTTTAGTAAGAGGGGATAATGATTTAGAGTACTAGGTAATCTACTGTAGGAGAACATAAAGCTGTCCCATGGGCCTCAGACTTGATATATGTGATTCACCAATGATACGCAAGAATATTACTTGTAGGCCAGCTCGCAATAAG
Organism: Rhipicephalus annulatus; assembly: GCA_013436015.1. Lineage (NCBI taxonomy): Eukaryota > Metazoa > Arthropoda > Arachnida > Ixodida > Ixodidae > Rhipicephalus > Rhipicephalus annulatus. The sequence goes on from WOVY01000679.1 coordinate 225,860, forward strand.
CCCTAAAGCCTTTGAGATTCCATTCCGGCACAACTTTACACAGAGCCATGCGTACCGTAATGTTGCAGTGGGAAATAAATACATCTGAATACTAAATTCAAGCATATTAGTCACATATAAAATTACGTACCTTTAGTAACGAACGTACTTGAGAAGATTAGGTGTCGTCCAACGTCGATGTATTTCTGCTGAAGAACTAGCGAAAGTTGCAAACTGCTGCTTCCGCTGCACTGCGGTGAACGACGTCTGACGAACGCACCAGCACCAGATGTGGTTGGATGGGAGACGCCAGGTGCGTTGGCGCTTTCTGTGCAACGCGGACGTCGATACACCGCACCACAGGCGCTCGTCCGCGTTCTTCCAGTGGCGACACGCTTCTACGCAGCAAACCGTGCGAACACGCATGGGCCGCGATATGCAGGTCGCTGTATGTCTTCGGGACGCGTCTCGTTTTCGCGCTTCTTATGAAAACATTCAAGTTCCGATCATGGCGTCCGTGATTAGAACTCACAGGCACGCTGCCGTAGCTCATCACGGAAGTCACGGCCTGACATACACCACGACCAAGAGCGTTCGCACGAGCACAAACACGTGTTATTTTGTTGGCGAGGCTTTGGAGATTTATAGCGGCTTTGTTGGCATGAATCGGACAGGAAAGGCAGGGGATCGGCCTGACTTAAAACATGGATCCTGCGGTGCCGCGAAAACAGCTCATACCCTTTCAGGGGTCAGCTGGTTAACCGATCACCGTAAACACACTGCTCAACTTGTTGGATCCTACTTTCAACAAAGGTAGAAATAATATCAGCAGAGCTCCTGTTGCTTCAATTTTACGCAAGAGACTATAAATAGCCATCTCCTGTCAATTATAATTCGCTTAGTTTCAGATGTATCTTAATAATAGCACAATTAATAAATGCGAAACATTTCCTCGCGAACTACGGCGACTTTGAGCGTATCTATCTATCTATCTATCTATCTATCTATCTATCTATCTATCTATCTATCTATCTATCTATCTATCTATCTATCTATCTATCTATCTATCTATCTATCTATCTATCTAGCCACATACGACTTCTAGCTCTCCTGGCCGTTTGGGTAATGGTATAGATACCAAACCTGGTATCGCATAGCATGACTATATGACGATCACATTTGAGTAGTCATACCACGAAAATCATGAAACGTACGTCGTGAATGCCATGATATACATTTCATGGTCTTGCTGCTCTTGCGGTGGTTTCGTTCATATGCCATGTTACAAACCTGGTATGGTATGACATGATTGTGTGGCGAATAGAAGCGACAAGTCCCAACATTAAAATCATGACATGCGTGTCATGTAACATCATGACTACATTCCATGATCACGATGCGCTCTCGGCCATTTCGCTTGCGTCACATATACCAATTTTGGTATTACGGTACGTTAATGTATAACGAAGGTATCTGACTAGTGCAAACACGATAATCATGAGATACGTATCATGTAACATGACTACATCTCACACTCATGATGCACTCGCGGCCGTTTCGCTAGCTTCACATATGCAAAATTTGGTATTACGTGACGTCAATGGATGACAAAGGTACGTGACTGGTGCAAACATGATAATCATGAGAAGCGTGTCATGTGAGAACATGACTACATGCCGCAGTCAAGGCTCCAACACACTTCGACGTGACCCGGTGCGCGTGCGCGCCGGCGTTGCCAAGCCAGACGCCGGTCCTGCCATATTCTCGCTGTGTTGCTTTGACGCATGCGCATTTCAGTGCGTCCGGCGTCCCTCCGTCTCAAAGATAAGCAGACGCAGTGCTGTCTGGGTAACGCATTAGCGCCAAATGCAGCGTGTCGCATCTCGCGCCGGTTGCCGTCGGGCCGCGAAAACGGACGATGGTCGCGCCGGTCGCGCTTCGCGTCAGAGTGCTCGCGTTTTGCTAACGTAGCGTCGCTTTTCCCAGCGGGCGCGCATGTCATCGTTACGTTGGAGCATATTTGGCCCATCATTATGCACTCGAGGCCGTTTCGCTAGCTCCACATATACTGAATTTGGTATCAGGTGGCGTGAATGGAGGAAGAAGGTAAACGACACATCTAAACATAACAATCGCAACACGGAAGTTGTGTAAGGCATAATTTACCTCCACTTCTTAAAGCTGTGGTGATTTGAAAGTGGTATATCAACCTTCCTCATTCGTGCTTCATCTATTCGCGCTGTACGTGGGATTGACCAATCTTTTTTTTTAAGTTTGGTCTTGGCCCGGTGGTGTTGAATAAACACTGTCGAGCGATGATGTAACCCAGCTTATCCTATAGCACTGCACTGGAGGAAAAAAGAGGGAAGACAATAGGTACTGGAGAAGAAATATATCAACGATATGAACTGACTCGACGAAGTAGGCTTCAAACCCAGTTACCAACCGATCACTTGGCTGTGCAGACCTGTCAGCAGAACGAGCTCTAATGGCAAATATGTGACTGCATCACTTTGGGCGAAAAAAAAAGGTAAATGATGAAGAGAAAGAGAAACAAAAAAGGCAACACAGCAAGATACCGCACAAGCAGAAAGAGAAAAAATCCCAGCATATCAACGGATTGCGTGGTGAAGAGTGGGGCGATGCCTCCGTCAGTTCGTTTGCGCTTCCGTCCGTCCGTCCGTACGTCTGTCCGCCCGTCCCTGCATTCGTCCACGTGTCCGTCTATCCCTGCGTCCTTCCATCTGTCCGATAGTCCGTGCATCTGTCCGTCTCTCCGTTCGTGCGTCTGTCCTTCCGTCCGTCTATATAGTGAACACACAAGTACTGCCCTTTCGCATCTTTTCATCATATATTCGTTGAATGGATGGACGGATGGATGTGGTTGTACCCTTTAGATCGGGCGGCCGCTGACGCCACCTAGCCGTAATATTTAGTGAACTAACCATTATATTTATCTTCTTTTTTCCTTTAAATGTTGAGGTTGAGAATTCATACTTTGCAGTGAAGGATTTAATTTTCACTCGTGCCTTAACTTTAGCCACCAATGAAATAACCTCCTTCTAGTTAAGGCTACCCGCTTAAAGTCTATCTTCCCCTCCCTGTCCCTAAACCCCATGCTTTGAAAAACTCTGTGCCATCATCTTGAACTATAAGGTGAAGCCCTTTACCGAACATTATCAAGTGTTCGGCAGTTTCTTCTTCCTCTCCACACGCACTGCATACTGTGTCTACCCCTTCGTATTTGGCCCGATATCTTGGTTTGCAATACACCTGTCTTGGTCTCAAACAGTAGAGATCTACCCCGAGTTTTATCATACATCCTTTCCTTGGCAATTTCCTGCTTAAAAGTTCCATAGATCTCTAGTGCGGCCTTCTTAATCGTGCCAATTCTCCACATATTGGTCTCAGCTTCCTTCAGCTTCTTCTTAACCGATAATTTTTTTTTGGTTTGGCCCCTGCTGTTTTCTAAGTATTTACCAGGCAATCTTCTTGTTCGCTTCCGCCATTTTGTATCGACATTCTTCATGTACAAGTAGATGAATACCTTCCTAGCTCAACGCTCCTCCCCCAGTTCTCTCAATCGCTTCTCAAATTTTATCTTGCTGGTAGCTTTCCTGCCCTCAAATGATGTCCATCCCATATCACCTTGTACTCCCTGATTTGGTGTATTCCCGTGAGCTCCTAAAGCAAGCCTACCTATTCCACGTTGCTTAATTTTTAATCTTGCTTGAACTTCTGATCTCAAGCACAAGACCGCATTGCCGAACATCAGCCCAAAAACCACGACCCCTTTCCATATTCCTCTCACAACTTCATACCTATTGTAATTCCACAATGCCCTATTTTTTGTCACTGCTGCATTCCTGTTACCTTTAGTCGTCACGTATATTTTGTGTTCCCTTGGGTACTCAATCCCTTTGCTTATCCATACGCCCAGATATTTGTATTCATCTGTTATCTCTAGCGTGACCTCCTGTATTCTAAGCTCACTACCTTCATTATCATTAAAAATCATGACTGCTGATTTTTCTTTACTGAATCTGAAATGTAATCAATCTCCCTCATTGTCACAGATGTCTATCAATCTCTGCAAATCTTCCTTGTTGTCTGCCATTAGCACTATATTATCTGCATACATCAATGCTGATAGTGCCTGTTCAATGAGTTTTTCTTGTTTGACGAAAGAGAGGTTGAAGCCCAGTTCACTTCCTTCTAATTTGGCCTCTAATCCTTGTGGGTACATCATGAATAATAAGGTTGACAGGGGAGACCCCTGCCTAAACCGCCATTTTACCTCTGCAGGCTTGGATACCTGTTTTTCCCACTTTACAACTGCCTTGTTACCTTTATATATATCCTTTAAAAGTTAGTGACTCCATCTTCTACACCCAGTGTGTCTTGTATTCCCCACAAGTCCTCTTGAACCACGCCATCGTAGGCTCCCTTGATATCCAAAAGTGCTAGCCACAGGGGCCTGTGTTCCTTTTCTGCTATTTCGATGCACTGCGTCAGTGAGAACAGATTGTCGTCCAGCATCTTGTGTTTCCGAAACCCATTCTGCAGTTCCCCCAGCACACCCTCATTCTCTATCCATGCCTGCAGTCTTTCCTTTATAATCTGCATCGCCAGCCTGTAGACCACTGATGTCACTGTTATAGGACGGTAGTTGTTTATTTCATCTTTGTCCCCTTTTCCTTTATAGATCATGCTCATCCTGCTAAGTTTCCATCCATCAGGGACTACACCATCGATTATTGTTCGGCTCATTGCCTCTCTCAAAGTCTGTTTAAACTTCGGACCCTATGTCTTTATCAGCATAATTGGAATGCCATCTGGGCCTGTTGATGTACTACTTGGAACCCTCTTCTCAGTCCTTTCCTACTCTCGTTGTGAAAATGGAGTCATTGTTCCACTTGATCCATGCCAGTCCATTGTGGTGCACAAGGCACTTCTTTGTTGAAATTTTTCTGTCACCCTTGTTTTTATATAATCAATAGCTTCATCTCCTTCTAGCCTAGCACCTTAAGCTGTAGTTATAAACCTCTGCTCTAGGTTTGTTTCAATTCTCAGGGAGTTTAGATGGTTCAAAAATTTCGCAGCAGCCTTTCTATCCTTTTTATGTACTTCTGCCAGCCACTGAGGAACTTTCTTCTAATCTTTTCATTGATCAGGAGGGATGCTTCCCTTCTGGAGCTTATAAAGATTTCCCATTTTCTTCCAAATTCATCTGTCGGTTTACCCCGTTGCTTAGCATATCTGTGTTACCTAGAGGCTTCCTGACGATTTACTATGGCTCTCTTAACTTCCTCATCCCACCAACTCTTGGGCTTGTGTCTTTTTTTCCAGGGTGACTTGTCACGTGCCTTAGCAAGCTCTATCCCAGTCTAATTAGATTTGTGTATGTCCGCACAGTTTTATTATCCAACGGGTACTTCTATATTCAAAATATAAAAGTACCGCCATCCAGCGGACATTCCAAGGACTAAACGAGATGTGGCACGGCCGGACCAGAGGATCGGCACGCGCGGACTCTCTTACCGCCTGCGCTTCGTGTCTAGTTCCCACCTTTCACCACTGCTAAAACGAAGCAGGCATTGCCCTGCGAGTTTAACATGGCAACCTTTCCTTGTCAGATAGTGCTCAAGCTGCGTCCTTCTGTTACTGGTTTTTAGGGGGGAAGCTTTTTAAAGGGTCACTCTACAGACGTGACACTTTTAAGCTGACAAGCGCAATGCGTATATAGAATGTTTACATTCACTTGTGTCAAAAATTTAAATGCCCCACGCTGCGGTAATGGGTCACACTTCAATATGAATGCTGCTCCCCCTTCTTCTCGTTGGCGCACGCCCAGAGAATCATGGCATGACGTGCACGCAACAATGGCCCTACATACATGGCGGTGCAGTGACCTTGGTTCTCTACGTAGATGACTGCACTCTGACGTTGCCAACAGTGGCACGTGACATGGCGAAAACTATTTAACACGACATGCATAGTTTATGTAATTTGTAGCTTGAAGAGATTATTAAAACTCGAGATAAATATTTAGGCGCAATGGGTAAATGTGCACTTCTTTTTTTTCTGTTAATTGCAACGAGATGCGGGGCTAATGTGCCGGCGTTCGCGCCCTCAGCGCTTCGAGCAGACGACAGCCGTGGAAGCGAAAGTAACGCTCCTATGCGTTCGCGCAGTTGTGCTTATCTATTTGACCGCGTCTAAGCCAGCGTTCCCGAACCGTCCCGCAGAAACAGGCAGTAGACGTGTTGATGTACTCCAATGTAACGCTGCATGGTCAACAAAAACAAAAAAACAAAAAAAAACGCTGCTTGCGTGCTTGGGGGTTGGGCTTCTTCGTTCACGTCATGCGCACGTGACCTCTTGGTCAGATGCCGGAGAAAGTAGGGAAGAGATTTGGCTTGCGAAGGCTGCGCAGTGGAGGGGCAGGGTTTAGAGCTCGCCTCCTCTCATCCTCGTTTCGTACAAAATGTTTTCTCAGTTTGTAATCAACCGATTGGAAAAAAACACATTTGTGGCAAGTTGCTCCTCATTGGACACCCAACAACTTCCATGGTCTAACTAAAATTTGTTGTGGGGCCTATAGTAAGTGGCCCTATAGGCCGTGGGTCGTGCGTCTGCGATGCATGCAGTAGTAATGTATCTTAGTAGTGGCTAGCCACCTCTACAGCCAGGCTAAATGATCCGCACGCGCGAACTCATTTCAATTGAGGAGGAATTTCTCGCACGTTAATCATATAAAAAAATAGTTGTTTCTGATGAAATAACTTGCAGGGACAAGTATCGGTTACTTCATCTCCCATGAAATTTGCCTTGAATTCGATGCCTACTAAACAAAACTAGTATCAGAAGGACGCACTTTGCGCACTATCTGACCAGAAAGGCTTGCCACGTTAAACTAGCTGGGCGCAACCTCTTTGGCTTTAGCAACGAGGGTTGGGCCGTGGAAGTCCCGCTACAGGGATAACTTTGTCGAACTCTTGATGGCTATCGGAACCTTCGTTTTATGGAAGCGGAGGGGACTGGTCCACCTGTGAGGACACCCTCAGAGAGCCATGTTTCCCCTACTACATCGGCTAAGAAACATAATGCTTATGCATCTTAACGCAGAACTAGTCATGCTGGGAGAGGAGGCTTTCCTCCGACGGTGGTCTACGCGAGTAATTATCGTAAAAACAACACAGTGTCCATGCTTTTCCTCCCCTATTGAGGAGGTGGGCTAGAGCTTGTACCACTGTGACATTACAGTATTTTTCTTTTCTTCTTTAGAAACATGTCTTTTTTGTGCAATATCGTTTTTTAATATGAGAGCAAATTGTCCGCACAAGTGAATGCAAAAACGTCACCTTGCACTGTGAATGCCCCCCCCCTTGTTTGTGCATATAGGCTTACTGTTTATATACGTTTACTCATCTCGATCTTCATGAATGTTCTGTCCTTGTACAATTTTTGCATTGTACATCACTGCATACACAAATAAGTTATTTTCACTGTATATAACAGCTTGCACTCTATATACACATGATCATCGTTGTCCATCTTTCTGTGTGCACATAAGCTATGTAAGACATATCTGGAAATAAAAATCTCTTAAACCAGGGTAGGGCTGTAGTGCCATGAACTACAGGTTTTCCCTCTCACTTTAATTCAAGTGCCAGCTTAAATAATCTGCACGCCATTGAAATAATCTGAGTGCCAAGCTATTTAATCCTTGTGCCAAACATTTAATCCTAGCGCCAACTCACTCAGGCCGCGTGCCATTGAGTTTATTCCAAGTGCCACCGTGTTTATTTCAATTACCAGTGACTTTAATTCAGGTGCCAGTTAGTTTATACCATGCACGAAAACCAGAATACGGGGTGTAAAAGCGGCAGTGCAATTGAAATGCAGTTCTTACAGTATAAAAACAATAGTCGGAAGGTAGAATAAATCATCATTATTTGCATTCGCCGATAGTATTCGTGGAAAAGAATTACTGCCGGGGTTCGTTGATGTGCTTACACTTTGCTATGTGCAAGATTGTATAATTAGTGCTTGGCCCAGGTGAAACAATTTTAATGAAATGAAAAAAAAATGCAGGAACTTACTACTGAATATTTTACAGTGCAATAAAATTGAGTGTCCATCACAAAAGCGCATAAATGGCTTTGGCACACACTACATTATATGACCAGGACAGGTCATGTAATCCGAAGGACACACTATGATTGTTGTAGTGCCGGAATGCATACCAAGATATTGAAAACCTGGCCGTGGGCAGTGATGGGTCAAAGGGAGCTACATAATCAAGAAATTAGGAGGCCGTCACGCCGCCCTGTGATTTAGAGATCATTCCAATATGTTTTTGTCCTGCAGTGCACATAAAACGCAAACTGATCATCCTGATGTGGCAATGGAAGTTTTATCTTACATTATTGTTAGCTCTTATTTTTTCATTCAAACAAATTTAAATATCTCTAATGATACGAACAGTATTGATTATACGTTTAGCTTGGTAGTTTTGTGACGTACTTGACCAACGCGATGAAACGAACACAGAGGAAACAAAACTATAATAACACGCAATTGTCCTTGGGCCTATCTTCCTGTTTTTTTTTCTGTACGTGTTTTTTACGCGGTATTATGCCTCTCATCGCACATTGGAAGCTTCGGATTCAGTGCAATCACTAAATTATTTGTTCTGTACCTCCTCTTCTCCCTCTCTCTCTCTACACACACACACACACACACATATATATATAGATATATATATATATATATATATATATATATATATATATATATATATATATATATATATATATATATATATATATATATATATATATGCCTCCCGGCACTGCGGCGACAATCTTGGGTGGCCCGACACACGTCGACAACTGAACAGCACGTGATAAGAAAATAAGAAACGTATGTGGACGTACACGGACAGTTGGTTTCGTTCTCATTGTTGACAGTGGTTCTTCCTCTTTTTTACTTTCTTTCTTTTCTTTCTTTTTCTTTTTTTCTCCCCCCCTTTTTTTCAGTTCCCTCTCACTCTCGCAAACATGTTTGAAGGCGAGAGGGACGCGGCAGCAACGAAGTTTGGAAATTCATGTCAGTATAACTCATCCCCTGATGAAGGGAGGACCCCTCCGGAAACTGTTGGGAGTGAGTGAGTGAGTGAAACAACTTTATTCGGTCCACAATAGACGCGAGTAAACTCAGCGTCACCTGGCTAGGCCCACTCGGGGACCATCAGGTTAAACCTGACGGCCCTCGCGCGGGCCCTCTGGACAGCCAGGATTTGAGAGGTCTGGTCCTGGGCCTTAATGAGTCGCTTCAATTCCTCTTGGGTGAAAGGGGGACCGGCAGAGGCGCAGCCCCACAGTACATGCTCGAAGTCCGCATAACCACCACACAGGGGGCAGTCCGGGCTTGGAAACCGTTCAGGGTACATTGTGTGCAGTGCCGCAGGGCTCGGGTAAGTGTTTGTTTGTAGCAGTCGGAGAATAACAGCTTGGGCCCTGCATAGCGAGGAGTGTGGTAGAGGCAGCAGTCTTCTTGACAGATAGTGGTGCTTGCATATCTCGTTGTACGAGCAGAGAGGCTCAGGTCGCCCAGGAGATGACGCGTTACCCGGCACGCGGTCAGTCAAACCTCGTGCAGCCGAGTGCGCTTCCTCGTTGGGATTGAGCGAGGCACCCTGAATGGTTCCAAGGTGCGCAGGAAACCAGACCAATGAGTGATTTTTGAGGTCTTTGACTTTTTGAATAATCTGTAGGACCTGGGGAGCGTTGTCAACAAGGATAAATATATTTATTTCCCAACAGTTTCCGGAGGGGTCCTCCCTTCATCAGGGGATGAGTTATACTGACATGAATTTCCAAACTTCGTTGCTGCCGCGTCCCTCTCGCCTTCAAGCATGTTTGCGAGAGTGAGAGGGAACTGAAAAAAAGGGGGGGAGAAAAAAAGAAAAAGAAAGAAAAGAAAGAAAGTAAAAAAGAGGAAGAACCACTGTCAACACTGAGAACGAAACCAACTGTCCGTGTACGTCCACATACGTTTCTTATCACGTGCTGTTCAGTTGTCGACGTGTGTCGAGCCACCCAAGATTGTCGCCGCAGTGCCGGGAGGCATATATATATATATATATATATATATATATATATATATATATATATATATATATATATATATATATATATATATATATATATATGTGTGTGTGTGTGTGTGTGTGTGTGTGTGTGTGTGTGTAGAGAGAGAGAGAGGGAGAAGAGGAGGTACAGAACAAATAATTTAGTGATTGCACTTAATCCGAAGCTTCCAATGTGCGATGAGAGGCATAATACCGCGTAAAAAACACGTACAGAAAAAAAACAGGAAGATAGGCCCAAGGACAGTTGCGTGTTATTATAGTTTTGTTTCCTCTGTGTTCGTTTCATCGCGTTGGTCAAGTACGTCACAAAACTACCAAGCTAAACGTATAATCAATACTGTTCGTATCATTAGAGATATTTAAATTTGTTTGAATGAAAAAATAAGAGCTAACAATAATGTAAGATAAAACTTCCATTGCCACATCAGGATGATCAGTTTGCGTTTTATGTGCACTGCAGGACAAAAACATATTGGAATGATCTCTAAATCACAGGGCGGCGTGACGGCCTCCTAATTTCTTGATTATGTAGCTCCCTTTGACCCATCACTGCCCACGGCCAGGTTTTCAATATCTTGGTATGCATTCCGGCACTACAACAATCATAGTGTGTCCTTCGCATTACATGACCTGTCTTGGTCATATAATGTTGTAGTGTGTGCCAAATCCATTTATGCGCTTTTGTGATGGACACTCAATTTTATTGCACTGTAAAATATTCAGTAATAAGTTCCTGTATTTTTTTTCAATTCATTAAAATTGTTTCACCTGGGCCAAGCACTAATTATACAAACTTGCACATCGCAAAGTGTAAGCACATCAACGAACCCCGGCAGTAATTCTTTTCCACGAATACTATCGGCGAATGCAAATACTGATGATTTATTCTACCTTCCGACAATTGTTTTTATACTGTAAGAACTGCATTTCAATTGCACTGCCCTTTTTACACCCCGTATTCTGGTTTTCGTGCATGGTATAAACTGACTGGCACCTGAATTAAAGTCACTGGTAATTGAATTAAACACGATGGCACTTGAAATAAACTCAATGGCACGCGCCCTGAGTGAGTTGGCGCTTGGATTAAATGTTTGGCACAAGCATTAAATAGCTTGGCACTCAGAAATAGCTTGGCACTCAGAGGCACGAAAGAGAAATTGTGCCGATCAAAGGCCGCGCCGTCCACGCGCTGTATTTGTTGCATGAAGTGGCGAGCCGCATTCAGCAGCAAAGAACGCCTGTGCTCCTTTTTCGCCATGCCTTGCGGTATTACTAAAACTAAACTACGACGTTTGCCAAAGTAGGCCTTCACGTGTGACTTGAATTTGGAGAAGGCTTCTTCTACAGGGTTAAAGAAGAGACTGTACGCTGGCAGGCGCTTAATAGAGTGCAGAAAGCCAAAGCAGCCTGTTCTGTTCGAGCGTGAGTAGGTGCATTATAAAAAAGGAATACAGCTTCGGTATTTGGCTCATCACGTTCTACGCGGACCGAAACATCGCTGAGGAAATCATTAAAAACAACCCAATGAACTTTGTCCACCGCAGTCCAGTGAATAACTCCATTTGCGGACATGGATGCTATAATGTTCAAGTTCACACCCTTGGTCGTTGTGGTCATGTGCACAGCTGGTTCTCCTTTAGCTGCCCTGCCGAAGTTCCTGGAACACCAAATATTGAAGTTAGTCTCATCCAAATAGAAGCGGCAAACCCGCGGTCCATCATACTGCAGCCATTGGGCGTACAGCATACGGCTGTGTTTGATATCGTCACGGTTGCGATCTGTAGGCCTCTGTGTCACTAGCTTCATCGAGTAGCAGTGGGCATCCAGCAATTGATTGACTGATTGTTACTCCTAGCATTTCTTCCTCCAGGGCCTCCTTTATTTGCTTTAATGTAAATGTACAGTTTTCTTCGACAATTCATCTCAAAGTACTCACGACGTCTTCTACAAACTTCCTTTTTAAACCCCCACCTTGCTTTGATGTTTCTCTGTCGGTAGCGGCAATTGATCTTGCTGTTGTATTGCTGATGCCTAGAGCGTCGGCCACTTGCTTTAAGTCACCGCCACGCCTGTAGACGTCCACAATCCTAGCCCTGTCGACCACTGATACTCTGCTGTTTTTTCGACGAGGTTCGTCGGGGTTCTTAAAGTGTGGTCCTCGTTTGCGTCCAGCCATGACTTCAAGCAAAGCTCTCTCATCGTCTGCAAATGTGCCCGTATGAAAACACATGTTTCAAGCAAACACGCTTCAGCTACACTAAGCGTCGTCTGTTACATGAAAACCGGAGTATCTCCTTTGATGCTTTTATAACAACTTATTTCCACATGAACTCGATTAAATGCAAGTTTAGTATTTTAAGTGGTTATTTCTGATTTCAAGAACGAATATCATTTGTCGGTCACTGTTCTCACTGGGCTGAGTAGACGACTGTGGTAGCCTCAGGGCATAAGTAGCCAAACGCCGTCTGCTGAGCAGACGACACGAATCTATGCATATGCGATGGTGTAGATGGTTAGCCGGAATGAAGCAGTAGCGATGAAATAAAGACAAACATGAAATCTATGAGCAAATACATTTAAGTACCCTTAAAGGCAATTACTACTCACTGTTTTTTTTATTTTGAAGCTATGACACCAAAACGTTAGGGGCGCTATACCAAGTATAGCCGAGGGAACAGTTCTTCCTGTGACGTCATGTTTACGGTATTCTGACATTTATATTATATGAAGTGGCTAACTGTGTGTTTCTAGCGCATGGAATAAACTGAGTAACACCTGAAATAAAGTCATTGGCAATTAGATTATATACGGTGGCACTTCGATTGAACTCACTGGCATGCGGCCTCATTGAGTTGGCACTTCAATTAAATATGTTGGCGATTGGATTAAATGTTTGGCACACAGATTAAATAGCTCGGCGCTCAGATTATTTGAATGGCGTGCAGATTATTTATGCTGGCGCTTGGAATGAAGTGAGAGGGAAAACCTGTAGAGGCGGTGAAATGTGGGAACTACACACGAAGCGCAGGCCATAAGAAAGTGTGCACGTGCCACGTCTTTAATCCAGCCGTGCCACCCGTCCTTTAGTGCTTGAAATGTCTGCTGGATGGCGGTACTTCCACATGATGAACATATGATGAAAAGATGCGAGATGGCGTACTTCGATTGTTCAATAGATTGATGGATGGATGGACAGACGCTTGGACGGAGACAGACGCCTGGACGGTCGCACACACGGACACACGGATGCTTCGCCCCACTCGTCATCATGAACTGTGTGGATATACCGGGATTTTCTTTAGTAAGCATCAAGTTCAAGGCAAATTTTATTGGAGATGAAGTCACCAATACTCGTCTCTGTAGGTTATTCAGAAACAACTATCTCTTTAGTTATGATTAACGTGTGCGGGTTTTCTCCTCAATTCAAAAGACTGCGTGCGTGCCGACCCTCTAGTCCGGCCGTGGAGGTGGCTGCCGCTGCTGCTGCTGCCGCCGCCGCCGCCGCCGCCGCCGCTGCTGCTGCTGCTGCTGCTGCTGCTTACATACATACATACATACATACATACATACATACATACATACATACATACATACATACATACATACATACATACATACATACATACATACATACATACATACATACATACATACATACATACATACATACATACATACATACATACATACATACATACATACATACATACATACATACATACATACATACATACATACATACATTGCGAGTGCACAAGCCAGGGCTTGAGGAGCTTCGCCCCTAAAAGACAAACAGAGAGAAACAAAGAGAAATAAAACGAGAGAGAGTCAATTTCACCTTAGCTTTTCCAGGCTTGACAATGCCTTAGCAGAACCACTTTCCTGATCTAACTCGTATACAATTTCAACAAATATAAGCTCTAATCCTAAGAATCTTCGTGTCGCGATTGTGGGAGGTGGTGCAGCCTGCTCATGTGTAGAGTGACATATATATTTTCTGTGGTTCTCACACGAACGAAATCAACCGCTAGTGACGCTCTTTGCTAGTGCTTTCTGCGGTGGTTGCTAAGGGCGCCTAGGTGTCTTTCTCGAAGCCCCTGCATATACTCCCGTGGCTATATATTTAGGCAGAGCTGGCTATTCTCAGGTAAGACTGGCGGGTATGCTAAGGAATACCACACATGCAATTTTAGTATATGTCAAGCTGGACTCGAAGAGATGTACACAAAATGTGCTTGTAGACGCTACCGCGTTCTGTTTGCGAAGGTGAAACTCGAGCGTTTTCCGAGTTTTCATTATAATATAAAGCCACGTGTTTTCTTAATCCACCAGGCAAGTGTCGAGAGTCGGATGAGAATAATCTGTTTCCATCGCAGGTAAGCGACTGATATTCTTTGGCACCCAAACGAGGGGCTTTTTCAACTGTGCAAAATATGATGTATCATCGCAATCGACAATTCGGGACCCTTTGCCACTAAGGCTGCTTCGGTGTTTTACAGCGAAAGCTGTTATGAGATAACAACTCGGGTCACTCACAGTTTTTCGCCACCGCCGGTGTCCCTAACCACATCGCGCAAAATTAGAAAAAAAAACATAGCACAAAAGAGACAGTGGAGCTCGAAGCCCGGGTCTGAGGTGTGCCATCCCAGTATTCAACTACTGAGCTACACCGGTGCTTGTGACTTGTTGGCAAACCTAGCACCAAACGCACAGTGGGCTTGAATCCGGGTCCGCTGGGGGCCAGCCCAATATTTTATAGCACTGAGCTTCGCGGGTGCTTGTGACTTGTTGGCAAACTTGCCTTAGGCAGGCTTGACGTCGGGAAAGCGATCGCGTTGATTCGACTTATAAAGCGTTTTAAAACAGCGAAAAAACAACCAGTCGTCACACAATGCGAATAGCGTAACGAGTGGGCCGTCCAATGCTCCAACCTATTACAAAAGCTTGTTTTTTTTTCCCCATTAACTGTCGCACTTCAGCCATAGTTCCTCATCCTCGTTAGGCACTGCATGAACAATTGGCACATAATTCCTTGCAAGTGTTTAGCGGATACCCAGCTTCTCACAAGAGGGACGAAAAATATCACAGCGAATGCCAGCCTACTACCCAAGGGTTTATTATTAATGCCCTAGTGGGTATTAAGCAAGTGTGCTTGCAGTAGCTACCCAATTAGTGTTTCTAAAGTTGTGTTGCTGCGAAAACAATGCAAGCCTCGGATATGTCCTGGATAACATTCGGCCAATTTCGCTTACTTCAAACCTAGTTAAAATAATTGAAAGAATTCTTCATAGAAGGCTCAGTGAATTCATCGCTCGTCAGGACATCCTTTCACCAAGGCAAGTAGGATTTAGACAGAGGTGCTCTACATGGTCGGCTCATGTTGATTTGGAAAGCCGAATTCGCCTTGCAAATGAATCTGGTGAGGTTTCTGCATTAGTCACGTTAGATATCGCAAAAGCCTACGATAGTGTGGAACACAGTACATTAATTTCAAGATTAGTGGACTGTGAGGTGCCCAAGTACATTATATCTTGGGTTCAGGAGTTTCTCTTTCAGAGACAATTCTTTTGTTGCCACGAGGGAATTACTTCTGCCTCACATAAGCAAACACGAGGTGTTTCGCAAGGATCAGTCCTGTCACCTCTTTTATTTAATATATTATTATCATCCATTCCCGTTCATAAAAATGTTCCTGTTTACGTCTACGCCGATGATATTGCTTTTTTCTCGTCATCCCGAGATATCAATAGTTTGTATCAAATCTTACAGTCATATTTGAGTCAGCTTGAGGTATGGCTTGGCAGGTTGTCTTTTTCACCTAATGTTAGCAAATGTGCTCTGCTTGTATTCCCTCTATCCGTTCGCGTATTTCTTTCCCTGCATTATCGAAATGATCCGATTCCACAAGTAACAGTGCTAGAATATCTTGGCCATGTTTACGTGGACAATTTAAATTGGCAGCAACAAATCGAATCAAACACCCGTAAAGCAGAAAGCGCCCTGGGATTGCGACGCCGGTTTTGCAATAAGAATTCAGGGATGCGCAGGGATACGTTACTAATGATCTACAAACTTTACGTACGCCCAATTCTGAAGTTTGGTTGTGTTCTGTTTTCCGGAAGTGCTGAGCACAAATTAAGACCTCTTATAATGCTAGAAAGGCAAGCTCTGCGGCTGTGTCTTGGGCTACCTAGGTGTGTCGCGAATAGCGTGCTTTATTTGGAAGCTAGAATCATTCCACTTGATGCTAGATTTTGACAGCTTACTGTGCAAACATATTTAAAACTTTACGATGCGCCCCTCTTCTGTTCACAGACAGTTTTCATCAAACATCCAGTTTCTTTCTTTCAGCGCCCGTGGTTTCGTTATCAAAGACCCCAAGTCATTTTCGTCGAATCTTTGTTATCAAATCTTCACGTTTCCCTCCAGAATTTAACTCCCCAAACCCAGTGCTCGGTGCCAGTTGACTTAATTTTCGATGTTATTTTTTCGAAAAACGCCAAGTTACTTCCAAAGCATGTTCTGCAGGGCCTCCTTCAAGACCATCTCAGTCATTTTCCTAAATACGTAGTGATTTCGACGGACGCAACGCGAAATTCTCAGAAGGCTGGAGTAGGTATTTTTTCTCATCAGCTTAATTGGTCTTTTGTGCTCCGATTGCCTGACTTCACACCAATTTATCTTGCGGAATTCCTGGCTATTACATTGGCTCTTCGAAAACTAAATTATCAGCAATCAAAAGCTAGTATTATTTCTGATTCTTTGTCTGTATGTAGACATTTAACGCCCGCAAAGCAGTCTCCTCTTCTGAGGATATTTTGGTCTCTCGTACCGCATAGACTATCAGAAGTTCGGGTTATTTGGGTCCCCGGGCATGCTAGAATTGTACTAAATGAAACTGCTGATTCGCTCACTTCGGCATCTTTAAATTTCCCGGTGGTGCTAGTACCCCAAAGTTTCCTTTTATTACTGCCGAACGATTCAAACGCCTGTTAATCTTAAAAATCGACGAAACGTCTCTCCTACAATCTGAAGAATTTCGGCACTTGCAATTCACATGGAACACCGCAAAATGCCTTTCCCGTCAATGTGAGGTGACCCTCACAAGCTTTCGCTGTAGAGTTCCTCGGATAAATTTTTATCTCAACAAATCAGAATTTTCATTAACTAACCTATGTGCAGTTTGCAACGAACCGGAAACAATAGATCACTTTCTTCTCACATACCGCCGCTTCGCCTCACTGCGACGAATAATTCTTGAAAGACCGATTGGTATGCTAGGATTACCAGTCAATACATCCACCCTATTATCGTTTGGAGCCAGTCAGTTGGGCTTGGGCCGCAGTGCTATTCTGTCAGCGCTACATAAATTCATTCAGGCAACCGGAAGGACACGCTGCTAGTGGTACTGCCAGATATATCTAATTCTTTGTCCCCCTTCCTCATTCTTGTTCATTTGTTTTATATATTCTTGTTTATCGCATTCTTCTGCACTTTTTTCACGCATATTTAAAGGAACATTATAATTGTTTCTATCTAATTTCCGTTTCTTTTTTTTAGCAAGCGTTGTAAAAAAAATTATCTATTATGAGGTACAGTGTGGCCTATCTCCCATGTGGGTATGAGCCAAGATATTCTAGGCGACGAGACAAGACAAGAGTGTTTCGAAAAGGCCCTGAAAGGCCGCTCTTCTAGCTTTCGCTGTGACTGTGCTTCGCCTACCACGCAGGCCTGGCGTTTTTTTTTTTTTTTGCATTCTTCATGTCACGTGATAAAAAAAACTGATGTTGTTTTATGTGCGCGCCGGAACTTCTTTAGAGTGTTGGTTGGTACTGTGTATATTAGTCGTGCACAGTTTGACGACATCACTTAATAAGGAAAAGCGAGGCTGAGGACTTGCAACATCTGCTTTTACAGATGTTCATGTATTTTTGATGGGGACAGTCAGTAAGAGTTGCCAACGTTCGTAAACTTTTTTCTAGGAGTTTTTTTTTTTTTATTTCGCACGATAGTGGTTACGGACACCAGCGGTGGCGGCTGATCTCACTACCACTGCCGTTGTGATCTGCTAAAAGATTTCGCTGGAAAGACTGAGACTGTGCAGTAGAGACTCTTCATGTTACCGCGTAAATACGCCTCATAATGACCTTTTTAGATGCCAATTAACCCGTAGAGATATGAACAAACCAATATTGAGAATACGCACGCAGAACCTGCCACGCACAGGATAATAAACTAGGCGCGGTCGCTGCGCGGACTATCTCCATCGGTGGACGCGGCTGATAAGCAACAACGCGTAGAGCAGTGTCTTTTTTTTTTTTGGAGGCCGGGGGGGGACACCTTTGGTTTTACCACGAGGTGAACATTTCATGAATGGTCACTAATCACAGCCACGTCTCTGCGTCCGCCTGAACGATGGCCACGCACTGACGCTATCTCCTTTCCTGCGTGCAAGTAGCCATACTTCATCTGCCTGCGAAAATCGACGGTGGCCTCGCCATTTTTCAGACCCTTAAAGACGATAGGTTCTCTGTATGAAGAAATTTCATTCAACCTTCAGACTCGATCGGCATACGGTTCAAGTTTAAGTATTTTTGTGAGTTATTTTTTTGTACGACACAGTGACATAATAGTTGACGTATTCCCTCAAATTGCGATATGATTGCGAAAGACGTAGGCAGTGCTCGACGTCTGAGCCGAGATCGCGGGAAAAAATGCCGGCCGCGGTGACAGCATTTTAGGTGGAGGCGAAAACGCTCGGGGTCTATGTTCTTGGATATGGGTGAACGTTAAAGAATCCCAGGTGGTTGAAATTTCCGGAGACGTCTAGTGCAGTGTCCTTCAAAATATCGTGGTTTTTCGACCGTTTAACCACCACGATTATATATATTAACAAATCATGGTCATTCCACGCATATCCGTGTGATAATCATAAATACGCAATTATTAATATTACAGTTGCCCTTACATCTAAATATTTAACGTGCGCTTTAGCGGGCACAGCTATTCTTGACAAGTAGCGCCTCGTCCGTGGCTCAATATGAAGTCCGTGCCGCTGTCGACAACTTGGGCCATCCCACGAAAAATGCGCGAATTTTACAAGATCTTAGGGCACATAATCTGAGACATCCGGTATGTGCGAAGCAGGGATGCGGCTCACAAGTGAAATTAGTCCCGGAGGTAGAGGCCCGATGTGCTTCCCAGGATGGTGGCCATGCAACCGACGGCGCTGCTGTGCGCCACGTTGATCAGCAGGGCCTTCTTGATCTTGTGAAACCGGCTGCAAAGATGAGCATGATGATGAAAGAAGATTCGCAACAAAAAACAGCTGACAAAAGAAAAAAGAAGATGCAAGCAAATACTGTGGATGTGATGGATGAACAAATGTAGTTCAGTTAAGAAGGAGAAGAAGGTGACGCAAAAAGGAAAGTCACATATTACGAACAAAGAAAAAGAAGAAAGGTGGATGAAACAACAACAAAAAAAGTTGACGGCAGGTAAAAGCCAGAGGCCCCTGTACTGTGCGATGTCAGCGCTCGTTTCAGAGCACCAGGTGGTCGAAATTTCGGAAGGCCTCCACGACGGCGTCTTTCATAATTATATCCTGATTTCGAGACGTAGAAATGGGATATTATTATTATTATTATTATTATTATTATTATTATTATTATTATTATTATTATTATTATTATTATTATTATTATTATTATTATTATTATTATTATTATTATTATTTAACGTTGACGACACGCATTAAACAAAACGAATTTCCCAATACGATCATGAGATGTATGCCCAAGTTGAATTGAAAGAAGAAAGAGCAAGAACGCGAGAGAACGCAATAAAAACAACAAGAACATAAAAGAGTACAATGAGAGCATATGAAGCGAAAACCAAGACTTTTGTAGAACAAAATGACATGGAATGACACACCGCACAGACTAAGTTCAACCCCCCCCCCCCCCCATGCCACTTCTCTGGGTGTTCGTTTTTGTTTCAGTTTCAGTATGCATACCCGCACGCATACAAATGCATACACTAACAAGGGTTAAGTATAGCTCCACCTCCTCTGCTCCCCCCCCCCCCAAAAGAAAATAAAGAATAGAAGAAATCAGGCTGCGCCTCTGGGAAGTGTTTCCTTACATCTGTACGCCAGAGCGGTGCAAGATCTGCTAGAGCCTGAACATGAACTGTGAAGCAACTAGTCTGACCTGCCCTTTTGCTTAACATTAAGTCAAGTATTTTTTTTATATAAACGGACAAATATTATGTCTTACTTTGTTAGTTTGTGTAAACTACATAAGAAAGTGCGTTTTGCTGCGCAAGCGTATGACGCCGTAGCATTGGCAGCGCTGAACGGTAGCGGTGAGATGGAATATCGGTTAAAGGGGCCCTGTAGCACTTTTTCAGCATAGCCAGAAAACGCCGCCGATCGGTATAGTAGAGGCTCCCGACAACACGCGAGCCAAATATTATAGCGCAGCACGCCACCTGGAATTCACAATATATTATCAAAGTCAGCTAAAAATGGCTTTCTGTTTTCTCGACAGATCACGGAAAATAAGCCCACTAAGCCCATCTGTCAGCCATTGGCTGATTTGAACATGGCGCGCTCGGTTGTTACAGAGGTCACCGCGAGAGGCCGCCACTTGTCCACGCGTGCGCAGGCGATCGCACTGAGGAAGCCGCGTATTCAAAGAAAGAAAGAAAAAATTCTCGAGGTCACGAGGCGCAAGATACGTTTTTCGTTTGCCCCTCCCATCCCTCCCTGCTCAACTTCAAGCGCTTCCGTCCGGACGACAAAAGAGAGAATCTGATTGCAGCGTGTGACAAATCTTTGTAACTCCGCTGGTACTGGGCAGATTCTTGAAATTTTTGCGGCGTTCAATATGTGAGGTGATACGCTTTTCCAGTGAATTAATTTCGTGGTTACTCCAATAAATGTTTCATGACCTCTTTAAGTGAATGAGCCACGATAAAGCACTCACTGCGCTTCCAGAAGGAATACCTTGGCCGTGTTTCGGTGTCTCAGTATGGGGCTCTTCTTCGGCGCATCTGCAGAAACGAGAAGATCGAATTACATGAACAATGACGGCATGAACAATGACGTGTCCGTGTGGCCAGGCTCTTGTGCACTGCGCCTTTGCATTCTGGCAAAGATCTGCGTACAATATATATATATATATATATATATATATATATATATATATATATATATATATATATATATATATATATATATATATATATATATATATATATATATATTTGTTCATCACGAGAGCCCATAAAAGCAGCTGCATTGTATCATACTTACTTATTCTGACGAAGAAGGCCGTGCCATGGCCGAAACGTTAGTAAAGGCAATTTCCTTTTCAAATGTGCTATCTGCAAGTTCATTCAATATATCTATCAAGCGAGTGTCTTCTGTGGATCCAGTGATAAATATAAATTGGCTTGAGCAGACAAACGTACGAAAACTTTTATTAATCCTACGTTTCGGCCGGGGTCCGGCCTTCGTGAGGGACATTTTTCCTGAGGAAGGCCGGACCCCGGCTGAAACGTAGGAATAATAAAAGTTTTCGTACGTTTGTCCGCTGAAGCCAATTTCTATATATATATATATATATATATATATATATATATATATATATATATATATATATATATACACCTCAACCACCGTACAACAGACATTCTGCAAAAAGAGTTTTGCTTCTGATTGTTTGAGGTAACTTTTACTCTTCGAACGCAGTTACCGCAAGCACACATATCTCCACATACGTCTGTCTATATATGGTAGCGAAACAATCAGACCGTTCGATACAAAAAAAAATGACACATGTGACTTACTGGGATCCTCATTTTCCTCAATCTCTGGTATGACAGCGTCCATGCTAACGATGTATCTCGGATCTACGTCAAACGAGAAGAGAACAAAAAATAGGAGAATGACAGTTAGATAGTTACAACACACAAAACGCTAGAGCTCGATTTGTTGTCAGGTTGCGCGTAATTCTGAAGGTAATTATCAGCCGCCGATGACAATGGCGAACAGCAGCAACACACCATGCATCGCGCACAAAACGCTCATTGTGCACAAAATCACGACCTTTTTTCAATGAATGGTTAATGAATTCTTTTCCTCGATTCACCATCAATCGTTCGGCATCGTAGCCACTAACCAGCGAGTCGTTATGGATGACAGCTTTTTTTTTTGTCGGTTAGCCCGCATAATTTGGGGTACGCGCGTTGAAAGGTGGTTTTAAATTTCTAAAGTTTTGCGTGCCGAGACAACGACATCGCGCGAAGGCGTGCCTTCCTGTAGGTCTGCAGCAATTTCGACAACCTGGAGTTCTGCAGCGGCGGATGTTTCAGTATGGCATGGCTTGAACTGTTTACACTCGTATGCAGTTTATGCAGTTTCGGCTTCCAAAGAAATAGAGCCCGGGTTCTCTTTGCTTGTACGAAAGATAGAAAACGTGACAGCCTAAAGTTTTTACGAACCACCTCTGCCCGGGTAAATAGTTAATACAGTTGGTGCTAATAGCGATAGACAACATATCATGTTAAGCGAAACACTAGGTGGTGGCAGTGGCGGAGAATGGGAGTGCCACACAACTCGTGCCCCCCACCCCTTTCACCAAAATTTGTTTCCCCATAACATACAGAACACCAAATGACCATTGGCCTGCCCGGCCCCCACATCAGATAAATGAGCTTTTTTTCATTCATTCGTAGGTATAACATTACTACTTCTTGTCGATCTTCTTCTTGCTTGGGGAGGAATTCATGTCAGTATATTAAAAAGCACGATTCTGAAATCGAGTTTAACTTGCAGCCGCTTGATTAAGAGATAAAATGCAGACCTGTTAAGCATTCTTGCTGTACGTTTTGCTGTTTGCTGTGAAGGTTACAAGTAAACCTATCTTGCATAGGAGCCTATTCCTGATATGTAGCCAGACCTAGCACGGAGGTCTTTCGAGATGATTTGAGTTCAGTGTAACGTTTCATACTTGCATCAACATACAGTACCTATTAGGGAGGTTTTCGTGTGTTAGAGACGGTCCACTACTTTCCCATAGTTGAGAACTAAGTACTACTCAAAAGTGTTAAACACTTTTCTAAACACATTTGCCCCAAGTTCCTTGTCTGGCTTACAGTTATAGGAAGTGACTTCGAGTCACTCATAGTGTCATGACTTGGGAGTCCGGGACGGCTTTTTGCTCTCCCTAAGTAGAGTACCTGCTACTCTAGATCGTTACACATTTAGGGGTGAAGCTCCTTAAGGCGTGGGATGTGCGCCTTATGTATGTAGTAGCCACCTCTAGTTTTAGTCCTTGGAATGTCCGCCGTACGGCGGCACTTGATTATGACGAATATATGATGAAAAGATGCGAGATGGTGGTACTTGGAGTGTTCACTAGCTGGACGGACAGACGAATGGACGTACTGACATACAGACAAACGGACATGCGGACAGACGGGCAGACAGACCAACATACAGACAGACAGACGGACGAATGAACGCGGCCAGCAGATTCACGGTTCGCCGATAAAACTTTTCGAAGCTTCGCCCCACTAATCATTCGCCCCACTCCGTGAATATGGTGTAATTTCTTTTTAAAGACACAACGTTGTAGTGAATATTTGATGGGACAGCTTATTTCTCCCCAACAAAACAGTATACCGTATTCAAAATCGCAGAACATTTCTTCTAACACAAGTGTTCGGTGAGCCGATTGCGAAGGCCACGTTGAAACTCTTCATGAGCTTCAAATAGCAGAATCAGAAACACGACGTTGGCCGAAATGCCGCAACAGGTAAAGCAATTGTGGCATCACCTGTCGGTGGTAAAGGAAACAACTAATAAACACCCTTAAGCTTCGCCTTCGAGAGATAAACCACTTAGTGCTCAATTTTCATTGTACGCTGTTGCTCGAGAAGTTTAAATTGTGGATTACGACAATGTGATCGATAAAGCTGAAAGTGGCTCCTGTCAGAGAAGCGCTTTCGCACGTGACCGCGTTGCATGTAACTAGTAATATGGTTTAAGCCACGAGCAACAAGGATTTCGAACTTACTATAATGCACCCCCCACGTGACCTTGACAGAATACGCGCAGTAACGTCTCCGCCTTTAGCAGTGGTTGAGCGGCTACAAACAACGAAGTCGTAATAGTAATCTCGTGTTCTGACGCTCGATGGCAGTGTAAGCTTGTACCACACAATATTGCTGCGACATTACATGTGTTGTGAAGCCTGTATACAGAATGTGCATCTTTCTGTAGCGTGAACGTTGATTTCAATGCATTTCCAAGCAAAGGAAGTTTGTATACAGTTGCTTGTCTCGCAAACGATCTGGTTTCCATCCTCACACGGAGCCGAATACTTATATTATTTCACTCGCAACCTTTGCAATTTTTCGGTCGCGGGCAAGATGATTATTTTTCGCTCGCAACTATGCCAACGCCAAAATTTCTGCGAAAGGAGCTTTTAGCGCTATTGCGCTCAATATAGCACATCTTGCGCTCAATCTTGCGCAATATTGCGCTCAATATAGCACATCTTGCGTTTTAGCACTGCAGAGAGCGGCAATCTTCATTAGGCGTGCTGTTCGTTTTCTTCTGCGGCTTTCTTTTTTTTTCAGATGATAGTGCAACTACGAAACGCTTCTGTCTATCTTAAATTATTTCTCAGCTTCTCGCCTCAATAACTCGTCCCATCAGATGGAAGATCGCCGGCACGTTCATTCACTCACCCAGCAGATATATTCGCGAGCGTATCCGCATTTCGTAACATATTTTCTCAACCAGTATCATTAAGGAAATCTGGGCACCACTGGCGCAGACGACCCATCCAACAGTAGATGTTACGCCCCACTACTAACCCTGAAGTCGCTGTATCGATTACCTGCCAAGGCGGAGGCGTCTTTGACGGATGCTAAAATGTTTGACACACATGTCCTTCAACTTAGCCCCAGACGGCCGCAGTTTCCGAAGCCCTCCTCTATGGCGTTCCTCATATTCATATTGGGGTTGCTAGTCGTGAAATCTCAGCAATTATTGAAAGTGCAGAACGTGTTTCAGACACATCTCTCCCCTCCTCCCCAATAAAAACAATAATTTCACTTTTGCATGTGTGCGTACACACGCACTCGAGCCCACACATGAATACGAACATGGCATTAAACATGGCTACCCTCTCCCACGCACTACTGGAGGAAGAAAATCAGTCAACGCCCAAAGTCGTCATGCGTACGCACCGTCAGGCACACTCCCGTGCAGTTGGTAGTAAGCGCCCGGATTCCGGGTGTCGATAGGAGCCATGGACGGCACCAGAACGCGAGGTCTCATGTCGTCTTCGTCGTCCTCGCTACTCTCGTCCATCTCGTCGTAGTCGTCCTCGTCGTCGTCGAGAGAGGTGCCACTGGAGGGCGTCTTGCGCGGCGAGATGATCATCATGTGCACGGGTGTCATCACCACGTCTCCGCCCACGGTGGTGCGCACCTGCGTCCGAGGATGTCGACAGCATTGCGTAAACTTTTTAGGGCGAAGCTCTTAGTTCTCGAGTCGAGCAGCGTCGTCGTCATCATAACCGGCAAAGTGAACGATGTCACACATGTGCAGGTGTATGTATGTATGAATATATGAGTGTATTATACGAGTGTATGAATATGTCATACAATGCTGTGAGTATGTGTCTTAAATTTATTTGTATACAATGCGAAGAGCCATGTCGTCTGATTTTGTACATAGCCTATTTGTGAATATTTATGCAATTGTGCTCTGTTATTTTTTGCTGCTTCTTTTACTTTGATAACTATTGCAAAATGTAGCACTGCATTCTGGACGTTTTGGCATTAAGCGTAGCGAAGCCACGTCAGGCCGAATGGCCTTTAACTTCACTTCATCTTGCTGTGTCTTTTCAGAAATAAAATCTGTTCATTCATTCATTCATTCATTCATTCATTGAGGATGAAAAAGAGCGAACGTGCAGCGGAGGATATAAGGCGGCGATATCTAGGAGAGCGCGAGGAGAAAGGAACGACCATAACGAAACGACAGGAATCCGCTGCAGCCACCCACGGCGCCACCGCAGCACGCATCATCGTGCTCTTCCTGTTACGTCATTACTATGGTATGCGGAGCGGGTGTCGACCGATACCATATGTAGCAGGGTTCCCAAACTCGGAAACACATTGAGAGCTAACACACAGGGACATAAGGAAGACGACAGCACAATGTGCTAACTTCAACAGTTCTATTTCCAGGAAACACCAAACGCCCTGTTTGTTAGCGCTCAATATGTTTTCGAGTTTCGTTTACCAACACGCCAGGAAAAATGCCAATGCTAAAATTCCCAAACTCCCGTACCTCAGCCAGCTGGACGTAGTCACGCAATTTACAAAGGCCGCTCGATACAGGGAAGAAGGTAAGAGCGGAAGAGAGGGGGGAGTGGTTGTAGTTTGCATATAGTGTCAGCAAACGCACGTTACTTTTTTTTTAAAAGATAGCCTTTCCACATCTCCTGTAGGGACCGTTTCTAAAGGAGATATGAGGCACAGTGTTCCAACATAGACTCCAACGACACATAGGTACCGATCGCCACAATGACAAAAAGCTGGAAACCTATTCTGAAATGAAGTCTTAGGTGTGAAGCTCCTTAAGGCGTGGGTCGGTCCATCCCTTGTATGTATGTAGTAGTATGTAGCCACCGGTGGCACATACCCACTCTATAGCGGGTATGTGCCACATGGGATGCGAGAGGGTAGATTGCGGTACTTGGAGTGTTCACTGGATGGACGCGCGGACGGGCAGACGGACTAGCAGACGGACGGACGGATGGACGCATGAACAGACAAACAGACAGATGGATGGACGGACTCACGGACGGATTCTCAGACGGACGTATGGACTGGCGGACGGACGCATACATGGACGCACGAATGGTCGCGCGGACGGACGGAAGTAAGAACGAACGGACGGACGGAATCACGGACGGGCTGACGGATGATTCACCCCACTCATCATCATTCACTCCGTGGATATGCTGTGATTTTTTTCTTCCACGGTTATGTTTCAATGTATGGTGCCTCACGAAAACAATAGTTGAGGCGAGTCACGCCTGTATAGCTCACGAACATACTTATCAAGACAGTCACGTGCGGGCCTCGGGGAGCAAGTTACGAGTTTCGTGGGCCGCGTATCGGAGACTCCTGATAGGTAGAAATAAAGCGCTGTGTGGATGGAGCCCCGTGTGCGGCGGCTGTTGTGGAACGCGCCCACATGCTGCCTTCTGTGGTCTCCAGGCTAGCGAAGTCGTTCTATACACTCACTCTAAACGGGCTGCATGGAAGAGTCCGCGCGAGTCACGCTACTCGCGGCGCTCTTAACGTAAACCGTGCGTCTACACGCACACGCCTCTCAAATTGTTTGCCTCAACTTATTTCCAAATCAAAACACCTAAACAGCTTGCGCTCAGGATTTGCATCAGGCAGTAAGTATAGTAATCGTCGGTGAAATTTTCGCAGAAAAAGTGGAAGATATTGATACGCAACAGCCGGCACAGCCTGTCTGGAAGAAAGAGAAGGACGACGTTGGTGGCTGGTTGTTTATGAACTGTCGCCATCTTGTTCGCCGAGCACAGTGCATCGTATTTAATTTATTAAATAAGTTACCCGTAACATTATTGGTGGAGGTGGACGACTCCTGTACCTCGATGGAGACGCGCAGCGGTCGCAACACCGGGGACTCTTCGGCTACTTCAACTGCCAGTGCCTCATCCCCACTGGTCTGTCGATCCGAGTCGACAACCTACGTCACCCTGCTACCCCTGCGGGATCCTGGAACTTTCTCCGCTGACGGCACCATCGAGGTTGACTCCTGGCTGCACCGGTACGAGCGAGTCAGTGCTACCCACCGCTGGGATCCCACGCTCATGCTCGGCAATGTTGTGTTCTACCTCGACGGCACGCCGCGGACATGGTTAGAAACCAACGAAGCCGAAATCACAAGCTGGGATCTTTTCAAATCGAAGATCCGTGATCTTTTCGACGATTCATCTGGTCGTCAACTCGCTGCCAAGAAGACTCTCGCCACTCGCGCCCAGACGTCTACTGAATCGTACCTCTCATGCATTCTTGACGTCTTGGCGCTTTGTAGCAAGGTCGATCAGCGCATGTCAGAAGAAGAAAAAGTTAACCATGTCCTCAGAGGGATTGCTGACGATGCCTTCAACCTTCTGGTTTTTATTAATGTCACGAGCATCGACACGATCCTGACAGAATGCCGCCGTCTAGAACAGGCTAAAGCCCGCCCCGTCAACCACGGAATCACGCGCCTGCCGAACACAGCTGCTACTTCCTCTTGTGATGACTCCGTCCGCCCAGTTCCCCAATGTGACAACCTCACCGGCATCATTCGTCGTGAGGTCGAGGCAGCCCAACCAGTAGCTACTCCATTTCCAACGCCTGATCCTTCACCGACCACTATCTCACTGATACAAGCCGTCGTTCGTCAAGAATTATCGAACGTCGGCCTACACCCCATTCAACCAGTCTACTCTGCCGAGCTTTTTTATCGTCGTCCATCCGCTCCTCGATTTGGTTCCAACTACTCTCGACAGCGCAATTTGTCCGAATGGCGTACACTGGACGACAAGCCCATATGCTTCAACTGCCGACGTGTCGGTCCTGTTGCTCGCCACTGCCGCAATCACTGGGCTCCGCCGGCACGCTATGGGCCTCTTACCCAAGCCACTTCTGACCACCAGTCGTCCTCAACATTTGATTTTGGTTCCCCTATGCCGACCACATCCTCTGATTCTGCCACACCTCTGACGAGACCTCGCTACGCCCGCTCACCATCCCCTGCTCGCCGTCAATCTCGTTCGCCCCCACAACGCCGTCCTGCCTCTCCGACCTATTCGCAGCGCCCCCGACCGGAAAACTAAGCAGTGCAGCTTCTGGAGGTGAAGCTGCATTGACGACGACCTCTGCAAGAAATCCTCGTGTAACATTACCGACCACACGGAATCTGTTGGTCGTTACTTTAGACAATGTACCTGTGCGCGCGTTGATCGATACCGGCGCGCATGTGTCCATAATGAGTGCTGCTCTTCGTCGCCGCCTAAAGAAAGTTGTCACACCCGCCTTGAACCGAGCCGTTCGAGTCGCCGACGGGGGAACTGCCGCGATTATTGGCATGTGCTCTGCCCGTGTGACTATCGCCGATAGAAGCACTGCTGTTCTTTTCACCGTTATTGAAAATTGTCCTCATGAAGTAATTCTAGGCATGGATTT
Source organism: Rhipicephalus annulatus (assembly GCA_013436015.1). Lineage (NCBI taxonomy): Eukaryota > Metazoa > Arthropoda > Arachnida > Ixodida > Ixodidae > Rhipicephalus > Rhipicephalus annulatus. The sequence continues at coordinate 255,300 of WOVY01000679.1, forward strand.
TCTAACCGCTCACTCGGTCCTTATAGATTGTTCAGCCGGCTGTATTGACCTTGAAATGCCTCTACTTTCTGATCTGACCAGCCCACCCCAAAGTCGCCTTTGCTGCATTGATTTCGCACGCCTTCCGCCTAACTGTGTCACACATATCGACCTCTTCTCTACACCACCGGTACCTGACGGCGATTACAAGGTGGCACCAATTGATGCCGTGATGCTTACGCATGGCGTCGCTGTTCCGCACACCATTTTGACAATCGTTGAAAACCGCACATGCCTTCCTATTATCAATTTTGCCCTCACTGCCCCAATTCTTCCACAAGGTATCTCCCTGGCCGAAATTACTGCTCTACAAAACCATACGGTTGAACCCTTCAGAGTGGATGATTGCTGCACCTCAGACAATGAACCAACTCTATCACGTTCATCGGGCATCGACGTTGACCACATGGTACCATCAGACCTCGCTCCTGATCAAGCGGAAGCCCTTCGTCACGTCCTGGAGTCCTATAGTGACATTTTCGACTTCGCCAGCACGGCTTTAAGCCGAACGAGTGTTGTTACTCATCGCATCAATACTGGTGACGCGAGTCCCATTCACCGACGTCCATACCGTGTTTCCGCGTCCGAGCGCACAATCATACAACAGGAAGTCGAAAATATGCTTGCAAAAGACATAATCGAACCCTTTTGTAGCCCCTGGGCTTCAGAAAGAAGGATCGAACATGGCGCCTTTGTGTAGATTATAGGCATCTCAACAAAATTACGAAGAAAGATGTTTATCCGTTGCCTAGAATCGACGATGCCTTAGACTGCCTTTACGGTGCTACGTATTTTTCCACTATCGACCTTCGATCTGGCTATTGGCAGATCGCTGTGGATGAGATGGACCGTGTAAAGAACACATTCGTCACTCCTGACGGGCTTCATCACTTCAAAGTTATGCCCCTTGGTCTCTGTAATGCACCGGCCACATTCGAAAGAATGATGGACTCGTTGCTCCAAGGGTTTAAATGGTCAACCTGCTTATGTTATTTAGACGACGTTATCGTTTCTTCGCCCACATTCGACTCCCATCTCAAGCGTTTATCAGTGATTCTTGAAATTTTTCGTCGAGCCGGACTTCAACTGAACTCGTCGAAATGCCACTTTGCTCGTCGTCAAATAACCGTACTTGGCCACATCATCGATGCCGCAGGAGTCCGCCCGGATCCCGAGAAAATTCGCGCCGTCACGGACTTTCCTGTTCCGAAGTCAACAAAGGACGTTCGCAGTTTTGTGGGCTTGTGCTCCTACTTTCGACGGTTTGTTAAGGACTTCGCCATCATTGCACGCCCACTCACAAACCTCCTGAAGAAGGACACCCCGTTTTTCTGGGGCGCTGATCAAGCCTCATCTTTTTCCCAGCTCACGACGCTCCTTACAACACCGCCGATTTTAGCCCATTTCGATCCATCAGCTCCAACCGAGGTTCGCACTGACGCTAGTGGGCATGGCATCGAGGCAATGCTAATGCAACATCAACGCGGACATGACCGTGTTATAGCATATGCAAGCCGCCTGCTATCTACAGCCGAGCGCAACTATTCAATCACGGAACGTGAGTGTCTCGCTCTCGTGTGGGCAGTCGCCAAGTTTCGCCCATACTTATACGGGCGTTCATTCCGGGTAGTCACCGACCATCACGCGCTCTGCTGGCTGGCCTCACTCAAGGATCCCACAGGACGCCTCGCTCGTTGGTCCCTACGATTACAAGAATACACGTTCACCGTAACGTACAAAACAGGGCAGTCACACCAAGATTCTGATTGCTTATCACGCTACCCTGTGGAAGAGGCTGCCCATACTGACACCTTTCCAGACCTTCTGTCTGTGACGCAGCTACTCAACCTTGGCCACGAACAACGCCTGGATGCTTCCCTGCAAACTATCATTGGCAAGCTTGAGTCAAGGCCTCGCGACACATCTCTACAAATGCTCCTGGTAAAAGACGGCATCCTGTATCGCCGTAACCTCGATCCATATGGCCATGACTTGCTCCCCGTCATACCAGCACATCTTCGCGCGACTGTTCTCAACCAACTTCATGACGCTCCTTTGGCGGGCCACTTGGGCGTCTCTCGCACATACGACCGTGTACGTCGTCGTTTCTTTTGGCCTGGTCTTGCACGCTCTGTTCGACGCTACGTCGCCGCTTGTGAACCCTGCCGGCGTCGCGAAAAGCCATCTTCCCTACCAGCTGGATTCCTTCAGCCGATCGACATTCCCATTGAACCTTTTTTTCGAGTTGGCCTCGACCTGCTTGGCCCATTCCCGATCTCCAGCTCAGGCAACAAATGGATCGCTGTCGCCACTGACTATGCGACACGGTACGCTATCACACGAGCACTTCCGACGAGTTGCGCAACCGATGGGGCGGACTTTCTGGTATATGATATTATTTTAGTACACGGAGCTCCACGCCAACTTCTCACTGACCGGGGCCGCACCTTCCTATCAGCTGTCGTTGATGAAATCCGGCGCTCTTGCTCTGCCAAGCACAAGTTTGCCACTTCGTACCATCCGCAAACAAACGGTCTTACGGAGCGCCTCAACCGCACCATAACCAACATGCTTTCTAAATACGTAGCGGCCGACCACCAGGATTGGGACGTTCATTTGCCATTTGTGACGTTCGCATATAATTCGTCACGTCACGACACTGCCGACTATTCACCATTCTATCTTCTATACGGCCGAGAACCCGGCCTACCATTTGACACCTTGATGCCCTCGGTCACGGAGTATGCCGGCGAAGCCATCGCGCGAGTCGACCACACACGCCAACTCGCCCACAGCCCTCTGAAGGCCTCACAGGAGCACCAAAGACAGCTCTACGATTCCCATCATCGAAACGTGCACTTTTCACCTGGTTCCCTTGTCCTCCTCTGGTCCCACACTCGGCGTGTAGGGCTTTCTGAAAAACTGCTGTCACGCTACACTGGACCATACCGCGTCGTTTGCCAGATGACTGACGTTACATACGAGATCGTTCCAGCCGATTCAACGTCATAATCATCACCTTCGAGTGACATCGTACACATAGCTCGAATCAAGCCCTATCACCCTCCTTCTACCACATCTGAGTTGCTCAAGCACCGAGACGGTGCTTCTACCGCCGGGGGGTTATGATATGCAACAGCCGGCACAGCCTGTCTGGAAGAAAGAGAAAGACGACGTTGGTGGCTGGTTGTTGATGAACTGTCGCCATCTTGTTCGCCGAGCACAGTGCATCGTATTTAATTTATCAAATAAGTTACCCGTAACAATATTGCCACGTTCAATTTCACAAGTTTTTGTTATCGTTCCGAAACAACACACGATTCTCGGCGCAAACCGCGCCAGCAGGTTTCGAGAAGGTTCCGGACTGTAGTAGATCATTTCGATAAGATCACGCCCACTGTGCGAACGGTACAGATTGTTCTGGAACCTACGCCACCGCCAGCGATAACGCTAGAACATTCGACGGCAAGGGTATAAATGCCGACGCGCTTCGCCGCTTGTCAGTAGTTGATCGAAGGCCGACGCTGCGTTCGCCGCTATCAGTCCGAGACTGCTATCTGTGCAAGACTGCTGCTGTAATTAGACTTCCCCTTTACCGGGCACAGGTTCGCCCAAATAAACAGTTAAATCCCAACACGAAGTTTTCGGTCTTTGGCCACGTCACGACCCCGTGACATCTGGTGGAGGTGCTGCTTCGTTCATGTACCGGACGCCCCCGTCAAGCCGTGAACCCAGCCCCCTTCGTAGAGAAGACACCGACGCCAACAAAGAGCAGCGAACGAGCCGCCGACAGCAAGGTCTCCCACCGGAGTACGGCCTGCTACAAGACAAGGCGCGGAAGACCAAGACCATGACCTCGACTGCAGCGACAATGACAACCGGAGCGTCCCAGCCCGCGATCGTCATTCATCAACCCAGGGAACCACCAACGTTCCATGGCTCATCGTTTGAAGACCCGGAAACGTGGCTAGAAACATACGACCGTGTGGCCGCCCTCAACCACTGGGACAACGAAGAAAAGCTCCGTCGTGTGTACTTCTACCTGGAAGACACCGCAAGGACCTGGCTAGAGAATCGGGAGTCCACGCTCCGAACGTGGGATGTCTTCTGCGGCGCATTTCTTCAAACGTTCGCAAGCGTCGCTCGCAAAGAGAGGGCCGCTGCTCTACTCGAGACCCGGGTTCAGCTACCAAATGAAAAGGTTGGAATTTTCACAGAGGAGATGACCCGCCTATTCCGTCACGCTGACCCAGACATGCCTGAGGAAAAGAAAGTTCGTTTCCTCATGCGAGGGGTCAAACAGGAGCTCTTCGCGGGACTAATGAGGAATCCACCGAACACCGTCCAAGAATTTGTATCCGAGGCGACCACCATCGAAAAAACGCTGGACATGCGCACCAGACAGTATAATCGTCGCCTGACTCCAGAATGCGCTGCTGCTCAAGCCAGTGACTCCGACGACCTGCGTGAAACGAGCCGAGCGATCGTGCGGGAAGAGCTGCGCAAACTGTTGCCTTCGGCGCAGCCTCAAGTGGATTCGATCGCCGACATTGTGCGAGAAGAAGTCCGGCAATCGCTTCGAATTCCCGAAACACCGCTGCCCGAGCCAGAAACTATGAGCTACGCCGCTGCAGTGCGCCACAACGCTCCTCCCCGTCCACGCCAAAACGCCGCCCCGTCACACTTCCGTCGCCAGACGCCACCGCCGCCACCACCCCAACCGACGTCCTTCCGTTCCCCAGCGGGCCAGCGCAGTGCACCGAGGAAAACGGACGTTTGGCGTGCACCTGACAACCGCCCGCTCTGCTACCACTGCGGCGAGGCCGGGCACACATACCGCCGTTGCCAGTACCGACAGATGGGACTGCGTGGCTTCGCCGTCAATGCACCGCGTCCGCAGCCAGGAGATCGGCCACGTGACATCGCCGACTTCCTGGCAGGAACTCAATGAACACCACGAAGTCCTTCCCGTTCGCCGTCGCCCAGCCGCCGCATGTCATCGCACCCCCGGCAGTACTCTGGCTCAACGCGGGGCCGGTCTCCTAGCCCGTATCCGGGAAACTAAGGGCAGCAACCGATGGAGGTGCGGTTGCTGTGCGACGAACTACCGAAGATCCACCGACGACGACGCCGACGCGACGGAGCTTTTTGAACACAACCCCAACCAGGCAAAGCCCTGAAGGCAAAAGCTCACTTATCGAAGGTGGCCGGACGACGCAACATGGAAGCAGCGGAACAAGCCGACGCAGCCGTGACCCGACGCCACGCCCTAACTGTAATGCGAGACGGCGAACTAGCGACCTCGACGTTTTTATCGACGGCCACATTGTGACTGCTCTCGTCGATACTGGAGCCGACTATTCTGTCATCAGTGGGTCGTTCGCCGCGAAGTTAAAGAAAGTTAGGACAGCTTAGAAAGGCCCTGAAATCCGCACAGCCGGAGGTCATCTCGTAACGCCTGCAGGAATCTGCACAGCGAGAGTCACCATTAACGGCCGTATTTATCCTACAGACTTCGTAGTCCTACAGCGTTGCTCGAGAGATGTCATCCTTGGCATGGACTTCTTATGCCTCCATGGTGCTGTCATCAACCTAAAAACAAGGTCGATAACGTTATCCACGGAAGAAGCACTACCGCCGCGCACGCCGTCAGGACACCATGCCTTGAATGTGCTGGAAGAACAAGTCACCATTCCGCCTCGCTCAAACGTCATTATTTCAGTCGGCACTCCTAAATCACCTGACTTGGAAGGCGTCGTTGAAGACAGACAGCATCTGTTGGTCACCCGAAATATTTGCGTCGCAAGAGGAATTGCAGAGCTGCGGGGAGGCAAAGCAACGGTTATGCTCACGAATTTCAGCAATGAGTACAAACATGTGAACAAAGGAACAACGGTCGCATACATCGAAGAAATTGTCGAAGCCACCAGTGCTTTCGCCCTCGCCGATTCTGCGGAACCTGCTCAGAGGAACCAAGCCCCTCCCATAGCTTTCGACGTCAATCCCAGACTTCCGAACGATAAGCAAGAACAGCTCAAGGCCCTGCTCCTGCAATACGAAGATTGCTTTTCGTCGTCATCGAAAATTCGGCAGACCCCAATCACGAAACATCGAATCATAACCGAAGAAAATGCCAGACCACTCCGTCAGAGTCCGTACAGGGTTTCGACGCGAGAACGCGAGGCAATGAAGAGACAAGTTGATGAAATGCTGCGAGATGACATTATCCAGCCGTCGAAGAGTCCGTGGGCATCCCCCGTGGTGTTAGTGAAGAAAAAGGATGGGACCCTACGTTTCTGCGTCGATTATTGCCGCCTGAACAAAATCACAAGAAAGGACGTGTATCCTCTTCCACGAATAGACGACGCCCTTGATCGGCTCCATAACGCCAAGTACTTCTCGTCAATGGACCTCAAGACTGGCTATTGGCAAATCGAAGTCGACGAAAGAGACCGAGAGAAGACGGCGTTTATAACACCGGACGGCCTCTTCGAGTTTAAGGTGATGCCCTTCGGCCTTTGCTCAGCGCCTGCAACTTTTCAACGCGTTATGGATACAGTACTGGCAGGATTGAAGTGGCAGACTTGCCTTGTGTACTTGGACGACGTCGTCGTGTTTTCCTCGAGTTTCGACGAGCATCTTCGGCGCCTTGAAGCTGTACTTCAAGCCATCAAGACGTCCGGACTCACACTGAAGCCAGAAAAGTGCAGATTTGCGTATGAGGAGCTCTTGTTTCTGGGGCACGTTATCAGCAAGTCTGGAGTTCGTCCCGATCCACGGAAAACAGCCGCCATCGCCGATTTCCCGCCGCCCACTGACAAGAAGGCCGTGCGCCGATTTCTGGGCCTGTGCGCCTATTATAGGCGGTTCGTGAAAAACTTCGCCCGCATCGCCGATCCTCTCACTAACCTTACCAAGGCCGACTCGGAGTTCAAGCGGGAAACGCCACAGGAACACGCTTTCCAGGAGCTTAAACATCGCCTCCAGACGCCTCCGTTACTTGCCCATTTCGACGAATTCGCCGAGACAGAAATACATACTGACGCAAGCAGCGTAGGTCTTGGCGCCGTTCTTGTGCAGAGGGCCGACGGACTTGAAAGGGTTATTAGTTACGCCAGCCGATCGCTATCCAAAGCAGAAGCAAATTATTCCACAACAGAAAAGGAGTGCCTCGCCATCATCTGGGCTACGTCGAAATTTCGCCCCTACCTCTACGGCAGGCCCTTCAAAGTTGTGAGCGACCACCACGCCTTGTGTTGGCTAGCCACCTTGAAGGACCCTTCAGGTCGCCTCGCACGATGGAGCCTGAAACTTCAAGAATATGACATTACTGTCATTTACAAGTCCGGCAAAAAAACACTCCGACGCTGACTGTCTCTCTCGTGCGCCTGTCGACCAACCGCTACCCGACGACTCGTATGACGACTACTTCTTAGGAACGATAACTACCGACGACTTCGCTGAACGACAGCGGGCCGACCCGGAACTTAAGGTCCTAATAGAATACCTCGAAGGCAGGACCGCCGAAGTCCCGAAGGTATTCAAGCGCGCACTTGCGTCGTTCTTTCTACGAAACGGTCTTCTACAAAAGAAAAACGTTTCACCGCTTCGAGCTAAGTACCTCCTTGTGGTGCCTTCAGCTCTGCGACCAGAACTCCTGCAGGCCCTGCACGACTATCCGACGGCAGGGCACCTCGGTGTTTCTCGCACGCTCGCGAGGATACAAGAAAGGTACTACTGGCCACGTCTTACCACCGACGTCGCTCGTTATGTGAGAACATGCCGGGACTGTCAGCGACGCAAGACACCGCCGACAAGGCCAGCGGGACTTCTGCAGCCAATTGATCCACCTTGCCGACCTTTCCAGCAGATTGGTATGGACCTACTGGGGCCGTTCCCGACGTCGGCTTTCGGAAACAAGTGGATCGTGGTAGCTACCGACTACCTCACCCGCTACGCCGAGACAAAAGCCCTGCCAAAAGGCAGCGCATCCGAGGTGGCTAAGTTCTTCGTCGAAAATATCGTCCTACGTCACGGCGCCCCGGAGGTCCTTATCACCGACAGAGGAACGGCATTCACTGCCGACTTAACTCAAGCGATCTTGGCATACAGCCAAACAAACCACCGCCGGACGACAGCGTACCACCCACAGACCAACGGTCTAACCGAGCGGCTTAACAAGACGATCGCCGACATGCTGTCAATGTACGTGGATGTCGAACACAAGACGTGGGACACCATTCTTCCGTATGTGACCTTCGCATACAACACGGCGGTGCAGGAGACGACGCAGATATCTCCATACAAATTGGTCTACGGAAGGAGCCCGGCAACGACGCTCGATGCCATGTTACCCAACGTCACCGACGAAGAAAACCTCGATGTGAGCGAGTACCTTCAACGCGCCGAAGAAGCCCGACAACTTGCGCGTCTTCGTATCAAGAATCAACAGACGACCGACAGCCACCGTTACAACCTTCGACGACGCTTCGTGGAATACCAGCCCGGTGAACGTGTTTGGGTGTGGACGCCGATACGCCGACGTGGACTAAGTGAAAAGCTTCTGCGACGGTACTTCGGACCGTACAAGGTGGTTCGACCGTACTTGATAACGAGGTTGTCCCCGACGGCATCACGAACTCTCAACGACGCCGATCGCGACCTGAAGCCGTCCATGTCGCGCGCCTCAAGCCGTTTCATGCACGTTAACAAACTGAAACAGTGTTTTTTTGTATTATTGTTGTATTGTAATTTATTCATTGTACTTTCTTGCATTATTATTGTACCTTCATCTTTAGTTAAAGCATCGGGACGATGCCTTTTTTCAGAGGGGGGCAATGCCACGTTCCATTTCACAAGTTTTTGTTATCGTTCCTAAATACCACACGATTCTCGGCGCAAACCGCGCCAGCAGGTTTCGAGAAGGTTCCGGACTGTAGTAGATCATTTCGATAAGATCACGCCCACTGTGCGAACGGTACAGATTGTTCTGGAACCTACGCCACCGCCAGCGATAACGCTAGAACATTCAACGGCAAGGGTATAAATGCCGACGCGCTTCGCCGCTTGTCAGTAGTTGATCGAAGGCCGACGCTGCGTTCGCCGCTATCAGTCCGAGACTGCTATCTGTGCAAGACTGCTGCTGTAATTAGACTTCCCCTTTACCGGGCACAGGTTCGCCCAAATAAACAGTTAAATCCCAACACGAAGTTTTCTGTTTTTGGCCACGTCACGACCCCGTGACTATCTTCACTTCAAGCGCAAACTCGCATCATAATATAACATTATGGTATTACAGCAGCCATCAACGTGGGTGGCTGGATAGGTGGTGCGCCATCTCGCAGCGTAGAGGTGAACTAGGCAAGCACATAACTTTTACTGCAGAAACTGTAGTGATGAGTATTCTATTTCAATACTGCCATATCTCTAAAGAATATAATAACCACCGGAGTTTCACGAGCCAAAACAACGATATGGTCGTGGGAACGCCATACGGGGTGTAAAAGAGGGTTCCACCGTCCATGGAATACGTACATATCTCCACCGTGTTACTTTACAACGCGCAACGTACGTTTCATCGCTTGCCGTGCGCGATGGTTGCCGCGATGATGTCGTGCTGCAGCTCGAACATGGTGGCCTCGACGACGGCGCACATGAGCAGCGTGGCGGAGCCGCCCATCAGGAGCTGCGCCGACAGGAAGGTGACGCCCGTGATGCCCAGCAGGATGCCGCGCAGGCGCAGACCGAACGCCTCGATCACGTACAGCGCCACTCGCGAGCACAGCGCCGTCTCCTCGCCCACCGCCGCCAGCACGTTCATGCCGAGCAGCAGGATCACCAGGCTGTCCTGGTGATTTGTACGAGAGAACGAAAAAGTGAGACATCTACGCATTGCTGGGGGAACAGCAGAGTTGGCAGCGGCCTTAATCATTTTCCTCCTCCTCACCCTCACTTCTGGTTGTGATGCTCTTTCTGCCCTCCCCTCCTCCGTTTCGCTTTCGCAAACCTTACATCACTCCTCACCCGCTATTCCGTTTACCACGCGTTTACCACTAGCTCCTTATTGGGCTCTCCCTAATCACGATAGCAGCGTTTTCACACAATAGCCTAGACAGTTTGTCCTGGGCTTTTTTCCGCCATGGCTAGCTCTCTCTCTCTCCTACTGCCCTCCTCTCACCAATCCCTCATTGCGTGGAAGCCTCTCAAATCTGTCTCGGTTCAGCTCTACGGCTAACAATACGATACTTTTTCGATGCATCTACACGAAGAGGTCACGTCCTGGCCACGTGACGCAACTCACCTCCATGAACATGTGGGAGAGGTCCGAGATGGAGGTGACGCCCACCAGGGGAAGGACGAAGAAGGGAAGCAGCCAGGCGAGCGGCACCGGCACGATGCCCAGCAGGGTCCACGTGACTATGAGCAGACACAGCGACAGGCACCACATCATCTGTAGGGAACCAAACAAGCAAGAATAACACGTGATCGAGAACTTCCGCACATCTGTCCAAGCGTATATGAGCGCGTGATAAAAAAAGTGTTACACGACGTCGACGTCGCTCTTAAGTATGTTCAACGCTGACAGCCGGGGGTCACTTCTACAATCGAACTCGCAAGGAAAACGTCTTTCAGCGTTTTCTTGCAACATTTTCGTATACCAAGATTATCAACGCGATTGCAACTTTTTACCTTTTATAAATCTTCTACCTTCTAGAAAGAGATACAATTGGAAGTCTGTGCTTCTTGTGTGCGCGTTTACAATATTTCCAACGATTTGACGTCGCGCAGCTTAAACATGCGTTCAAAGTCAAGGTGCCTTAGTCTCTTTTGATGCCGATAGTACATTGGCTTTGGCATACCAGAGAGCGCTTCGTACGTGCTGATCAAAGCGGGTTATTCCCAGCTCTGTACACAGTTGAGGGCGAAATCGACGTGGAACACGTGCGGTGGTGTGTACTCACGTCGCTGTTGACGACAGCCGCCGGCGTCAGGAGTAGGGGTGCCGCATAGCCTAGCAACAGGCGAACGCTGCACCTCTTTCGACTCGCCTGCTTCCAGTCGACTTTCTTGCCGCTCTGCTTCTTGGAGGAAGGCATGACCCCGACCTGTTTGCGCCTGTGTTCGCAAACAAAAATGGTCACGTGACCCTTGAAACATTGAGGCAACCGGCAATACTCGAAACTGAACACAGCTCGTCGTGCCTCCTTCGGGCCTTGCGCTGTACTTTGAGACACCGGAAAATGAAGTCAGCGGAAAGCCACATGAAGACAGAGAAGAACAATCACACAGGACAAGCGCTGAACTTACAGCTGAATGTTTATTGAAGAATTTTACACACACACCAACGCAAGAATCAGCAGCGCATGCGTAAAAAGACCATCTGAGCCATGTCGAACTCACGCGCCTCACCGTATATAGAGCATGAAACGTGTAAAACAGCGATAAAACTAAACGCGAAGCTTACAAGCTATCTAGAAACGCAAATCCTTTTTGTGTGAGAAAAAGCAAAGGTTATCTCACGCATGGCATTTTGCCCTGCTTTTCGATTTCAAAGGCCTGCCACCGATGCTGCATGCCGCTCATAATTATAAGGTTTTGCTAAGCACAAACGGTTTTATAATGAATAAATCGCGGCCACTACGCACTGAACAATGAAATTGAATAAAGGGTAGTTAATTCAAAGGACGAAAACCGAAACCAATAACGAAATAAGCCAGGTGGCTCGATGAAGGCTGAATTAGCGCCCTACGATCCACTAAACTTGATTATACAGAGACCTGGGAAACTGGGGCAGTTTGTTGACGTTTGAAGTTTAACGGACAAGCACATAAACGGCTTGCCATACTTGCATTTCTACTTCCGAGCGGCTTAGGCCGTGACATCTGTGCAGATACTCCAACGCAACGTCGAAGCCATCTCCGCACGGGTCTCAGCATCGTGTGCAAAGTGGAGAGAGTGTTTTTCAGAAGCTTTGCACTCCTTGGAGACGCGTCTTGTCCCTGAACAATAATTGTCTCCTGCATTGCTCATACACGTTTCCTTTCCTGAACATTATGCGCACGTAACTGTCCTTTGAAGAGTGCTGCCTCCCCCTGCATGCTAACTAGTCCGCCGCTCGTTACCTGGAAGCATCGAATGATCAGCGTTTTAAAAAGAATCGAATGGCACGCAGGTGAGGCTCTGACAATTCAAAAAGGCCCTGTAACACTTTTTTAGCATGGTCAGCAAACGCTTTCGATGGGCCGTCAAGGCTCCAGGAAACGCGTGAGCCAAAACATTATCTAAGGCTCAGCACGCGTATCTGGGGTTTGAATTGAATTCTCAAAGCCAGCTATGAATCAGTCCCTCTTATCTCTACAAGTGACGCCATATATCCACATTACTGCGTCATACAGCCAAGTGCACGGCGGTTGGCTGACTTGAGCTTCGCGAGCAACGTTGTCACCGTGGCCGCCGCCGGGTGCCTCCACATGCGCATGCGCGCACTCGCAATCACTGAAACAATCAAGTGCTGAAAATCATGAGGCACGCTGACGAAGGGACTCATCATCTTACCCCTTTACATGGATGTCAGCAGGGCATAGTCTTAATTTGGGTGGTGAAAAACGGTGTTGCATTATGGCTGAGCGCTGGTGTATAGCTGGGGTGATGAAAACGCTAGTGTAGCTTGAAGGGGGCAAGGGCCCATTTTGCACCCCCTTGCCTACGTGTAACCCGTGCAACCCCATAGTGAATAAGAACTGACGACAAAGCTCGGTCCAATATAAGGTTCATAATTTCTACACTAAAGTCACGAGCTATCGTAAATGGTTTGTGCTTGTAGGGCTTTAATGTTGCTCCGTCCGAATTATTCATGATATTAGGCTATTGTTAAACCTTTCTTTTTGTCCCACACATGTCACCCGACTCCATTGACATCTTCTTCTTGCACAGCTTCCAGCGAACTAGCTGGCGCGAAAGGAGAGAGCGCTCAAAGCGTGCTGTTGTGTTCTGGGTTTTCGGTTTCGGTTTTGGAATGACATGCGAGGATGCCAGGGGGCGCCGCTCTGGCATCTGGGTTTCAAGGCGACTGTAAATAAAAGCAGTGTGTGTTGGATAACCGTGGAGTGCGGTTGTTGTTCTTCTCTTCGGCGCTTCGCGCCTACCCGCGTGTTCGGGCTGGTCGGCGTCCCCGCCGGCCGCGTTCGTCTCCGTCGGCCGTCTTCTTCTTCTGCTCCGTCGGGACCAGCCAGCCCCCAACACAGCAATGGAGGCGAGGACATGTAAGAACCCATTTCGTTCTTCGTGTTCGTCATTTTCTTGCTTCTAACGGACCTACCCTGCTAACCCTAGACGCTCTTTGTTCCCAGCAAGGTGGCTGCTGCGTGCTGCGTCGCTTCATTTCTTCTTCATTCAGCTACGCCGCCTCTGTCGTCTTCTTCAAACAGTGTACTAGCGTCATTTTCTTCTCGTCTGCACCTCTCCATTCGTCTTGCTTGAAATGGCGTCTCCTATTCCATCTCCCCTATTTCTTCATTCGCCCGGAGACCCGCCACTTCCATCGGTGGACTGGAAATTGGTGTTTCAGGCCTACGCAGACGCGGCCGGGGAGGACGCAAGCAAGCCCGAGCGTCGCAGGGCCCTGCTGCTCAACGCGTTGGGCCCTGCTGCTCAACGCGTTGGGCCCTGCCGGGTTAAAGCACTTCTATACTTTGGACGCCACCAACGCGTCACCGACGCCAGCGTCGGGCGATGCCTTCAAGAATGCTGTTGCTCTTTTCGATGAGCATTTTAAAGACGTCTCGTGCGATTATCTCGCACGTGTAAAATTCAAAGAAAGGCGACAATTGCCTGGTGAGCCAGTCACCGAGTTCATTACTTCTCTTCGAACGCTCGCCGCGTCGTGCGGCATCGGCGCGCTCGAGGACGATATGATCCGCCATCAGCTTTTCACCGGGGTAGCCTCACAAAACGTCCGCTGCCGCATGCTGCAAAAGGGCTTCTCAATTTCATTATCCGAAGCCCTCTCGATTGCTCGAGAGGACGAGCTTATTCGCTCCCAGTTGGAGCAATTCGCTCCGCATTCAGTGCAGCAACTTTCTGCTGCGGGGGGCCAAGGCGGCGGCTCTTTGTTTCACGGGACGCGTCAACATGGCGGCCCTTCATCTTCATCTCGGCGCGGCGGCCAACATGGACGCCCGCCTGCACAGTCCTTCCGTGGCGGCCAACATGGCGGCCTCTCTGCGTCGCGGGGGCGAAGAAGCCGGCATTATGGCGACCCCATTCCGCTAAAATCTGGTTTTCAGGAACAGCACCAAGCTCCTAACTCGCGTTCGCAATTTTCTTCTCCAAGCGCAACCGCGCATTGCTTTCGTTTCGGATCGGCTCGGCATTTAGCCAATTTTGCGCAGTGTCTCGCGAGAAACCGCACTTGTCTTGCGTGCGGAAAAATCGGACATTTTCAGTCCGTATGCAATTCCCGTCCAACAAATGTTTCTGAACCAGTTTCTTCGTCCGCTCCTTTGAGCACTGCACAGACCAATACGGTCACTGTTTTAAATGTGGATGGCCTCCACACTACGTCCGAGCCCAGCATCGTAGCTTCAGTGGGCCATGTGCCCTTGTCATTTCTCGTGGACACTGGTGCCTCAGTCTCTTTATTCAGTGCCGCTGACTTTCATAGTCATTTTTCCAACATTCGGCTTTTGCCTTCACGCGTCGTTCTACAAACATATTTCAAGGAAACGATTGATATATTAGGTCATTTTATAGCTCAGGTCTCCTATCGCAGCAGCACTGCTTCCATTACTTTTCATGTAACTGTCAATGGCAGCTCGCTTTTCGGACGTGATGCCATCAGGGCTTTGTCCATCAACATCGTTGGTGCGTCTATGACGTGTGCTCAAGTCGACGTCCAAGATGATCTTCCGACCAACGCGCCTTCCGAATTCCACCACCTGTTCACCCGTGAACTGGGTTGTGTGCGCAGTTTTGTGCATAAAGTGATGCATCGACCAGGTCTGTGCCGTGTGCGTGCCAAGCTGCACCGCATTCCTCTTCTTCTCCGTGAGCAAGTCTCTGCGGAACTGTCTCACCTTCAAGCCAGCGGAATCATCGAGCCTGTCTCTGCTTCCGACTGGGTTTCTCCACTGGTCGTCGTCAAGAAAAAAAAATGGATCCCTTCGACTATGCGTCGACTTACGAGAACCGAACAAGGCGATCGTCGTAGACGGGTTTTCACTTCCTCACATTGAAGAACTGCTTCATCAGCTCTCCGGGGCGGTATGTTTCCCCAAGCTGGACCTCGCGTCCGCTTATCACCAAGCTGAACTTTCTGAGTGCAGTAGAGACTTAACCACATTTGTATCGCACGAAGGCTTGTTTCGGTTTCGCCGCGTGTGTTTTGGGCTTGCATCTGCCCCTGCAGTGTTTCAGAAAATGATGTCAATTATTCTTAAGGATTGTAATGGCGCCCTTTGTTACTTAGATGACATTTTGGTATGGGGACGCACTCGCGGAGAGCACGATGCTAACTTGCATATTGTTCTCAACCGCATCAGTGAACACGGTATGAATCTTAATAACAAGTGCATTTTTTCTGTGCATGAGTTACAATTTCTAGGACATAATGTCAGTTCCCGCGGCTTGACACCTGTTGAATCTAAAGTTCAGGCCATTGTCAATGCCCCACGGCCGACTGATGCCAAAACCTTGCAATCTTTTTAGGTCTTTTTTGTAATTATGCAAAGTTTGTTCCTCACTATGCTGATGTTGTTGAACCACTGCGTAATCTACTTCGTCAAGCACAGCCTTTTAACTGGTCAGCTGAAGCTGAGCAGAGCTTCATTCGAGTTAAGTCAATACTGGCCTCAAAGCCAGCTGTTAGTATTTTCAATGAGAAGCTTCCCATCGTCATCACGACGGATGCTTCTGATGTTCGACTGGGAGCAGTGTTTCAACAACTCAGAGGGGATCAGCTGATCACTATCGCTTTTGCATCTCGTACATTGACCCCTGCTCAACGCAGATATTCAGTAGGAGAGCGTGAAGCTCTCGCGTGTCTTTTTGCCTGGGAGAAATGGCATGTTTACTTGTGGGGCCGGCACTTCACATTACGTACAGATCACCAAGCATTAGTTGCTCTTCTTTCTGCAGGATCCGAAGGCCGCCGCCCCATTCGCATTTCCCGTTGGTGTGCGAAACTCATGTATCATAATTTCAGTGTTCAATATTGTAAAGGTTCTAATAACGTGGTTGCTGATGCACTGTCGCGCCTTCCTCTTCAGATACCGGTTACTGAAGAGCGGGATGAGGAAGTTTTTTCATTAGTCACTTCCTGCATTACTAAAACTGAGCTTCAGGCAGCTACAGCTGCAGATTCCACTTTGTCTCAAGTTCTCAAATATTTACGTGAAAGATGGCCTTCCAAATGTGCTCTTGCTTCTGAATTCTCGCCTTACTTCACAGTCCGACAGGAACTGTCTTGTGTCGAGGACTTGCTTTTCCGCGATGAACGCGTGATTACCCCTGCTTCTTTCCGTAACAAGCTAATACAGCTTGCCCATAAGGCCCATTCAGGCATTGTCCGCACCAAACAGAATCTCCAAGACAGGTACTGGTGGCCAGCCTTAGACAAGCAGGTCGAGCATGCAGTTTACAACTGCCATATATGTCAGGATGCTGACAAGTCTGCCGAACCTGCAATTTCTCCGTTGCAGCCAGTCCAGTGGCCTGATCGGCCTTGGCAGAAACTCGGCATGGACATCACCGGTCCTTTGCATAATGTTCCGCAAAATGCCCGGTTTATTGTTTCTCTCATCGACTACCATTCCAAATGGCCAGAGTTTTGTTTGACACATACAGTTACTTCTGAGGTCATCATTGAGTTTCTGTCTTCAATCTTCAGCCGGGAAGGTTTTCCTGATGCCATAGTTACGGACAATGGCCCACAGTTCCAGCTCCAACATTTCGAGGCTTTTCTTTCACAACGAGGAATTCAGCACTTGAGGTCATCAGTTTTCTATCCCCAATCAAATGGGCAAATCGAGCGCTTTAATCGCGTTCTGAAGGAACATATCCAGATCGCCCAATTAGAGCCCCGTCCCCTCAAGCAAGTCTTGACTGAATGTTTAGCTTCGTACAGGTTCACACCACAAGGCACCACTGGAGTGTCTCCTGCTCAACTTCTCCACGGTAGGCAACCGCGAGTTGCTCTCGACATAGTCTTCTTGCCTCGTGACATAGCAGTGTCCTTTCCTGATCAAATCTGTACCAGGGTTTTTTCTCATCAACAAGCAATGAAAAAGTGTGTCGACACCCATCGAGGTGCAAAGCAGTCCAAAGTTCGCACTGGCGATCTGGTCAAGGTTCGTGTGCCAGGCAAGCGCCCCAAGTATCGAGGTCCTTACAAAGTTTTGGGCCAGATTAGCCCCACTTCGTTTCGCTTAAGTGATAGTAACATCTGGAATGCTTCGCGCCTTGTTATTTTTCATACGGATTTGCCTTCAACACCTAAAAGTCTTCCCCATCACGTTCCGTCCGCGCCTTTCGACTATCCATCAGATTATTACATGTGGCCTCCATGTACAGAAATTTTTTCAAGGGGGAGGAGTTACCAGTCGGTGTCGCTGGTTCAAGTACACCAAGTCATACGGTTCACTTCGAACCTTCAAATACGGCTGAGACCGTTGAACCGGACTCCGGTCCGCAAAATTCTTCCGAAGCTCATGCTGCGAGCTCTGATGAGACCGCAAATTTTAACACTCGTTCAGAGCCTTCACAATCTTCTACTGCTCTTGATTTGTCACATCAGAGCACAAGTAACCAAGGTGCAGAGACACCTGATTCTACACCCAAAAGGGCCCGCCCTAAGCGAAAGCGGCAAAAGCCGCGTCGGTTCGAAGACTATGTGACGTAGAACTCTTGTTCATTTCTGTTGGTGAACATTATTGTTCTGTGCCAAGGTCCAATGCATCCAAATCTATATTGTACTGAGTTGTATACAATTTTTAGTGCATTTTCAGGACTCCAATTGTACATTTTTTAGTGCATTTTTAGGACTCATAGTGTGTGAGTTCGGTGTGCCGTGCTCTGAATTTTCATGTGTTCTAACGTAAATACCTTGTATATACTTTGGTATCGATCATGTATAAATATAAACAGTGTATAGGTGAACTTTTTTCGTGGAGGGGATGGTTGTTGAGTTCTGGGTTTTCGGTTTCAGTTTCGGAATGAGATACGAGGATTCCAGGGGGCGCCGCTCTGGCATATAGGAATTCAAGGCGACTGTAAATAAAAGCAGTGTGTGTTGGGTATCCGTGGAGTGCGGTTGTTGTTGTTCTCTTCGGCGCTTCGCGCCTGCCCGCATGTTCGGGCTGGTCGGCGTCCCCGCCGGCGGCGTTCGTCTCCGTCGGCCGTCTTCTTCTTCTGCTCCGTCGGGACCAGCCAGCCCCCAACACAGCACGTGCGACTACTCCTCGAAACTCATCCAGTATTCGAGGCATTCTCAAAACCTTTACAGTATGCGATTTCATGAAGCGTCATGCGCTAATAGCAAGGCAATTTCATAACAACTCGGTAAGTGTTGCAGGGTCCCTTCAAGATCAGAAAGAGGCGCCGAATGCTTAACTGTCTTATTGAAATCGCAATTATGTGAACAACCCCGATGCGTTCAGCCGTCGCCGTCGGCGGTGCCGTTGGGTCCCTTGTAAAGTACAAATGGTTAACTTCTACCCGCGCGTCGTTTGTTAAATGTGCGAGTGAAAGCGTGCGAACGTAGCCGTAGACCCATGGGGCGGGGTCGCATGGCTTAGGCAGAAACTTTGCTCAGTCGTGATCTGAATTTGGGAACGTTTGCACTTAGCGCTATCTCTTGTCGGTGAGAGTGGCGGCATGCCGTAACTAAATGGTAAATGGGCGAAAATATTATACCTGACGGGAAAAGATAGTTATGGAAAACGACTCCCCGGTTCTGCACAGCAGACTTGATAAAACATTCTGTAATGTTACAGTGTCGCACCACAAATGGCGTGGCTTCCCAGAGTGTTTGAATATTTTCCAATGGGCCCCACGTATTTCCAATGGGCGGTGTTCAATTGTTTCGGGAAGCCAGACATCATGTAGTACGATACTGACGTTTCGACAGATTGTTGCACTAGGTCTTTGCCAATATATATCTCGTAGTCGTTTTCAATAATTAGCTTAAATATATGAAAACATACAATTTTTTCGCCTTTTATCATTCAGTAATGCCAGGACACCGTTGCTGCCGCTGAGAGATGGCGCCAAGTACACGTCCCTAAATCCTGGGAATGATTAAACAGAAGTATCGGCGTAGCATCCGCGATACATGCATCGCACAGATACAAGGTCCACGGCCATACCTCATACTTACCTAAGCGGTAAATGCTCTCGTTGTAACAAGTTGCGGCGCCTTCGCAGTCCCGATCCCCTCCTGAGCACCAGACACGTTCCAGAGGTGGGAAGTGCTTGAGGACAGAACACTGCCGTACCACGAAGCCCTACTTGGAGAGATCGACCTAGCAGGCTGCCACGATTCTTCTTCACCGTTCTCGGTGCGCGTTGCACGAGGTCGTTGCTTCCTCATCTTCTTTTCCACGTGATGCACGACGGGAAATCGACGACAAAGCCTTCATTTTCAGAACGTGAGCGAAGTTGTACATTTTAAAAGGGTAAAACGTTTTGTACATTACAGAAAAAAAACAAACTTGGAGGACGCTTGAGCTGCACCTTCGAGAATAGAAGTCGTTTCGATTGAGGCGGAGATGTGCGAGGCCCTTGAACTACATGGTACCAATGTTAGAAACCGTTCACTACGCGTTTTTAACAATCACATCGTGGTTTTGGGACGTTAAGCACCAGATATTATTATAATAACAACAGAAGGCGATAGCGTTTATTCAGGCTTTGTGCGTATCGCCACCTTAATTGCAAACCCTGCTGCGAACAAGTCATAAGCGCCAGTGTGGCTCAATTATAGAATAGGGGGCTGGTACACAGCGGACCCCGGTTCGAGCCTTCTGCGTTTTTGGTACCTGTTTTTTTTATTTCGAACAAAGTGACATAGCAAATTAACCAAGAAGCAGTCAGTTGCATGGAGACAACTCCAAACAGACACTTTTCCAAATCCAGTGATTTTTCGCCTCTGTTACCCTGACCTGTATTCGACAGATAAATGCAAAGCGTGCGATTCCCGGGCAACCGTGGGGCATATGTTATGGGAGGGCTCGAGGCTCAATGACGCAGTCAGCACTACAAACATGGAGGCAGTCTCGAACCGCAGGGCGCGCTGGGAGGTGGCTCTGCTCAGCTCCGCAAGTATGGGCCGTCCAGCGAGCCGAGGAAGCCACCCGAGCCCAAGGGCTCGCGGCCGATGCCTAGGCCGGGGTTCAAGCCCGCACCGACTTATCATCGCCGGACTATTAATAAATATTGTTTTTCTCTCTCTATCCAGCAAAGTGGTTACGGACACCGCCTGCGACGACGGATGACAACTGCGCCGCGTGTGAACTGAGTTGTGTTCTCATGACAGCTCTCGCTGTCAAAGTGCTCAAGGTCACGAGGCTAGCGTGTTGCATTTTAAATGCGAAGCATTTCTTACCGAGCTTCGGCGACTTTGAGCGCATCCATCCATCCATCCATCCGTCCGTCCGTCCGTCCGTCCGTCCGTCCGTCCGTCCATCCATCCATTCATCCATCCATCCATCCATCCATCCATCCATCCATCCATCCATCCATCCATCTATCTATCTATCTATCTATCTATCTATCTATCTATCTATCTATCTATCTATTATCTATCTATCTATCTATCTATCTATCTATCTATCTATCTATCTATCTATCTATCTATCTAGCCACGTACGACTTTTAGCTCTCCTGGCCGTTTCAATATTGGTATCAATACCAAACTTGGTATGACATAACATTACTATATGAAGAACATATTTGACTAGTCATAACATGAAAATCACGACACGTATGTCATGAATGTCTTGATTTACATTTCATGGTTCTGCAGCACTTGCGGTGGTTTCGTTCACATGGCACGTTGCAAAACTGGTATGATATGGCATGATTGCATGGCAAACACAAGCGCCAAACCCTAACATGAAAATCACGACATGCGTTTCATTTAACAACATCACTACATTCCAGCTTGTGATGCGCTCGCGGCCGTTTCGCTAGCTGAGCATGTACCAAACTCGGTATTACGCGACGCGAACGAACGACATAGGTAAATGACACACCCAAGCATGATAATCTCGACATGCGTGTCATGTAACAACATGACTACATGCCACACTGATGATGCGCTCGCGGCCGTTTCGCTAGCTTCACATATGCCAAATTTGGTAGTACGTGACGCCAACTGATGGCGAAGGCATGTTACTGGTGCAAACATGAAAATCATGAGATGGGTGTCATGTGAGAACATGACTACATGCCACAGTCAACGCCCATACATTTAGACGTGACACAGTGCGCGTGCTCGTTGGCGTTCATTTCGTTGCGTCGCGGCGGCGTTGCCACGCCAGGCGCCGGTCCTGCCATATACTAGCAGGCGCGCGCCATGCTTCGTTGCTTTGACGCATGCGCGTTTCAGCGCATCCGGCGTCCCTCCGCCACGAATAGAGGGAGACGCAGTGTTGTTTGGATAACTCATCGCATTTCGCGCCGGTTGCCGTCGGGCCGCGCCGACGGACGCTGGTCGCGCCTGGCATCTGACTATAGAACGCTCGCGTTTTGCTAACGTAGCGTCGCTGAGCCCAGCGTGCTCACGCATCAACGCTACATAGGAGTATATTGGGTTCTTTGAGATGCGCTCTCGGCCGTTTTGCTAGCTCCACATATACTAAATTGGCCATTTGCGGAAAAGCGAGCGCCACCTGCCGTCTAAACAGGAAAGCAGCGCACGCGCTTTTGGTTGGAAAGGCATTCGTGAACTAACATGTGCTAGGCAGCGTTCGGCGGCTCGCGTGCGCTTGTTTTATTGATTTAGTGTTGTTTCTTTGTCGGAAACGTGCGCTGCTTACGGAAACAACATGATAGAAGAAGAAAACATCCCGTTTGCGTTTGTGGAAACGGGATGGAGCGAGGATTTTTCGCGTTGCAGCCTGAGCAACGACGACGTGTGGCGGTACCTACACTCCGCTACTTCGACCGTTCGCCAGGCTCATCGCGGCTGGTCCTTCAAGGAAGAAGGATACGTCAAACACTTGAAGTTGAACCTCCAAACATCTGATGACGAACTAGGTCTGGTGAGAGCGGCGTGCGCACCGTCCATGAAGTCCGGCGTGTATGTAACAACGGCATGGTTCGTCGTGGCTACCGGTCGCATCGTTGGAGCGCACTGCGACTGTGTTGCTGGGTGAGATATTTTGATTTTACTAGCGTCTGTAGTGCAAATCACCGATTGCCGAAAATGTGTGTAAACAAATGTTGCGCCTATGCGCTTGCGAGTGTAATGGGAGCATGCAGTTCCCTTATCGGAACATTACATTCTCTTCATAGGACAGGAGTTTACCCCAGTGCTTATACCTGCTGCAGCTCCCGCTTTTGTGATTATAAACGACCCGTGCTACTATATCAATCATGGTTTGCGCTTATACATCGAAGCGCAGCCTCGCGCACTAATGGCAGCTTTTTTTGAACACACTGGGGACGAAGTCAGGATGGTTCTTGAACTTTGACGGCCGTCCTGCAGTAAACGTGATTTCTGATTGCACAAATTAAGTTATAAGCACTTAAAATTACCGTACCTGTTATGAAATGCGCGCTGCAGATCCGAGAATGTTTGTTGGGCGCCCACGGCGAACCGTCGGCATTCTGTCTCCTCACAGCAGCTACCCAAGCATCTCTCTTTTCGGCACGTAGCCTCGCGGACGGGAACCTGTAGAAATGCGTGCTTCTTTTCTGAGTAAAATAATTCGTGCAGCCGTAGGCCACACAGTGCGCTGGCATTTCTGTACGCTGCTAAAGCGAGGCGACTTAGTTCAGTGACGGCACAGAGATGCACGAGTGACGGCCGGCCCGGCTCGTGTTTTCCAACCAAAACCAAAGCGCCCATAGAGGGCGCCAGCTGCGCCGTTACCGCGCATGCGCAGAAGCTTTTCCGCAAATGGTCAATTTGGTATTACGTGACGTCAATGAATGACGAATTATATGATTGATGCAAACATGATAATTCTGACACGCGTGCCATGTAAGAACATGACAACATACCTCGCTCATAGTGTGCTCACGGCCGTTTCGCTAGCTCCACACACTAAATTTGGTATCCCGTGACGTGAATAGATGACGAAGGTGAACGACACATTCAAACATGATAATCATGACACGGAAGTCAAGTACCGCATCATTTACCTCCCCCTCGTAACGTTGCGCTGTTTTCAAAGTGACGTATCAACATTTCTTATTCGTGCTTGGCATATATCAGCCAATTTTCTTTGTCCGTGCCATCCATCTCTGCTCCGCTTCCAGCGCTTTCGATGGGACGAGAGGATGCAATTGCGGCGTATGACAAATGTTTGTAACTTCGCTCGTACACGACGGCCTCTAAACATTTTTTGTGTGGATGAATTTGTAAGAAAGTGTTACCGGGTCCCTTGAAGGGCAAGGCAACATACACATCTGTAGGTTAAAAGGGGGTCTATCCAATTTTTTTTTTTGGATTGCACAAAATGTGGTTCCGCGACTCGCCACTTATACCATGTCTCGTGAGAACCCTTTCAGCTGACGGCACAAGCAAGTGCAGCCTTGGAGATGAGGCCCTCCACATCTTGCTCCTAAACTCAAAGGTTTTGTCACACTCCATACAGGTCATGCACATAAAGGTTTCACAGCTTGATAGTGCGGTATAGTACTCGCGAAGCTTCATCTCTCAAACTGCGAAGACGACGAGTTTTGGATTCGCACATTTATTACAATTAACACACTTCAGAAAATACGAAGCCAAGGAAACGAACACTAAAGTGAAATATTGCCTCCTAGAGTTGTGTGCCGGCAAGCCCTAGCGAGCCGAAAAGAGAAAAGAGATCTAAGAAGAAGTGTGTGTTAGCGCTTCGTTTAAAGATACACCCTTTTTCTGGTGCGCCAGCCTACAAACTTCGGCCGCTCGTTCTGTTCGAAAGAGAGGCTTTACGGCTCTGCTTAGGACTTCCAAAGTATACTGCAAATGCAGTGTTATACCTTGAAGCACGAATACCAACCTTATTATGCCGCTTTAACATTCTTACTGTGCGGACCTTTTTACGACTATATGAAGCACCGTTTAACCCTGAACAAATTATTTTATTTCCAATCCTGAGCTATTCTTCTCCGTGCATTGGCCCAGATTTCACAAACCACAAATAGTATTTGTTTAATCGTTACTTGAGCCTCTAAATGTACACGTTCGTGATCTGATTCCTTTAACTGAGCAACAAAATTCTCCAGAAATTGTTTACCATGATATCTTCCCAACTCACGCTAAGCTATTACCTACAGGCATTTTAAATGGTTTATTGCAGGACCATTTAAGTACTCTGCCAACAAATGTCATTATAGCAACGGATGCATCTCAATCACATGAAAAATCAGGCGTTGGAATATATTGCCCCGTACTTGATTGGTCATTTTCACTTCGCTTACCGGATTTTCTTCCTGTCTTTCTGGCTGAATTCATGGCAATATTGTTCGCTTTGCGAAAGGTAAAAATTTCCATTCCAGTCGTAGCAGTCATAACTGATTCATTATCAGTGTGCTCTTCTCTGTCCGCATCTGGTCACTCACCTATAGTGAAACTTTTTAAATAATTGATTCCCTGTCATCTCCGAAGTATTCATTTAATCTGGACACCAGGGCACAAAGGTTTGTTGTTAAACGAAACAGCTGATTCTCTTGCGAAGGCATCCCTTTCGACACCAATTATTCCTATTTTCCCTCATACAGTATACATTACGGTGGCGCGATTTCGCACACTTAAAATCAGGCAAAATTTATCTGACCCTGCACTAACGGCTTCTCCCGAGTACAAACACTTGTTATTTCCCTGGCGCAGTGAACTGACTAATTTAAGGATGATGGAAGTTGTCATCACGGAATTTCGTTGCCGCGTTACCTCCCACAATTTTTACTTGCATAGATCAGGCATCGTGAATTCCCCTAGGTGCATTTACTGTAATCAAGAGGAAACGATCAGTCATTTTTTATTACATTGTCGCCGTTTCGATTTATTCAGGCAAAGCATACTAGCACCACCTCTTCAAAGACTGGGCTTGCAACTATCAAAACCTGATCTTCTTTCATTTGGAGCCTCTACACAGAGTTTCAGCCACATGGATGTTTTATTCGCCGTTCAAGAATACATCACTGCGACTAAACGATTTTCTTCCTAAATTACTGTCTCACTATTTTTCTTCTTTTTTTTCTGCAAACTTGATATCGGTATTTCAAATCAAAATTAAGTTACAAAAAATTTGTAGGAATGACGCATTGCTGAATGTTTAGGGCAAATTCACCTTATAATCGGCCAATCCCCTTCTTTGGGTACGAGCCATTTGCACAGGGAAACAACAACAACAACAACAACAACAACAAAGATACACGCTCGTGTCTTTCTGCCCCGCTGTTCCTGTCTTGTCTTCACGGCTCTTGGTGCGTGACAAACTGGTGGAAGTGCTTGGTAATCTATGCACCGTACCCCTCCACATAGCAAGAACTCAAGCGCCGTACCGGTGGTTACTCCTGTGCACCGCGCCAGCAGAAGGATCCGAGGGCAATCCCCTGAGTTTGGACTGCTCGTAAACAACATGCCAGCTCCGACCAGCCCTACTGACACCACCCCAACCGGTACGAGCGGCACAACGTCGCTTCAATGCACCTTAGTCATACCGTGAACGCCAAATCCCTTTCATGGCACTGCACTTGAGGATGTCAAAGATTGGCTCGTTCATTACGAGTTCGTTGCCATGCACAACCAGTGGGACGACGCAGACAAACTGCGGCACGTCTATTTCAGTCTTTTGGACGGCGCACGTGTATGGTATGAGAACCGGGCAGGTATTCTTACATCGTGGGAAGACTTCAAACGCCGACTTCTTGGGACATATGCCAGCCCTGACCGACGGCCCGGGAGAGAGCTGAGCGCAATCTGCAGTCCCGCATACAACTGCCGAATGAAGGGGTTGCGATGTATGTCGAGGACATGACGCGTCTTTTCCACCGAGCTGACCCCGGCATGCCAGAAGAAAAGAAAGTACGGTACCTCATGCGCGGGGTGAAAGAACAGCGTTTCGGTGGGCTTGTGCGCAGTCTTCCCAAGACTGTGCCGAATTTCTCAGAGAAGCCGTGACCATCGAAAGCACTCTTAGGCACCGGGCCCCGTCATACGAACGGCACGTCAACGCTTTAACTACGGACTACTTGGGAGCTTTCGGTGGTCAAATGGATTTCTTCCGAGAGATCATACGTTCAGTCATCCGCGAAGAACCCCAGAAGCTGTCTGTGCTGTTGTGTTCTGGGTTTTTGGTTTCGGTTTCGGAATGACATGTGAGGATGCCAGGGGGCGCCGCTCTGGCATCCGGGATAAGGTCCCTAGATGAAACAAGGAAGCGTCACTCATTGTTCTCAAGCCGCCCTCCTCACTCTCTCGATTACTCCTCTTTTTCTCTGCCATCCGCGTCTGTAATTGGTGCATTACTTGCACGTGACCTTGCAAATGGCTGGTGGTGTTATTTAATATTATGCAAAAGGTTCAAAACGCGTACGCATGCGCATGTGGCTCCAGCCGGATTCTCGCCGTGACCAAAGACAAAATCGTAGCCAGAACATAAACTGAAGAGGAAGAGCGTTTCGGGTGTGCGTAAAGTCGACCAAGATTGTTTCGCCATGCTCGTTCGATGCAACATCTGCGTTCTTCAGCAATGCTGCGTTGCCATAAACAACAGAAAATGGTTTCGCTCTCTTCAACTTACCTCGTGCTTTCCGAGATGAAGCGCACCATGAAGTGCAACTATGAACCATTTCACGCAAATGCTTTCGTGCAACTCCGTCAACGTGTGTCGACGCGGATCTGCGAAGCGAGTTCACTTGTCGGTTTTTATTGAAACGCCAGGCGCGCGTCTAATGCGTGTCTAGTGCATGCCAGTTGGTACAAATACATGTGGGTATGCACGTATACAGAGCAGCTGTAGGTTCTAATCAACGCACCTTCAGAAACATTTCACTCTTGACCAGTTCCCGCTTGAGCCGAAACGCACTGCTTTGAGACACCTCACCAGTAGAACTCTCACTTTTCAGGAAGTTCCCAGCACCGCATCAGAATCACTTGGCATCACGATTGTCCAAATGGGCACATTTAAAAAAAAAACGTCATCGCAGTGCTGCTGGACGAGTGTTCGTACCAGTCTGGTCGTAGTTTTTTTTTCTTGCGTGTGCACAAGCCGGTTGTAAATCGTCACAACGTCACGCCCTGTGGCCACTTACAGGATCCAGCAAGAAGCACGTTCACTGTGTCACAGCACGAACAAAACACAATCGGAGAAGGGGACTAGTTAGAACTGGACGAAATACCGCGGCCGTGGAACTAAAATGTACTACGCGAGACGCCATGGCTAGTGGTGTGAAGTATAGAACTGCACAACGTTGCCGGTTGAGTAACGCACATCCCGCTTGCTCTTGTGTTGTGCCGTTTATGTTCATGAAGGTAACTGTTCATTCTACGTCTTATTTCCTTCCATTTTGTTTCATTTACATCTATTAACCGTAGCAACAGAACCCAAACATTCGCTTTTGGATGAAAGTTTTAAACCTTCTAGGGGGCGCTTCAGGCAAATAAGCGAGGAGGAAAAGGGAGGGTGTCGCTACCTTGAAAACTTGTTTCATCTAGGGACCTTAATCCGGGATTTCAAGGCGACTGTAAAATAAAAGGAGTGTGTGTTGGGTAACCGTGGAGTGCAGTTGTTGTTCTTCTCTTCGGCGCTTCGCGCCAACCCGCGTGTTCGGGCTGGTAGGCGGCCCCGCTGGTCGCGTACGTCTCCGTCAGCCGTCTGCTTCTTCTGCTTCGTCGGGACCAGCCAGCCCCCAACACGGCATGTGCCCTCGCAGCCCACTATCTCTTCGTTGTGCAGCGTAGTCCCAGATGAAGTCCAACATGCCTTAAGAGAACATCCTTTCATGCGGGATTATCAACCACCCAGTGACTTCCCCCGCATGTCGTAAGCTCAAGCTTTGCGGCAACCTGTTACACCCGCAATCCCGCATCCCACCGTGGCTCCAGCCATGCTGCAGGCGGTCCAAGCGGCGCCATATTACAGCGCACCTCACCTGATTTCGCGGAAATCAGACGTCTGGTTTGCGCCAGATAGACGTCCTCTCTGCTTCCACTGTGGCGAAGCTGGGCATCTTTACGGACACTGTTCTTACCGGCAACTTGGACTACGCGGATTTTCGACGAACTCACCGCCACCCAGGTTCGGTCAGCGGCCCCCTGAAATTGAAGAGTATGTGGCTCAGCAGCACGGAACTTCGTCGTCCTTGCACCAGTCACGCTCCCCGTCACCACGGCGATTTTCTCCTAATCGCCGTACCTACTCGAGCGTGGCGCAGGGTCGGTCACCCAGTCCACGCCGGGAAAACTAACCACAGCGACCTTCGGGGGCGAGGCCGCTCATACCGGACAAGCTCAAGGTCTCCTACCAACGCTTCTGCAAACAGACGATACCCCGACGACGGCGACACCAGCTGGTTCCGCGAAGATTTTATTAGACATTCCAGTGCTGCTCGACGATCGTAAAGTCAGTGCTTTAGTTGACACGGGTGCGGATTTTTCTATAATAAGCGAAAAACAGGCTGCGCTTCTGAAGAATGTCACGATGCCTTGGAACCTCAGGCCAATTCGTACTGCTGGCGGGCACATATTCACGCCACTGGGCGTTTGCACAGCACGGATACAGATTCGTGGTTCTACCTTTGTTGTCAGCTTGAGCATTCTCCGTCAGTGTTCTCGAGACCTGATCATTGGCATGGACTTCCTGAGGGAGAATAGTGCTATCATCGACATTCGACAACGCCTCGTCACATTTTCAACAAAAAGCGCCACTTCAGAGCATAATCCCAGCCACGATCGAGTATGTCTGCGTGTCATTGACGATGATGTGATGATACCACCGCGCTCAAGTGTTATGGTTCGAGTGGCGTGTAATCAATCAGCACACGCTGAAATGGTGGCGGAGAGCAATCGATCCCTACTGTTTTCCCAGGGTGTCTGCGTAGCACGAAGCCTAGTAGACCTTCAGGCTGGCCACTGCGAGGTTCTTGTTACAAACTTCAGCTACGAGCGCCGACACCTTTTCACTGGTACTGTCATCGCCTATGCCTACACAGTAACCAATGTGACTGAGTGTTTTCCTTCCGAGGCGACCAATAATGACGAAGCATCTCTCCAGTGTGTCGACGTAAATCCAACGCTGTCTGACGAACGCAAACGAAGGCTTAACGACCTGTTGATAGAATTCCACGCCTGTTTTGCTCGTTCATCAAGAATCCGTCAGACATCGATTATCAAACACCGTATTATCACCTACGGCGACGCGCACCCTATACGGTAACAGCCTTACCGAGTTTCACCAACTGAACGACGCGTGATTCAAAAGCAAGTGAAGGAAATGCTTCAAGACGGTGTAATACAGCCATCAAGCAGCCCTTGGTCATCGACAGTGGTCCTTGTAAAGAAGAAGGATGGTACACTTCGCTTTTGTGTCGATTATAGAAAGCTGAATAACGTCACAAAGAAAGACGTGTACCCGTTGCCTCGAGTGGATGTTTCTCTTGACAGACTGAGGCGAGCAAAGTATTTTTCCCCAATCGACCTGAAAAGTGGTTACTGGCAAATTGAAGTTGATGAACGTGACCGCGAAAAAACTGCTTTTGTGACTCCTGACGGTCTGTATGCATTCTGAGTGCTCCCATTTGGTTTCTGTTCTGCTCCGGCCACATTCCCACAAATGATGGATACCGTTCTCGCTGACCTCAAGTGGAAAAGTTGCCTCGTCTATCTAGATGATGTCGTTGTCTTTTCAAAACCGTTTGACGAGCACCTTCATCGCATTCGGAGTGTTCTTGAAGCTATACGATCCGCTGAGCTTACCCTCAAGCCTGAGAAGTGCCATTTCGGCTACAAAGAACTGAAGTTCCTGGGTCATGTTGTGAGCGCTGCAGGCGTTCAGCCCGATCCCGAGAAGACTGCCGCTGTGGCCGCTTTTCCAGCTCCGACAGACAAGAAAAGTCTTCGACGATTTCTGGGGCTCTGCGCATACTATCGCCGCTTTATTGAAAACTTCTCTAAGATTGCGGAGCCACTCATCAGACTTACGCGTGACGACACCCCATTTCTGTGGACTGACGAACAAGCGACTGCCTTTGCGGAACTGCAGCATCGATTGTCTTCCCCTCCTGTGCTTGGTCATTTCGATGAGGACGCTGACACAGACGTGCGCACTGACGCAAGCAACATTGGTCTCGGAGCTATCTTAGTACAAACACAAGATGGGACCGAACGTGTGATCGCCTATGCGAGCCGCACTTTATCACGTGCCGAAACCAAATATTCAACGTCAGAGAAGGAATGTCTCGCGGTAATATGGGGGATTACAAAGTTCAGGCCTTATCTCTATGGGCGCCCATTTAAAGTTGTGACTGATCACCACGCTTTATGTTGGTTGGCTAACCTCCGAGACACCTCTGGGCGATTAGCACGATGGAGTCAGCGACTTCAGAAGTTTGATGTCACCATCGTATACAAGTTGGGTAGAAAGCATGAAGACACCGACACGCTATCACGAGCACCTCTGGAATCCGATCATACAGCTGTAGAAGACGACAGTGCCTTCCTGGGGACTCTCAGTGGGGCGGACGTCCTCAGTAAGCAACGAGCGGACCCCGAGTTAAGGCCCATCATCGACCATTTAGAAGGCAGCACCGTGTCGGTTCCTCGACAACTTTCCCGTACGTGGTCGTCATTTTGCTTACGACACGGCATATTATACAAGAAAAACACCGGTACCGGCAGCAGATCTTATCTTCTAGTCGTTCCTTAAGACCTTCGTGATGATATCCTATTAGCCTGCCACGATGAGCCGCCATCCGGCCGTCTGGGATACTCACGGACGCTCGATCGGGTACGACAGCTACATTTTTGGCCAAAACTTGCAGCTTGTGTGAAACGCTACGTGAAAGTATGCCGCGAATGTCAGCGTCGCAAGTTACCACCTGTAAAGCCTGCAGGCCTCCTACAACCCATCGACCCACCGCGTACGCCGTTTGACCAAGTTGGAATGAACCTTCTTGGACCGTTTCGTTTGTCTCACTCTGGAAACAAGTCGATCATCGTCGCAAACTGATTATTTGACGCGTTACGCTGAAACGAAGTCACTGCCACGCGGTACAGCATCTGAAATCGCCCAGTTTTTCATGCAGCACATAGTGCTTCGTCACGGCGCCCCGTCAGTCATCATCACTGACCGAGGGACAGCGTTTACGGCAAAACTGTTGGACGACATCTTCAAACTCATTTACACGAACCACCGTAAGACAACCGCATACCACCCCCAGAGTAACGGCTTGACAGAAAGGCTAAACAAAACACTGGCTGACATGATTTCTATGTACGTGGACGTGCAGCATAAAACGTGGAACGAGATCCTGCCGTACGTAACGTTTGCGTATAACACCGCAACCCAGGAAACGACAAGGTTCGCACCCTTCCGCCTCGTTTACGGTCGAGACGTGCATACCATGCTAGACGCCATGATTCCTTATGACATCGACCAGCACGAGCTGCTAACTCCTGATGTCGAGGATTACATTCAGCGAGCAGAGGAAGCACGTCAACTAGCCCGCGTGCACATAAGATCTCAGCAATGTAAAGACTCCTGAAGGTACAACATCCACCATCGACCAGTTACCTATCAACCTGGCGACCAAGTGTGGGTTTAGACTACTGTTAGACGGCGAGGTCTCAGCGAGAAACTCCTAAGCAAGTACTTCGGACCCTACAAAGTATTACGGCGGATGAACGAGGTCAACTACGAAGTCATTCCAGACGGAGGCTCGGCAACGACCCAGCGCCACTCACCACGAACAGAGATTGTGCATGTCGTCCGCTTAAAACCTTATTTTACGCAGTAATACTCGCCTTATTGTGCCAGGGCAGCAAACATTTTTTTTCGTTGTCCATAGGGTCTCGAACGAACTTTGAACTGTATTAATGTTTTTTTTTCCTTATGACCAACCACAGACATTTTTCTTTTTTTTTGCACCTGCATATGCTCTGTGCACTATAAGTATTGTTTCTCCCTTTCTTTTTATTCTTTTATGGGCCCTGCTGTCACCTTCTGTATGAGCATCGAGTCGATGCTCTAATGGGAGGGGGAATAATGCCACCTAGAGTTGTGTGCCAGCAAGCCCTAGCGAGCCGAAAAAAGAAAAGAGAACGAAGTGTGTGTTAGCGCTTCGTTTAAAGATACACGCTCGTGTCTGTCTGCTCCGCTGCTCCTGTCTTGTCTTCACGGCTCTTGGTGCATGACAATATTAACAAAATAAAGAGAATCATCTCTGCGAAGAACCCCACCCGGAGTCCCAGCCTTGGTCGACTTGTGCTCCTTGGTACCGGCCTTCTGAAGCCCGCGGCTTAGCACTCTGGGCACCCTTTGGGCCCGCTGAGATGCATTACTGGCCTCGGACATCCAAGGCAATGACTGCCGACGCCAACTGGACACGGCCGACTGCACAAAGGAGCTTAGAGTTCGCGAAGCACAGCAGCTCCGCTGTTCAACGCAAGGCGAACAAGACTCCTGAAGTTGCTCGTCATCGTCGTGTCGTCTTCATCGCAGCAAAGAAGAGAACCACCAGTGTTCCTTTCTCGCTTCCAGCGTTCGGACGATGACGGCGACGACGACGACTCTCCCGTCTCATGCGCCAGGTCCCGGCCGAGGCGATTTACGTGCCCATCGACGCCCGTGTCGCACCAATGCTACGACAACATGGACGCAGGACAACGTCAATGCCGGGACAGCGAGATGGACTCCTGTGTAGCGTGACCTTCTGCGATCGCTGACTCTCGATGCCCTACCAGGAGTCTCGGAGTCTCGCAGAATGTACGAATGGCAATGGGCGCGTTGGCCATTGCGACGAGGGTATCGAACGACGCTGAGTGAGCACTCGCTTGCCTTCTTCGCTTGCTTTACGAAGAGTCCCCGTGGTCACGAGTAAAGTCCGTCAAAAGGAAAGCGTCGTTCGATAGGCCGGCCTGCTCCGAAGGACAGCATGAAGTGCCATCGCAGACGTCTGCAACAATCTTCTTCGGCATCTTCGGTTACAGAAGCGTAGAAGCGTTGGAACTCTGACGTGGCGTTTCAAGTGCATGGGTAATGCTCCAGAAGCCACCAGTGACGCTGCAACAGTTCGTGGAGTTGTACCAAGGAACGCTGTCGTGGTCGTGACTGGAACCACCACGGATAGTGTTGAACGGTTGGCTGATTGGTTTGTTCCTCAACGTCTTGGCAGCGAGAGGGCATGTGTCGAACGGCCGTTCTGTGCCCGAGCAGCGCTTCTCCTCTTCGTCGGTTTTGAAGAAGCGCTGTACCGAAGCAGCAAAAGTCGTGGCGCAGGTGTCTACCGAATGCTTGCCCAGGGACTCGTCTTGCTCAACCTTCATCACCGGATCCTGAAGATGGACCCAGACGGTATCTCTTTCGATGCCCACCGACTCAAGTGGTGGACAGAACGACGTGGGCTTGCCACGGCTTGATTATGATGATGATGATGACCTATTGTGGATGGCGCTCACCCACAGAGGGGGACGGGCAAAGAACCGGGCGGCACGGCTTTGTGAAGTCACGTTCTGCTCGTGCTGCGTGCCCTCACGTGCAATGGCGTCACGAGCGTTAACGTCTTCTTTGTTTTCTCCTCATTACGGGTGGGCCAAACACGATGCTGGAGATTAGGGGTAATAAACATCTATTTACCATATTTTGTTGCGCGTCCGTAACAGCTTTGCTATGTTGCCTGCGATTGGAAATGGCTGGCAGGCTGTCCATTGTGCTGTATTTTAGGTGTCTATATACGGGCACCTATTTGTAGGTAACCTCCACTACTATAGATACTCTGTTTTTTATATCAGGGGCATGAAACCAAGGAAGTTTAACAAAAAATTCTGAATTGAAGCTCCCGCAATGCCTTGCCAGCAAAAGTCATGTCAGGTGTTGCCCTCCAAAGTTGTCGAAAACACGCTCTCTTCGGGTAGTGCTCATTTAGAGATCAAGTGGCTTTGATACGTTAGTTCAAATGCAACGGTATCATACATCAAAACATAGCTCCCGACGAAATAATACGCAGAAACGAGTATAGGTGACTGAATGTCCAATGAACTTTGCCTCCAATCAGAGGCTTACTAAGAAAAACTAGTAACACTATAAGACACACTTGCAGCATTTAGTGACCCGAAAAAGTTTCTACATTAAACTCGTTTGGCGTTCGAAGGAAACGTTTCATTTTAAATCGCTGAACGTTGATAGCTTATAATGCTCCTAGTAAGATGGCAGCCGCAGCTGGCTTCTTGCCATAGTCACTGCTTCATTCCTGGGCAATAATTTCCACTCCAGATATCTTGTTAAACAAAACTCTCCTTGGGCTGCAACGTTGTGGAACAAGTTTGGTCGGCAATATGTGTGACTACACCCGTCTCGTTCTTGGCTTTCATCGTTGTAAACAGTCGTGCGAGACGAGCACAAATGCACAGCGTCACGAAAGCCTTCACATAAAACATCAAGAAATCGGAAGACAGATACAGTAAGTACGGTACGAAAAGCTTTAACGATCCGAAGAAGTGCCGGCGACACCGCGGGCCGCTATCTGATCCATAACTAATTATAGAAAGCCGTACCGCGACACGTATTTATTTCCGAAGAACCTAGCACCTGCATTTATTACTTAGCTCCAAGAGGAAAAGAAGTCATGTCTCAGATGAAAAAAAAAATCGTGCTGTCTCTTATGGCGAACGCATTCATTGCAAGAAGTCTGGCTGGCCTTCACAGCGTTGCACCTAACCTGCGCAGACATCTTCGCTCGCTCTGCGCGAACAAAGACAAACAATGACGATGCGAGCGTTGTTAAACATGATCTATTATGAGGTACACTGTGGCCTATCCCCCATGTGGGTATGAGCCAAGATCTCCTAGGAGACAAGACAAGACGATGCGAGGCCCTGAAATGAAATTCTCATATGTGGTCATGTCTAGAGTGCACTCTATCATTTCTCAGTTCTTCGTATCGATCGCATCTCAAAGATAGCGCTGTCTGAACAAACTGCGTAAACTTTCAAACCTTTGACGTCTTTTTTTTAGGGGGGGGGGGCGTCAAAAAGAATTGCTGGAGTGGGAATTATTCTACGAATAACACTTCAGACAATCCATTCGCCGCCCCGAACGTTCTTCGAAGGGAACGTTTTCATTCTGCCATGGTGATCTAGTGGCTATGTAAGTCGAATGGTGGCCAACTTTATCTACAGCCGGTATAAAATTCTGCACGATAGCAGTCAAGCTCACAAAAATAATTCTTATCTCCTTTATCTTTAGGGTCATGATGAAATTAAGGTGCAACAAAACATAGAAGAAGATAGGTCTACTCGACAGTTTCACTTAACCATTACAACAACCCAAATGGCAACACTTCTATGCAGTAACAAGTTTTTTGAGCCTATCACCGCAGACCGCTTCAGTCAAGGCCAGCTGGTAAGATAACTAGAAATTTCTTCCCGTTAGATACCGGTCATCCAACTTTTGTGCACCGATAGGTTTAATATTTCAATCGTTCTCTTCGACGAGCACAGGTCTCACTTTATTGGTAGGGTTCTCCGCTTAGGGGGTGTGGTATATTAGGTTCCAAACTCCGTGCCGCAAACAGTGACGACTAAAAGTTGTTTTCGATTCGAATATTTATTCAACATAACAAACTTCCTGAAATATGCGACCAAAATAAAGATACTGAAGCAAGATAATGTAACAAAAAAAGAATTATCTGCGTGAATAACTCTAGCTGCATTTCCAGCGTTGAACGACTTGTGCTCCTTGGCACTGGATTTCTGCCGCCGGCCGCTTCGCACTCTGGCGCGCCCATGTACCGCTGCGATGCATCACTAGTTTCACACTTTCACCGGTATCACCACCGACGCGAACAAGGCATTCATGACGGCACGTGGAAGCTTCTTAGAAGTGCCGAGGCACAGTAGCTCCGCTTTTGAACGCAAGGCAAACAAGACTCAGGAAGTTATTCGTCATCACCGTACTGTCGTCGTCGCTGCAATTAAGCGTACCGCGGGTGTGCCACTTTCGCCTCCCGTGTTCGGACGACGACGGCGACGACACTGCCATCTCGTGCGTCTAGTCAGAGCCGACGTCATCCGCTCGCCGATGGACGCCCGTTACGCGACAACGCTATGATCGACACCGACGCGCGTCGGCGTTGATTTCGGGTGGGCGAGCTTGACTCCTGTGTAGCGTGGCCTCTGAGATCGGGGATCTTCGGTGCTACACCATGAGTCTCGGAGCCTCGCTGCATGTAGGGCCGGTAATGGGCGCGTTGGCAGCCGCGACGAGGGGATCGAACGACGCCGAGCGAGCACCCGCTTGCCATCTACGATTCCGAAGAGTCCACGTGGTCGCGAGACAGGTCCGTGGAAAAGAAAGCATCGTCCGATAGGACAACTATTTCCGAAGGGCAAAATCAAAAGCACTCGCAGGGCTCTGCGGCGTTCTTCTTCGGCGCCTTCGCTTACGGAAGCATGGAACCTCTGACGTGTCGTTTCCAGTGCATAGTTGATACTCCAGAAGTCGCTGGCGGCGTCGATGTAGTCGACGGAGTCGTACCGGGGAACGCTGTCGTGGTCGTAACTCGAGCAGCCGCGGATGGCGTTTGCTGGCTTGCTTGCTTGTCCCTTGGTTGTGGCTCTCAACGGCCGTTCCACGCCCGAGCAACGCTGCTCTTTTTCGTCGGTTTCGAAGCAGCGCTGCGCTGAAGAAGAAACAGTCATGGTGCAGGTTTCTTTCTTTGTGTCTCGCGACTCCTTACCCAGGGGCTCGTCTTCCTGAAGCTGCGTCACCATATCCCGAATGGGGACCGTTGACGGTCTCTGTTCTGACCGCGACTTCCTCTTCTGACGCTTGGCAACTCTAACAGAACGCGGGCTTGCGTTCTGATGATGATGGACCTTCGGATTAGCTGGCACTCGCCCACAAAGGGGGATCGGCCAAGAACCGGGCGGCAGGATCATCAAGTGTGTTCAGTCAGGCATTCAGGTAGTCTCGTAGCCGTAAATAAGAACAGGCTAACCGGGTAATCTCTTTGTTGCCCTTATGTACTCGCACACAGCTGAGAAAACCTCCCTGTGGCTATAACCTAATGTGATCCCTCCGAAGTATAAAATTAGTTCCACGTTTATTTTTAAACCTAGCTTCTCAATTGGCTCGACCTGGTATCTTTTCCTTTGATAAGCATAACGTTTACAGGATAAAAAGAAATGATCTATTGATTCCGATTTCTTGCAAAAGAGACACAACGGAGATGCTGTTAGTCCACCTTTATGTAGGTAGTAATTAGGGTGCAGAATTCTGCATCGTAATCTGGTGATTGTAATTTCTAACTGCCGAGATACACACCACTATTTGTTCCAGCAATATCTTAGATGTACGAAGTCTCTGACTTTATCCAATGATAATTTTTCTCTTTCTTTGTGCAAACAAGCCTTTCTATATTTTAGTGCTGTTACGTAGGCAAAATCAGGTAAAATAGGTAAGATTAGTCCGCTTAAAGATGCTTTGGCTAACGAGTCTGCCATCTCATTTGGATAAATCCCGCGGTGGCCGGGTATCCATAGCAAGTGAAATTTTTTCAGGTTTTCTGGTAATAAACTGCTAATCATACTCAATAATGTCAAATTTTTTGATGTAGATAATGGAGTGCATACTGAGAGAGAATCGGTAAGTATGACCGCTTCTGATTCGCTTGCAGGAAGTTTACTAAGCGCTAGAATTATAGCAAATAATTCAGCGATAAATATAGGCGTGTAATCTGGTAATTGAATTGAGAAAGACCAGTCGAGAGAAGTACAGAAGATGCCTATTCCAGCCTTTTCGTTCAATACGGATGCATCCGTCACAATAGTGTTTATGGACAGCTGAGTCAAGTAATCTTCTAACCGAACATTTAAATAATGAAGGGGCAGTTGTTTGGCATTAGAGGGGAAAATATCATCAAATTTAATTTCAACTTTTGAATGAGGTGCCTTCGTTATGCAAATCTGATAAATATTTACATTGAGAGGCTCTAGCAATGCTTGCACGAACCTAATCTGAGGGTAGTGTAGTCTAGACCATTGTGTTCCAAAGAATGCGGTTGGTTCTTGAATAAAAACGTATGAAGCTTCTCGCAGAGGCGAGTTGTATATTTTTAAGAAAGTTTGAACTGTAAGTATTCTAAACCGAGTAAACAAAGGTGGAAGGCGCGCTTCCACATACAAAACATTATTTGCCACAAATTTTGGGAGTCCAAGACGCAAGCGCAAAGCTTCTCTTTCTAATAATATTAATTGTCTCATCTTGTAAGCCGCGCTGCCTGAAAATAATACACACCCGAATTCAATAATACGCCTTACATACATCTTGTAAATCATTATCAATGAACTCCTACGCAATCCTCTTTTTCTGTTTCCCAATTTGCGTAACCACCCCAAGGCACATGACGCTTTACAGCCAACCTCATCTATATGGCTTTTCAAATTTAGCGTCCTATTATATACGATGCCTAGGTATTTCAGGAAATCGACCTGGGGAATGAGCTCGGTACTATACATCAGGGAAATGTTGACACGATCTTTAAAAGAGAATGGCAGAAGCGCACTTTTTTTGACGTTCAATGACATATGGATATTGTCAAGCCATCCTTCTAGCATGTTCATGTAATTCTGTAATGCCTGATACAATGAGTGCAGATCACTGTTTGTTGCGAAGAAAGCAATATCATATGCATATACGTAAATTTGGATATCCTGATGAGTTGGAATGGAACTTAGTAATATGTTGAATAACACCGGGGATAATACTGAGCCCTGAGGTACACCTCGTGTCTGCTTAAATTTTTTAGAAGAGCATCCATCCAAGAAGCAATAAAATTCTCTGTCTTTCACAAACTCTGTAATCCATGCTGTTATATATTTTGGAAAGCGATGGTCTTGCATCTGCTGGATTTGGATAGGATATTCCACCTTGTCGTACGCTTTAGCTAAGTCTAAAGTAACTAGTGCACAGTATTCGCGACGATGCCGAGCCAGCTGTATGCGACTTTCCCAATCCACATGTGCACACCAAATGGAGTATCCCGATCTAAAGCCAATTTGTCTGGGGTTTAATATTGTATGTTCATTGATGTAGTTTATTATACGGGCATTTAAGACTCTCTCTACAAGCTTGACCAGGTTAGATGTCAATGAAATAGGCCTTATGTTATTCAGAGTAAACTCCATTCCCTGTTTCTTAAGTATCGGATTTATTTTGGAAAGCTTCCAATCGGCCGGAATCCAAGAATTTTTCAGTGAATAATTAACTATATTACGGATTTCATGTGGCGATATTTCGTATAACACTTTAATCATTGTAGAGGTCACCCCATCAGATCCAAGAGCAGCGGGCGGTAAGCTCTTCATCACATCCGCCGAATCAGCTAAAGATACCTCCTGGAAATCACAATTCACCCTTAATTTCACCATGGACTTTGCCATAATTGTCGTAAACCTGTTTGCAAGCCTTTAGCAATATTTTCCAAGAATTCAGAGAGTTCGCGAGGAGACATAATAGTGGAATGACTGCTTTCTGTCTGTGGAATCATTTTTCTCGCACGTAAAAACCTGAAAAGCATTTTCTTATTTTTAGACTTAGACAGATAATTAAATTTATTCATATCATAGTCTTCTTTTGTTTTGCGCACTAGACGCTTAAAATCGGCGGCCATGAATTTATAATCACTCCAATTTTTGGGGCATTGGTTAATTAACAGCTTTTTCCAAGCTGCTTTTCGCTTTCTATACCCCCTGACACATTCTTGATTCCACCACGGGTTAAAAGATCCCGCTGTGTTAGAGTTTACAGTAAACGTTGAATTTTTTAGTGATCGTTTTAACACCGCACATAAACTCATAGCCCTAAGGTCTTCCTGCATTTCTTCGCGTGAAATTAACGTAGATTTAAAGTCTTTTTGTAATTTAGCATAATTTACGAATGAGCCAACTTTCCCTGCCAAACTAAACCTCGGGAACTTAATTTCAAACGTAATGGGAAGGTGGTCGCTGTTTGTAGCCCAATCTAATATATTCCACGAGGATATGCTTAAAGTGGAGCTGGAAAATGTTAAATCAATAGTCGATTTAGAGTTACCTCTTACAAATGTAGCAACGTGTGAGTTCAAGCAGGAAAAGTTATTATCAAGCGTCCATTCCCACAAACGTCTTCCGCATACATCAGATTTGAAGCCCCAAGACACATGGTGTGAATTGAAATCACCACATAGCACTATTTCTTTTCTGCATGAAGCTAGCATATTATCGAGGCATCTCGTGTCTTGAACTCCTGCAGGAAAGTATACATTTGCAAAAGAGAAAGGCGAGCAGTCTCGTAGTGTTATGTCTAACACCAGAATTTTGTAATTCGTATCCATACACTGATACGATATCTTGGCTCTGTGACTAAATTTAGTTGATATTAAGAAAGCCAGACCGCCACCTCTACTCGGCCGATCCAGCCGTATTAATCGATAATTTTTCATGTAAAATTTTTTACCGTTACCAAGCCAGGTTTCCTGAATGGCAATTATGTCGGGAGAAATTTGCGAAGAAATTTATTGTAAATCTGAAGTTGCCGACCAAATAGGCCGCCAGTTCCACTGCCGAATTTTTAGGGAACCTATTTTGATGCTATACCGGCAGAAGAAACTGCCTGATCCAGAATATCTTTTTTCAAGAAATCATTTTT
The DNA here is from genome assembly GCA_013436015.1 of Rhipicephalus annulatus. NCBI lineage: Eukaryota > Metazoa > Arthropoda > Arachnida > Ixodida > Ixodidae > Rhipicephalus > Rhipicephalus annulatus. Next base: position 296,393 of record WOVY01000679.1, read on the forward strand.
TGAAAGGTTCTCAAAGAAGTCTTTCTTTGACAAATATTTCTTGGATTTTGGGTTCTGAGAAGACTCTTTAGAAGGGGGAGATCTGTTACGTTTCAAAGTTCTTAGAGATTCTGTGTCCATATCTGTAAAGTCTCCTGAATCATCTGTCACAAGTTCTGACTCAGCCTGAACTCTATTTTTTGAAGGTCCTGCTTTCGAAGAGATAGATCTATGACTGACTGTCTGATTTTCCTCCTCTGTACCCCTTGAAATCAACAGAGCGTGCGAATCCCGATTTTGCGCAGAAACTGTACCAATGATTTGTGTCAGCTGTTGAGTTACCATATCAGCCAAGGCTTCAAAAAGAGTAGCTGCCAGACGCTGCATTGCCTTTTCAGTGGACTTTTCAATAGCCTCAGTTACCGACTTTGCAAGCGATGCGTCCATTGCCGCTGTGTGCCGGGATGTTATGCCTGCGTAACCTTTCGATCTTTCATGCATTTCTGCTACCGCCTCCCTCCTAGAGCAACGCCTGCGATCTATGATTTCTAGAACACACATTTCTCTTTCTTTTGCACCACATTCAGCAGAGTCTGCAGGGTGCGCTCCATTACACAAGCAGCACTTCTTGTCGTCGGATTTGCAATCGCAGCTGTCATGACTCTCTCCGCACAGACGACATCTAGCCTGTGATCTGCATCCTTTCATGCTGTGGCCGAATCGCCAACATTTTGAGCACTGCAAAGATTTCGGGGAAAGTGGTTCTACTTTGTAGATTAGTGGCCATGCCTTAATTTCTGTTGGCCTAACTCTTCCTGCAAAAGTTACTATAACTGATTCAGTAGGCGATTTAGTTTTATCAGTCGTTCGGGTGCATCGATAGACTGAAACTGCCCCAGCTACAGCAAATAAGTCAAGAATTTCCTGAGGTGTCAGACTCGTATCCACCCCACGGACTATGCCCTTCGTACATGCAAGATGAGCTGGAATAAACGGGCTCACCGGCTGTGCAGCAAATACAGAGCAATTCAGAAGCTCTCGGACGCAATCCTGGTCTGCAGAGCAGCACAGGATACTCCCTCGGCTGAACTGGCGGACCTCAGTAATCTTCTTGAAAAGTGACGGGGCTTTCTGAAGCTCCACTTGTATCACCTTCGGATTCTTCATTGGAATGAAGCCCCCATTTGTAGGAACCAGACCCACAGGGACGTAGCCATCTCCACTGCGTAGCAAGGTATCGAGCGGCCAATCCTTGACCGGTAGTGAGGCCAGCCAAGGGGAATACCCTTGGCCGGGTGATGAGAAAGACATCAGAATATTCTGACTTGCCTGACCTCCAAAGGGCTGAAACAACGTTTCAATTGAGAGAAACTAACAAGAAATATGAGGAATGAAAAGCAAACCAAATCTTAGCTACGAGGATCCTGCCGCTCGACGTTGAGCCGATCTCTGATCCAGACGCGATCCAGACGCCACGTTCTGCTTCGCCGTGTCCAGCGTTGTTCCAGAATTACAAGATCAATTGCAAGATCTTGCGTTCTGCTTCGCGAATCCACGTTATGCTCGTGCCACGTGCCTTCACGCGCAGTAGCGTCGTCGTCGTTCTCCTTTTCATCTTTTCCGGATTTTGGGTGCCTCAAACACGACAAGTGAGTTGAGGCCGTGAGATGGTTGGTTGGTTCCTCCTAAGAGTCCTGGCGCCACCTTCCGAGGGGGATCGACCATCCAACAGACTTTAACTATCTATTTAGCACTAAATAACTCTCTTTTTAGACTATTTATCTATTTAGCGTATAACTATCTCTTTTGAGCAATAAGATAGTTGTACGAAGCAAATATGTATATAATTTATTGGTTTAAAAATGATGGCATTAGTAAAAGAAGGAAAAATATAATAAACAACGGAAAGAAAAAAAAAGGTGACGCGATGAACGCCATAGCAACAAATCGAAAAGTCACGCGCAGAATGGCAAGAAGATCAAAATGTTCCCAGCGTTTCTCACGCACAAAGGACGCACGAAACGTACTCTTAGGTACAGGTAAACGTGAATAAGCGTCTCAGTTGTGACTTCGCTGTGTCTGAAAAGCGCACCCTTTTCGCAAACGGAGGTTGTGCAACAATTGCAGTGACCTTTGTTCGCCCGGTAACAACAACACAATCATTCCGACGAAACTCAGAGGCCAGCCAGGACGTACGATTCTCCTCACTGCAAGATAAGAGCGCGGAATCGAGCAACACCCCCTTATTTTCTACGCGGGCCAAAAAACGCGTGATAGATGAAAGCCGCCGCATGCTCACTACGCCATTTTGCTGATAATGCTGAAAACACGAAATAGTTCTCCCGCGAGATGCCCACCAACAGCGGTGCGTGGTAGATATGATAGTTTGCTGTCTGAACGTTGAAGGAAGTACACCTCGGTGGCTCGGTGGTTAATGCTTCGCATTCACGAGCCGAAGGTTTCTCGACAGATTTCGCGCACCGCAGTCTTCTTTCCGTAATTTTTAAAAACGATAGTCTTTTGGGGACCTTCGACGCAAAAAAAAATTGGTCTGTCTGTCTGTCTGTCTGTCTGTCTTCTGTCTGTCTGTCTGTCTGTCTGTCTGTACACTTTCTGTTTGTCCGCCCTTATCGGTACCCTAAACAACACCAAAGTGGCCAAACGATACTCCGAACGGCTGACCCCATCCACAGCGCCCCCCAATATTGCTCAAGATTCAGCGTTCATACTTGTGCGATTGTCAATTAAAAAGCAATTTTCGCGCATATATGAGGCACCATGACAACATGTCCATATCTCGTATGTGTGTCTTTTACTAGACAAGGCACCCATAAGTAATTGTAAGGTCCATATCTTTTATCACGTTGCGCTGACCAGGCAATGCTTGCACGAAAAGGCAAGTGTCTCCAACTCTTTGCAAAGACGACACCGTGGTGGCCCCTACCCGTCACTTTGCGTTTTACATCTTATCACCTCCGAGACGGGCGCACAGGGCGCACACCCTTCGTTTTCCAAGATAACTGCCAGATAGCGCTCATGTCTCACGTGTGAAGTGACTAGATGCGCTCGTTAGCCTCCGCTGCTTGCTCGAGGCACTCTAACGCAGCGCCTCCAGAAAACCATTCACCGCTATTCTCACGCAGAACATCAAGTAAACGTTTTGTTCACTCTCTCCAGACGCAAGACTATTGTCTTTCGGCGACATTTACAGTGTAACACGCAGATATATGGGGCCAATTTGTTCTTTTGTTTTCATATATATAAATACGTACACATATAGGGTGCATGACATCGACGCCAACCGCGAATTCCAGCTGAGAGTGTCCATATAATTGCTATCGCAATAAAACGAAATCGATAAGGGCATTCGCCAGGCAACCCCGCTTTCGAAGATAAAATGTGAGCCGTCCAGCGGGCTGAGGATGCCGCCAGGATACAAAGACTTCTTGCCGTAACATGGACGAGGCCATTGGCCCGACCAACCAACTCGCCGGGCTTTCAATAAGGTTATTCCCTCTTCCTGGTAGGGTTGGAAAAAAAACATAATAAAGCCTATGCTTAACACTCTCTCCGTCATGTTTTTTTTTAAGGAAATCGCATGCGGCTTCACAAACGTTCATGCAGTAAAAGCCCTTTTCAGTTGCTCCAACTGAAAGTACCACCGGAAGAGATAAATTTATAGCTATCCTATGGAGAGGTTCTTCTAACAATATTTTTCTTTGATTTGTAAATAATACGCATGATAAAAGGAAATAGTGAAGAGATTCATTTTCGTTGTAGTGGAGGCATAAGGGTGACTGCAGCAAAAGAGACCTGTGCAGGTAAAAGTTCAGTGGGTGGAACTCGGCATCGTAGTTTGGTAACTGATATTTCTGCCGTTCTGGAAGGGCACCATATATTTTTCTAAGGACATTTGAGATAAAGAAATTATTGTTGCCGAACAAGACTCACCAAACTTATCCAATATGGCATTTTTTCCAAATCGTGCCGCAGAAAAAAATTCCAGCGTCGGCAATATAGAAAGTATGATAACATAAAGTTATGCCACTGCAAGCCTGCATCACTGAGGGTTAAAGTTCTGTCATCTGGTACCCACCCCTATCGAATGAAACATAAATATCTTGGGAGAGCACAAAACACCTAAGGCATTCGACATATTAGATGCAGTTTATGAACAGATTGACAGTCTGTCAGAATGACATTCTGTTATTGATAAGGGTATTTTGCGTAATGGTAAAACAATTGCAACCGAATCCGCTTGATAAATAGAGGCAAATGCAGGTAAACGAATTGAAAAATACCGAATCCGAAACTGACGACGCAATTGCCACTTCTGTCCTTTCTTCTGAAAAAGCGAGAGTGGGAATGAAAGGCAGTGAAATGCATTGTCTTTTGGGGTCGCGCCTCAATCCTCCCCCATTGCAGCCCAGGACACGAAACAAGATGGGAGGGTGGGAGGCAGCTCCGTCGAGCTCAGATCTGAAGACACCAAAAAGCCCTCGTGAAACGTCCTAAGACAGTGGCCCGCACCGATGAGATCCCTCACTTAGGACCCTACTCACCGATCTATTCTCGCAGAAAATCTAATAAGCGTTTTATTCTCTATCAACCCCTGGTCTGAACTCACGTCTCAACAACAGGCGTCGTCAGAAAAAACTTTGTTATTTTGAGGTCATTCATCTCCTCCTGGTAGATTGCTGGAGTGAAAATTATGCTCATGTGGCAATAAAATTCTTCACGACCACAGTCAAGCTGCTAGAAAAATTTCTTGGGGGTCAAGATGAAATGAAAGTGTCACAAAACAACACGGATTTAGTCAAAAGTTTCACAATACCATAAACTGTAACAACTACAACCAAAACGCAACACTGCTAATATAGTTACTAGTTACTTGAGCCTATCATCTCCGAACGCTTCAGCAGTCAAGGCCTGCGGGTAAGATAAGTAGAATTTTTTTTCGTAACGATTCGGGTGGTCCAACTTTTGCGCACCGATAGGTTTAATATTTCAATCGTTCTCTCCAACGAGCACAGGTCTCACACCATTTGGTAGGGTCTCGGCTTAGGGGGTGTGGTATAGTAGGCTCCAAACTCCGTGCCGAAAACAGTGTTGACTAAAGGTTGTTTTCGATTCGAATATTTATTCAACATAACAAACTTCATAAAATATGCAACCAAAACAAAGACACTAAAGCAAGATAATGTAACAAAAAAAGAATTATCTGCGCGGAGAACTCTAGCAGCATTTCCGGCCTTGAACAACTTGTGCTCCTTGGCACTGGATTTCTGCCACCGGCCGCTTCGCACTCTGTGCGCGCCCATGTCCCGCTGCGATGCATCGCTAGTTTCACACTTTCACGGGTGTCACCACCGACGCGAACAAGGCATACACGACGGCACGTGGAAGCTTCTTAGAGGTGCGAGGCAAAGCAGGTCCTCTGTTGAGCGCAAGGCAAAGAAGACTCCAGAAGTTGATCGTCATCATCGTACCATCGTAATCGCTGTAACTAAGCGAAACCGCGGGTGTGCCACTTTCGCCTCCAGTGTTCGGACAACGACGGCGACGACACTCCCATCTCGTGCGTCTAGTCAGAGCCGACGTCATCCGCTCGCCGATGGACGCCCGTTACGCGACAACGCTATGACCGACACCGACGCGCGTCAGCGTCGACTTTGGGTGGGTGAGATGGACTCCTGTGAAGCGTGGCCTCTGCGATCGGAGATTGTCGGTGCCACACCAGAAGTCTCGGAGCCTCGCTGCATGTAGGGCTGGTAATGGGCGCGTTGGCAGCCGCAACGAGGGGATCGAACGACGCTGAGCGAGCACCCGCTTGCCATCTATGATTCCGAAGAGTCCACGTGGTCGCGAGACAGGTCCGTGGAAAAGAAAGCATAGTCCGATAGGACAACTATTTCCGAAGGGCAATATCAAGTGCACTCGCAGGGCTCTGCGGCGTTCTTCTTCGGCGCCTTCGGTTACGAAAGCATCGAACCTCTGACGTGTCGTTTTAGTTCACGGTTGATACTCCATAAGTCACTGTCGGCGCCGATGTAGTCGACGGAGTCGTACCAGGGAACGCAGTCGTGGTCGTAAGTCGAGCAGCCGCGGATGGCGTTTGCTGGCTTGCTTGCTTTTCCCTTGGTTGTGGCTCTCAACGGCCGTTCCACGCCTGAGCAACGCTGCTTCTCTTTGTCGGTTTCGAAGCAGCGCTGAGCTGAAAAAAAATTGCCCGCAGCTTCCCTCGGGGGAACACTGAGGAGGATGCGGAGCATATAATTGGTTAACGGGGTGTTAAAGTGCGACTTACTTGGGTCGATGGCTAAATTGGTTAACGTGGTTGTGAAATGGGGTGTTAAATTGCGACTTACTTGGGTCGATGGCTAAATTGGTTAACGTGGTTGTAGGAGGGGGTGTTAAATGAGTGAACACGTACACACGTATGCGAAAGGGCGGCGCTGGTCGAAGGGACGTCGATCATTGTGTTTGTGGATTCGTTGGAATTCATTTCACCGCAACCTTGGACGTCGACGCGCCGTACAAACCAACCGACGAGCGGCAACTGAGCGAGCGAGCGCCGACCTTGAGTATATATAAGCGCGACGGCGCATGCACTGTCAGCTGTTGAATGTTCTCGAAGCGCGACGGCGCATGCGCGTCCACTGGAGAATCAGGAGAATCGTAGAATGTTCTCGAAGGGGAGAAGCGCGCGCGGCACAGATGGTGGGTGACGGTGCATGCGCGCGTCAGCTGTCGAATGTTCGAGAAGGGGGAGAAGCGCAACGGCGCATGCGCGCGCGTCAGCTGCCGATGTTCTCGAAGCGCGACGGCGCATGCGCGCGCGTCAGCTGCCGATGTTCTCGAAGCGTGACGGCGCATGCGCGCTACATTATACAGCTAGCGAATGTTCGTGAAGAGGAGAAGCGCACGCGGTGTGTAGAGGAGTGAGGGTGCACAGATGGTGGAGGAGTGAAGCGCGCGCGGTGTGTAGAGGAGGAAGGGATGCACAGATGGTGGAAGAAGGAGGAGGATGCTTGCGGACGGCGCCGCACTACTAGCCTCGAGTATTAGATGCTCCGCATCTAAAGGAAAAGCGATGGCGCAGGTGTCTTCCCACTGCTTTCCCAGGGACTCGTCTTGCTCAACCTTCATCGCCGGATCCTGAAGATGGACCCAGACGGTATCTCTTTCGGTGCCCGCCGACTCGAATGGCGTACAGAACGACGTGGGCTTGCCTTAGGCCTCGTGAAGCCACGTTCTGCTCGTGCTGCGTGCCTTCACGTGCAATAGCGCCACGAGCGTTAACGTCTTCTTTGTTTTCTCCTTATTATCGGGTGGGTCAAACACGATGCTGGAGATTAGTAGTATTAAACATCTATTTACCATATTTTCGTTGCGCGTTCGTAACAGCTTTGCTATGCTGCCTGCGATTGAAATGGCTGGCAGACTGTCCATTGTGCTGTATATTATGCTGCTATATACAAAGAGCTCTTAGTAGGTAAGCTCCGCTACTATACATACTCTGTTTCCTAACATCACGTGCAACTAAGGAGATTTTTTTAAAAAAAAATCTGAATGGAACCTCCCGCAATGCCTTGCGAGTAAAAGTTATCTCAGCTTCTGCCCTCCTGAGTTGTCGGAAACATGCTCTTTTCTGGTAGTAACCACTTAGAGATCAAGTGTCTTTGATATGTTAGTTTGAATGAAAGGTATCATACATCAAATGATAGCTCCCGACAAAATAACACGCAGAACGAGTATAGATGACTGAAAGTCCAATGAACTTTGCCTCTAACCAGAGGCTTACTAAGAAAAACTAGTAACACTAAGACGCACTTGCAGCACTATGTGACACACAAAAGTTTTACATTCAACTCGTTAGGCGTTCGAAGGAAGCGCTCCATTTTTAATCACGAAACATTGATAGGCTATCATACCCCTAGTAAAATGGCAGCCGCAGCCGCAATCTTACCATAGGCACCGCTTCATTCCTGGGCAATAATTTCCTCTCGAGCAACATTGTTAAAAAAACTCTCTTTGGTCTACAACGCTGTGGACGAAGTTTGGTTAACCATATGTGTGATTACGCGCGTCTCGTTCTTGGCTTTGTTTTAAACAGTCGTGCGAGACGAGCACAAACGCACAGCGTCGCGAAAGACTTCACATAAAACATCAAGAAATCAGAAGAAAGATACGCTAAGTACGGTACGAAGAACTTTAACGATCCGAAGAAGTGCCAGGCGACACCGCGGGCCACTATCTGGTCCATAACTATATATAGACAGCCGTACAACGGGGCGTATTTATCACTGACTACCCAAGCACCTTCATTTATTACTTAGCTCCAAGAGGAAAAGAAGTCGTGTCTCAGATGAAAAAAAAATCCTGCTGTCGCTTATTGCGAACGCATTCATTTCAAGAAGTCTGGGTGGCCTCCAGCAGCGTTTCACCTAACCTACGCAGACATTTTCGCTTGCTCTGCGCGAACAAAGACAAACAATGACGATGAGAGGCCCTGAAATGAGATTCTCGTATGTGATTGATTGATTGATTGATTTGTGGGGTTTAACGTCCCAAAACCACCTATTGATTATGAGAGACGCCGTAGTGGAGGGCTCCGGAAATTTTGACCACCCGGCGTTCTTTAACGTGCACCCAAATCTGAGTACACGGGTGTACAACATTTTCGCCTCCATCGGAATTGCAGCCGCCGCAGCCGGGAATAGATCCCGCGATCTGCGGGATCAGCAGCCGAGTACCTTAGCCACTAGACCACCACGGTGGGGCAGATTCTCGTATGTGGCTAAGTCTAGAGTGCACTCTATCATGTCTCAGTTCTTAATATTGATCGCATCTCAATGATAGCGCTGTCTCAACGAACTGCGTAAATTTTCAAGTCTTCGACCTCTTTTGATTTTGATTTTTGTGGAGGGGGGACGTCAAAAGGAATTACTGGAGTGGGAATTATTTTACGAATAACAGTGCAGACAACCCACAAGCCGCCACGAACGTTCTTCGAAGGGAAAGTTTTTGTTCTGCCGCGGTGATCTAATGGCTAAGTAACTCGAATAGTGACCAACGTTATCTTCAGCTGGATTGAACATCTTCACGACAGCAGTCAAGCCCACAAAAATATTTCTTGTCTCCTCTAATTTTGGGGTCATAACGAAATGAAGGAGCAGCGAAATATAGTGGAAGATAGGTCAAGACGACAGTTTCACTTCACCATTACAACAACCCAAATGGCAACACTTCTATGTAGCAACAAGTTATCTGAGCCTATATATCATCGCAGACCGCCTCAGTCAAGACCTGCTGGTAAGATAACTAGAATTTTTTTCTCGTTAGATTCGGGTCATCAAACTTTTGTAAACTGATAAGTTTAACATTTCGATCGTTCTGTTCAACGGGAACAGATCTCACCCATTTGGTAGGGTTCTACAATTAGGGGGTGTGGTATAGTAGGTATTAAATATTGTGTGAACGACGAAGATAGTCACTATCATCGTTAGGGGATTAGACCGGTGTTAGCAATAAAGAAGCACTGTCAACTTTTTGTTAACTGCTCTTTACAGCACAGATGAATTCCAAGCGCATGGAAAATTTCTAAAGTTGTGTTGCTGCGAAAAAATCCAAGCCTCGGATATGTCCTGGATAACATTCGGCCAATTTCGCTTACTTCAAACCTAGTTAAAATAATTGAAAGAATTCTTCATAGAAGGCTCAGTGAAATCATCACTCGTCAGGGCATCCTTTCAAGATGGCAAGTAGGATTTAGACAGGGGTGCTCTATATGGTCGGCTCATGTTGATTTAGAAAGCCGAATTCGCCTTGCAAAAGTATCTGGTGAGCATTCTGCATTAATCACGTTAGATACCACAAAAGCCTACGATAGTGTGGAACACAGTACATTAATTTCAAGATTAGTGGAGTGTGAGGTGCCAAAGTACATTCTATCTGTGGTTCAGAAGTTTCTCTTTTAGAGACAATTCTTTTGTTGCCACGAGGGAATTACTTCTGCCTCATATAAGCAAACAAGAGGTGTTCCGCAAGGATCAGTCCTGTCACCTCTTTTATTTATGATATTATCATCATCCATTCCCGTTCATAAAAAGGTTCCTCTTTACGTCTACGCCGATGATATTGCATTTTTTCGTCATCCCGAGATATCAATAGTTTGTATCAAATTTTGCAGTCTTATTTGAGTGAGCTTGAGGTATGGCTTGGCGGGCTGTCTTTTTCACCTAATGTTAGCAAATGTGCTCTGCTTGGATTCCCTCTATCCGTTCCCGTATTTCTTTCACTGCATTATCGAAATGATCCGATTCCACAAGTAACAGCGCTAAAATATCTTGACATTGTTTACGTGGACAATTTAAATTGGCATCAACAAATAGAATCAAACACCCGTAAAGCAGAAAGCGCCCTAGGATTGCTACGAGCCGGTTTCGCAATAAGAATTCAGGGATGCGCAGGGATACGTTACTTATGATATACAAACTTTACGTACGCCCTATTCCGGAGTTTGGTTGCGTTCTGTTTTCCGGAAGTGCTGAGTACAAATTAAGACCTCTTATATTGCAAGAAAGGCAAGCTCTGCGGCTGTGTCTTGGGCTAACTAGGTGTGTCGCGAATAGCGTGCTTTATTTGGAAGCTAGAATCATTCCACTTGATGCTAGATTTCGACAGCTTACTGTGCAAACATTTTTAAAACTTTACGACGCGCCCATCTTCTGTTCACAGACAGTTTTCATCAAA